>CM029131.1:9669032-9974032 GCA_016859345.1 Istiophorus platypterus | reverse complement strand
CCAGGCAACTCGCTCCACTACCGGCACCGCCAGGTGAACTCTGGGGCGACTGAACAGGACCCAAACCGGCCAATCGCTGGTTCCCCAAGTTGCCGTGCGGCCACAACAGAAAGTTAAAAGTTTCCGTTTCACGGAAATGTTTTGTGCGGACCTTCATCGTTCACGTGTGATGGATCCTGATTACTCTGGTGATTCCCTGAGTTTTTTCCCCTAATGCCACCATGAGCAGGAAAAAAAAAATGGGTGTGAGAGCAAGCATGGAGTCTCTGGAGAACTTGAGGATTGTTTGCTTCCACCCACACCTCCCTCCGTTGTTAGGGGGAGAACAAGAACAAGGGAAAAAAATGATAAACTAAACCGCAACCATGCACTTCTGGAAACATAAAAAAAAGGTTGTGCAGAATGATGCAATTTTATATGATGGAAGAACCTAGAGCTAAAGAACAGATTTTTTTTTTTCACTTTTCAAAAAAATGGATCATAAAAACCTAGATAGGAAACATTATGTACGATCTCTCCTGTTTTTTATTACCCTGTAAAACTATTACAGTCCCTGTCCCCTGCAATGCCCCACGTCGCCTTCCCCTCCAGTGTCAGTAGCATTTCAGACAATGTTTGTATTGTCTTAAATCACCCCTAACCAAAAAGGAGGGTGGGAAGTTATTCTGGATCTCAATAGGCACGAGGAGATTCTTGGCACGGGCACATGTGAAGTTGACGCCTGAAGAGGGGTGGGGGGTGGGGGGATGGCACAAATGCCCCTGTTTTTGGAGAAGCCTAGGGGTGGAGAGGGGGGATTATCTTGGAGCTATTTCAGTCCTGCGGGCTCCGTCTGGACGCCCCCGCAGGTACACAGGAATGCCCCTTGTTAGCTAACAATGTTATTTCAGCGACCAGATGGCACAGGAGGTCCCCCCCCCCTTTCCACTCCACCTCATTTTTCCTCCCCATAACGACATTTATAACAGTATTGATAGAACAAAGCTTCCTCAGGTTTTCCCTTCTTGTTAGCATGTAAAACTGCCTCTGGATGGGTTTGGGTAAAATTAACCCTATAAAAAAAGGTTGTTTTGGGAATTAATAACAAATTAACAAGGTCTCACAGTGAAAAATCTGCACCGTTGCATTTGTGTCACTTTTTCTCATTCAGGTGACATTCAAAGCCACCAAACATGAGCTGTGTTTAGGCTTTGTTAATCAACCTGCAGCCTTTCGAAGTCATATATGGTATGATCCCAGACAAAACAACTAAGCACCCATCCAATCTGATTAAAGGAACTACTTTACTTGGGCCCAGGTTTCTGTGGGAACAGAATATCAAGTGATACTGTGCATAAACAGAGAGGGTAGTGGGGGGAAATTGTGTGTTTGTTTTGAATAGGGAGGCATTTAAAAAAGAAAATGGACATGGAATCTTGTTGTTGTTAGTAGAAGTCTGACACTGAAATAAAAAAATATACTTTTTGAGATTTAAAATCTTGGTATTAACCATTTTAATCAGTTCACAGGTTCATATCTGACCCTTATTGACTGAACTTTACAATAACTCTGAGAGGGAGTACCTCATTTCATCCTACGTCACAAAGGAGTCCTTTTGATTTCACTTTGATATTTAAGATCTTTAATTAATCATCATGGTCTCAAATTTCCAACAGTCACCCCTGGCTCACCACCTTCAAATTTCCATCTGACTGAACCCCCTCCCCAGGATTCTCTATACTCCATGAAAGATTGTAGATAGAAAGTTGCTTGTTTGCAAAAACATTCATAAAAAAGAAATGCCGGTGCAGTGTGCAAACGTCTGATAGAGATATCAAAACCAAGGCCACAGAGGGCTCAGTTGGAAAGCTGTACCAACATGTTGCCCTCGAGTTAGTCTGCTGTTTTGACATGTCTCATTTGCTTTAGTATAGAGCTTAAATATTGTCCATATTCATTTATTCTTAGACACGGACACGATTTGAGACACGTCTTGCGCAGAATTAGGCCAAGACGTGTCTTCAGGTTGCAGAGCTGCAATCGCAGAACGTAATTTCTTCGGGTTACCTTAACGGAGGCATCGTGTGTATGATCTCAGCTTCCAAGTGTGTTCTGCCTGCAGTGTAACACATGCAGACAATCACTCGCGCAGCGCTCACAAACAAACAGATCTGGGAGATGCTAAAGGCACATGGGAGGGGGGGTTTAGAGCACACAGGATTTGGTTTTGGGGTCTGGCAGTTTCATATTTTCATGTTTTGTGCTCAGATAATCTGCTGAAATCAGTGGATCCACATGTCTGCCTGGTGCCAAGCATAATTTTATGTTTCGTCTGGGTACAACAGAAAAAACACGGGCTATTTTGCTGAATAAGTGTCACAGTTACATCTCCTGTAACTCTGTCTCTGTTGCTTCGAAGAAAGTAGGAGTTTAAGAAGCAGCATAAGCTCCAGGGTACGTGCAGGATCTTTAAATTACTGTTCGAAATAGGACTCCAATAAATGTAAAGTTAGAGCTGCAACAATTAGTAAATTGACAGAATATTAATCTGCAACTATTATAATCATCAAATAATAACCTTGGTCATCTTTTAAGCAAAGCGGCCAAACATTTGCCTCACAAATTTGAGAGTTTGAAGCATTTCTTTGTCATATATGATTGCAAACTGAATATCTTTTTGAGTTTTTTTGACTTTAGGTTGGGCAAAAAAAGACAGTCAAGGACATCAGCTTGGACTTATAGCAGGCAGTTTTTTCTCTGTTTTCTGACATTTTAAAGACAAAGCCATTCATTGACAAATCAGTCAGCTGCAGCCTGTCTTATAATGCACCATTCACCGAAAACTAATCTTATAAAACTTAATTTCCCTCGCGCTTTCGGTCAAACACCTTCCTAATGATATGGCAGATCGGAATGGGAGTCTATCATGAGTGGATTTTTCAGTGTATCCCGGGCCTAATAAACTTCCTGCTGAGCTAAACAAGTTCTCTGCAGTCTGGGGAGGTGTATTTTCTAAGAGGCAGTATCAGTTACTGAACTACTGAATTGCTAATGTGCTGTAATTTAGTTGCTTCGATGATTCAAAACAGTGAACAAAAAAAAAAAAAAAAAGAGGAAAAAATAAGTTCCCCGTGGTCTTGACCAGTGAGGAAAATGAGTCACTACGGTGCCAGTACATTTTCATCCAATCGCCATTTCATTAAAAACAGACAAAAAGCTAAATTACTTCATTGCTCCATTTTATCAGAGCATCACCGTATGCTTTATCTAACAGTGCTCTAAAGATCGCCTTCGTTTTTGGGTTCATGTTTCATAGGCATTAAGGTGTTTATTCATGTATTTAAAAAAGAAAGGAACCATAATATTGTTTTATCATATCTAAAGTTTCATCCTGAGCCAGATCAGATGTTGTGGGTTGAATCCAAATAACAAAAGTTTGACATGATTTGTCGCCTCCTCCTGTTTTTAGTCTTCACGCTTCTTCATCTCCCTCCTCTGACTGATGTGTTTCCACCAAAAGGATCTTCCCTTCCTCCTCTCTAACTTGGCCTACTCCTTCTGGGTCTCTTATGCGATCATTCTAAGGGTCAAAAGAAATATTGGCTCTGACCTTTGACCTCATTGCTGTGAGAACAGATCAGATATTCAACTGTTGCTGTCGCTGCAACTCTGGATAATCCACGTTGAGTCAATCCTTCTTCTGTGAATCTGTATAAACGACACCTTCTGACGGCCATTTTCTTGGAGTTCTTTGCTAAGAGTTCTACATGCTAAATTGATAAGGGACTAGAATAAAAATAAGCCTGAAAAACAGGATGTCGGGGTTTGTAAACATCCAAATAAAGCAGCTGCACTATTTCATCCTTTGAAATCTTTGCCCAGGGTGTCGAATCAGCTCAAGAGTCACTGCCCCCCTCTCTCCGCTTAACTAAATACAACCGCTTCATTATTGTGCTATAATCAGCCCCTTTTTCTCTAATTTACAGATTAATTCCTGGAACAAAGCTCCGGCCAGAGCGTTAAAGTTTGCTCTCAATCTTCCAAAAGAGCCTGAGAGCTGATTTCTATCGGGGATTTCATTACTTCCTCTTTTTTGCAGCGTATCTGAGAAGAATTTATTACAGGAAATCAAGTCTGTAGAGTCTCAAACTGGGCCAAATGAAAGCAGGAGACTGACAGTAACCATCTGTAACGACAAAAGTAGGTTCATCATGTCTTATTACAAAAACTGAAGGCCATGAATAGAGCAGGAGCTACCTATCATCTTACTTTGAAGCTGATCTGCCATAGAATTTTGAACCCAATCTCGGCTTTGACCCGAGCAGGAGAGAGGCTTGAGGCCCGATCAGCCTCGCTCTGACGTAAACTATCTTTTTATTATCATTTTTTTTTCAACCTTCAGAAAAGTGCGCTCCACTTCAGCCGCGCTCCCTACCCCTTGTCTTTGTCAGAAATCACTCTTCCATCTGCAGCAGCGAGGCTTTTGTCCAAATCGGCCCAGCATCCAGAGCCAGTTTCTGAGCTTTTTAGTGGTTTTTTGGACAGATATTTAACCACATCTCAGGCCTCTCAGCCTGCAAGCCGAAGCACAGCCTGACCCCGAACACGAGGAGAAGAAGAGGAAAAAAAAAAAATCAGTGTCATCTAACAAATCGCCTCCTTGCAAGCAAGCCTTTACATGATGTGTTCATGTATTTTGTTCTCCTGTTTTGCTCTTATGTAACCCTGATACTTGGGCCTGTTTTATCACTTATCTGTTATTGTTACTCTGCTGCATAAGGCTGGGTAAATATGGAATCAAGCCGTTGTCATGGCCTATTATTGAATCATAAATGTGTCACGGGGTTGTTTTTTTTTTTTTTTTTTTTTTTTTTGACCTTTTGTCAGCGTGCCCGAGAGTCCTCGCAGAGAACGGGGTTACCCTGAATGCCGTCTCCAGTAGTTTCTCTACGTTCCAGGAGTCCGGTGCCAAAATAAACACGTGTCAGTCTGGAGGTAAACTCTGACAAAGCGAGGATTTGGAAATGAGTAGGAATCACACCCCGGCTGGCTCCACTGGACACTCATTGACTGTGTGCGTTTGCGGCCTCAAAAAAAAAAAAAAAATAAAATAAAATTTAGCCAATTAATGAGGCTGTTTACTTTTTTTTCTTCACCGTGACCTGTCTTTGTTTAAACACAGACCACATGAGCCTTGCTGGCTCCGGTCCACGCGGAGGCTTCATTGTGACCCCCCCCCACACACACACACACACACACACATGCACACACACATACGTCCAGCTCTTTTCTTTTTTCGAGGAGGACAGCCTCAGTTAAACGCAGTCGCTGTCAACAGCGGTGTACAGTCGCGTCTGGTTCAAAGCCTAAAGTCCACTTTTCCAATCAATGCAGCATTCCTCCTCCTCCTCCTGCTGCTGCTGCTGCTGTCTCTCCCTGTTTCTTTCTCTCCACTCCCCTGTGGAAATGTCAACATCAATACTATGATGTTTTCTGTGTCCATCCCACCGGGTACAACTTCTGGGAATTTTGCAGGCCACTACCTCTCCTCTCTGTTACAGTGCTTTAAAGGCAGATTTTTTTTTTTTTAAACTTTTTTATTATTATTATATTTTTTTCGGAGGGGGTTATTGGGAAAGACCGGAGGGGCCAGCTGTTTGGAGCATAGCTGAGGTTAATTTGTTCCTTTTGTTTCTCTCACCCCATGCACACCAGGATGATTCGCAGTGCTTTACACAGGTCTGTGCAGCACTGTGCAGGGTTTAACAGGAGGGTAAGAATACCTCATGCAACAAGCATTAAATAGGTCATTACTGTGCTTGAAGTTGAGAAATTGCACACCTAGGAAAAGTGCTTGCAGGACAAACTTTGAGATTATTTTAAGTAAGTAGGTAAATCCCGATGTCAAAAGGGCTCCAGGAAGGATTATAATTATCCAATAAATGGTAAAAGGATGAACTGCAGACATCAAAGAAAAAACTCTTTGCAGTATCATTAAAAAATATCTTAGAAATATCATCCCCCAAAGTGCAAAATGGTCACTAGAACTTCACTGTTCAGTAACACACAGATTCGGGCTCAGCCTTCATGACAATGCAATATTTCTACACTATTCCTCAGGCTGCAGTCTAGACAGTGTCATTAAAAATTGATAGAAGAAAACCAGGTTTTCCAGTAAACTGACTGACCGCTGGTTTGCTCCCGGTGCTCCTGGCTGTAAGTGGCCGTCTCGGTGTCCACTTTGCGCCGGCACTGCCCCTGGCCCTGCACCAGTTGCTCCAGGGGAAGCTCCGAGTCGGGCGTCGGGTAGCACCGCAGACCGGTGGAGCACCTCGGGGTGTACACGCCGCACATCTCGCCCTCTTGCCGGGCGCACACGGGGCAGCACCCGCAGCCCGGCTCCCGCACTATCTCCGCGCAAGCCTCGGTGAGCTTTGGGCACAGCGCCTGGCGCTCCGCGGTGCAGCCCGGGCAGCGGAACACGATCTCGGCCAGGGAGGCGCCGGCGAGGGACGCGGAGAGGACCAGCACGCTGCAGCACACGTACGACAGCATTGTTATAGGCATGAGGTTTTCGGTCATTATCATGGGGCGATGGAAGGCAATCCCAAGTGAAAAAAAGGGGAAGAAATGTGCATGCGAACAGGTGAAGCCGGGGGCTGGGAGGTCTGCTGGGTCCTACAAATTCCCAGATTTGTAGTGTGAGTGTTAATTTTTTTTTTGGGGGGGGGAGGCAGGAGGACGTGGGATTTAGTTCAAATTTCTTCCTCTAGCTTTTCTAAAAATGCTGGCAGCAAATTACACAGACGCTCAGATTAACCCCCCCCCCTCCCCTCTTTTATTTTCTACTTAAATGTTCTTATATGACCCAGGACGAGAATAAAGGTTTTAAAAGTTTAACTGATGCATTTGCAGGTCTGAGAATAATCATTTTTGTAGGCATCATTTGTGTAGGTGAACTGTAAACGGCTTTTCCACCTTTGAAATTCGCCTTTATGAGGATTAGTTTGTAGATCTGACCACATTTTAACCCCGAAAAAAATGTACAATAAACGGATCCTCACCTCTGTCCCATTTACAGGAAATCGGGGGAATGCAGGGCTTGGCATGCTTCTAAAGGAACAGTCACACATTTTATGGACCTGAACAGACTTGTGCTCCTTGCTTGTCCTTGTATTTTTTTCTTTATTATTTATTTATTCATTGTGAGCCCAAACCAGTATGTTTGTCTTCTGTGTCAAGGTGTTTATTGAACTTGAACCCCCATCAACAATAACATCTTCATCGTCATCACAGGAGAAGAAAATGCCAGGATGTGTTATCATCATCACCATCTTTTGATGGTGGACCCCTGACCTCTTTAGTGCGATATCAAGGGAAATAAAACTTCCAAGAAGCGATTGTGAATAAAATTTCTTTCTCAAATGTAAAACAGCATTCATTAAAAAAAAAGGGGGGGGAGAGAAGATGTGAAACTTGAATTTGTGCTTAAAAGCACCACAGTGGCTGGAAGGCTGTGTGTCACTATACATACTAGGTCCTGTTAGTTTCAATCAGCACAGCCTGCCCCGACTCCCGGAAAGCATAAATAAACAAACAAACAAACAAAAGGACTATGTGCAGAGCATTCCTTACATGGCAAGACCTCCCCACTGTGGCTGACATGTCCATTGACACTCAATTAAAAGTCACCAGCTGCTACCGACTTATATGCGCCGTGTACAGTAATGCTACTGTGCACGTATGCGGCAGTGTTTCCTATCGATCGGTGAAGCCAAGCCTTGAGGTGTCATGCTCGCCCACCGAACAAGCTCCTATTAACCCCGTCCAGTGCAGCGGACTAATCGGTGTTTATCCAAAGGCCTAGAAATAGAAGCGGCATGTGTAACCTTAGTCCGCAGATATAAATGCAGATTATTTTGTTTTGTGGGTGCCCCCTGATTTAATACTATTTGGCCCCATTCACGATCGGCATCTTAGCTCACCTTAGGGGCGGAGGGGAGGGAGAAAGGGCACATTTGAAGCTGTGTCGCATCTCGGGGGTGTGAGTCAGGAGGATGCCCAGAGGGCTGTTTGCACATAGAACCTCATATGTCATTTTATGAAACCATGGGTGGAAAAGCAGCAGGGGAGAAAAACCTGGCGTTTTATAAATATGAGTCCTGGGGGCGAGGGCCTGTGTCTGGGATAGCCACCAGCTAATAGGCCTTACAGGCCGCAGTATCTGCCCATGTGTGCGAAGTAATCCCCACCAAGGTCAGTTACTTAAATTCCTCCCCATGGAATTGTTAAGCAAACACAAACTCTGGATAAACTCCACATTGATAGAAGGTATGGGATCACAGATGGGCTGAGGACGCATACAGTGCATGTGCCTCAGTAGGGTATACAGAGAGAATTTTGTATGCAAGCGGTCATCTCTGTAATTATAGTACAGTAATTCCCAGAAATGCTGCATATTCTTTTAACCATATCGTAGCACTTTATTTTATACCTTATTTAGGGTATGCTAAACGCCTAATTATAACTTAATAACACAAAAAAATGTTGAAGTAAGCAAGTATAAGGACATCTTTAAGTGTTTATTAATCCACTTGTAAACATCTCCATAACTTGAATAAGGATTTCATCAATCATCAATAATACAACATAACGTAGCTGTAATTATACATAATAATAATATTAGATTACACACATGAGCAAAGCCCTTATATTAACTGTTTATGTACAGAAAGTTCATTGGTGGGTCTGAAACTGTTAATACATCCGCACAAAACCCATGACAACACATTTTTATATTTGATCACTTCTAGTGTGTAACCAAACATTTATTTCTAATTATCAAAGCCTGGTGATGAATTATAGTTTCTGACAGATACACTGAGAAAGAATTAAAAACAACCGTAACTCTAGAATGTTTTATTAAGCTATTAATTGTTCATATTCTCCTTATAAAAGTTTAATGGTGGCTGTTAAGACACAGTCTCGCCCAATTAGGACTCAGTTATAGAATAAATTTGTAATACATACATGATATAATTCATACAAGCTGCTTATGATAAGAGGCAAACCACTGCCAGCAACGAGAGAACGACTATTAACTGACAAAAACCTAAATATTGAAGTGGAAACACTTTGCTCGGTCCAAAATAAACCTCTTCAGAATGAGCCAAATGTATTTTTAGTCTTAATCGATGCAGCAGCGATATAAACCACTAACTGAGCAATTAACGTTTGTAACGCTACACTTCATCCAACTAATTCTGAGCTGCTAAGCCTCACAGCAGGCCCCCACTGGAAGGCTGCGGCAACAATGGCAGCAGCCTTTCTAAAACTCAGGGAGCTAGAGAAGGCTGTAAGGTCCTCAAACCCCCATTTTATCTTGTGTAATAAGACTTAAGTCGTGATTTCACAAGTGTTTTTAAATCCAAAATGCACATTCCCAAAGAAAACAAAGTGTGTTATTACTGTACTTTTAGCTCTTTACTGTTCTTATCAGCTGAAACAGGTCCCTGGAGACACCCTCGTGTTCATTTCTCAGGCTTTGATCATGACTGTGCCGCACTGTTTGGTGTGTGGTTTTGATTATACTTAATTAAGGCTCCCTTTGCTTGGACTACTGATTGGATAAGTAGAGGCAATGAGCAGCGGAGTTGGAAAAGTCATTTATCATTTGATTACCGGGCCTGTATAAAAGTGAAGTTGTAGCAGGTCACGCTTACAGCAGCTAAACAGCTGATTTATGTGTTTACTCCGTAACTAAAAATTACATGTTCAGGACATAAGAGTTTTGTGGGATAACCCCATTTTCGAGTATCCAAACAATTTCAGCGCTAAAAGTCATCTTAAAGGTTTTTTTATTTGGATGCAACACTACTTGAGAAGGAGGTCCCAAGAATAGGAAAACTATCAAAACTCGCCTTCAAGCATGCACAGTTAACAAACTACACTTGAGTCTCCCTTTAGCTGGTGCAATGTGCAACATCTCTCTGAATGGAAATGTTTACCAAATTACACTACATAAATCCTTACATGGAAATGTTCGCATCACAAGTCCCAAATGGAAAAATGCTTATGTGTGTGCATGTCTGTTTTTTTTTTTATATGTGTGTGTGTGTGTGTTTGTGTGTGTGTGATTGTGTGCGTGTGTGTGTGTTTGTGTGCGTGTGTGTGTGTGTCCAAGTGTGACTGTGTTTGTTTGCTGCCTAGCAACCGGTGATGCATGTGCAAATTAGGAAAGTTCTTGCTTTATTTGCTCATGCAAATCTTTGTGAAGTATCTGTTATGGAGCCACAGTGTTATGTATTCCCCAGAGAAACAAAATAAAGACCCACTGAAAACCGCTCTCCTAATGTGTCGAGTAAATGCGTGGGTTTATGGCTTTAGAGTCCAGAAGCTGAAGCTCTCAACTCCGGTTATATGCTGATGTCAGCATTACACTATACACTGACACCGTAAACCTCCTGTTTTTTCCTGTAACAATGTTGAGGTCACCACCATCTTTGTAATAATGTTTTATAGGCATGCCACACAGATCTCCCCTTAAAATCCTCCTCCTACTGTAAATAACCTGTTTGTCACAACATCAGTTTAACACAAGGTCATAAGTTTTCCTACACGCTTGCTGGTTGGCTGGTTTTGCATGAATGCTGAGTTTTTTTCTGTTCTTTTTTTTTTTTTGTAACAGCAAACCCAAATCAAAATCAGACTTTGTTCAATTTGCTTCACTCAGATATCAATGCACTCTCTGCAGCCATGCAAAGTACGTATAAATAACACTCACACTCCCCGAGCCAACCGGCTCCCAAGCTCTGTTTTTTATTGGTGCCATGACTCGGATATGGTTTTGACCGACATCTGCCAACCGGCAGATGTGGTGCGAGGTCTCAGGTTGGTAAATTTGACAGCTGGCATTTATTAAAACCTCAGCCACCACGGAGTCTGTGCCTTACTGCTTGGGTCTTAAAAGCCGGGAAGCACAAAAGGTCTAGTATTGACCTTTAAAGGGGCCTAACATGAAGGATTTGAAATACTGTGTCTGGTTTTATGGATGAAACTTGGACAGTATATTCGCCTTTGGCTGAAATTTATGTCTTTAAACCACTAATGCATGTCGCAACTGCTTTCACTCCTCAGATATGAGTAGCTGGGGGGATTAAGTGTCTTTGCTAGGTTTGAAGAGGGGTTAATTTGATATTTTCATTAAAATTCATGTTGTCATGTACTATGTCCATGGACATCATGTATTTATAGTCTGGCTCCTTGCTAAAGTGCTCCACCCAGTGGACACCTGCAGTACCATCAATCTACAATGTAAAAACAGCAAAGATACGTGCTCATTTAGTCTTAATTAGTATAATTATAGATTGAAATTTCAAGGAAATGCTGTATTGATAAATTTTCAGACAGTTCTTGTCAACTTGACACAAAAGAGGAGGATTTTTTTTTTTTTTTTTAGTGTTATGTAAAGGTAGCTTTCCTTCTTTTGTCTTACAAGCAAATGATAATGAAGCCTCAAGTATAGGTAACAATGGAGAGAACATTAATTTGTACCCGAGCTGGACACTTAACATAGGAGGAAGGGGAATGTTGCGCCTTATCTCGGGTGACTAGCCTTTTTTGGTTCATCGCGGCCACCGTAGAGGCTTTCGGCGACGTCGTCATGTGACGCCCAAAAATGTCAACATCACTCTGCACAGCTCCGTCGGATCGACACATTGCAACGAAAACGTCGTTTTTCTCCACGTACAAATGTTAACATGCTTTAGTACTTACTCGTGGAAGTGATAAACTTAATGTTTGCTAACTATTTTTTGGCCGCCGCTGCAGAGGTACGTCGTTTTAGCCTAGCTACCAGGAAATGAGTTTGCTAGTTGGGCACTGCGTTAGCTCAGGGGACGTTAGCTGGCGCAGGTTAAGTGCCCAGTTTTTAATGTTTCTGTCAGCTAGCGTGGAAAAAAATGAAAGTTACTACATCAGCACGTCAAAATGCTTTTTTGGATAGGGTTGTCATTTTGCAGTTGTCAATTATGATGGTAAAATCAGCTTAAGTAACGCTAACTGAAAGTACTGAGGGCTAGCAACTTCTCTCTTTTTTTGTTAAAGAAACCATTATACCACAGCTGCTAAAGAGGAAGAAATGTCCTTGGTTTCTGTGGATGCGTAGTCGTGCTAACATGATGCATTGTGTGAAAACGTTACAGGATGGCTGCATCTCACACCGGCCAGTCCTCGCTTGTACACAGCTTGGCTACGCTCCTCCGAAATGATGGTAACGTCACACTCACTTTATGCCAAGTGTATATTAATAACCTCTGTGTGGGAGATGAAAGGCCTGTGTCAAGTGTGTGAAGGGTGCAAGTCATCCCGCACGGATCAGGATGTCAGTGGCTGTATTTAATCACTTAGTCAGACAATGTGAGCAATAGGCTGCAATGATTTACCATTGCTCGAAAGATCGAGTCTTTCTTTTTATTTACAGAAATCTGATGTTGCTTTACTTTGGTTGTTTTACAACCTTGTAAACACAATCTTTGAATTTGTCAGCTCCTCCGATATTGGACAAGGATAATATTCCAAGGGTGTTATAGTTAGTGCTGTGGCCTCACCACAATTTTATTTTTTTTCCAGAGCCCAGGTTTTCTTGTATCATCATTTCTGTCCTTTAACTTGTCCCAGGAAAACTCATTCTTTGTGAGGCTTACTTTACTTTTTGATATTGTTATTTTTCTGAGAAACTGATCATGGACCTTCGTGGCAATTGCCTGTTACCGTTTTTTTTTTCCAGGATTTCATCTTCTTATGCACCTGTCCACCAACACTTGGTTTGATTCTGTAACTTAGGATCATTCTTCTTGAAAACTATAACTTACATCTAATAATTTGCCATGGGTTCAAAATTTGCCACTAGCTTCCTTTGACTTGACCGAGTTGTCTTTTCTACCCTCCAGGTGACCTGGTGCTGGACGGCAGCAGCACACTGACCCTGCCAGCAACCAGTTTGCAGCACCTCACCAGGCTGTTTGAGCAGTACCTGCTGTCCAGGAGCCAGCAGCATGGCTTCCTGGCACTGCCCTCCCATCCTGCCGACACTGATTCCCTGCTGCAGCTGCAATTCCTGTTCGACGTCCTGCAGAAGACCATCTCACTCAAGGTGGACTTTGGAACCCCAGAATTGGTCACCTGTTTTGACATGATAAAAAAAACGTCATTTTTATGGGGCCAGGATCCTCAATATAGTGTCAGATGTTCCCCAGGAGGCCTGCTTGGACATGGAAAAAGGGATTTATGTCAGTTGAATGGTTAAATACCTCACCAAAATCACAAGTCGAGACTTTTTTTTTAATGTATTGTTGATGCACTGGGATCAGTATTTTATTTTACCACTGGCTGTTTGACTGCAATTGTGTCCGAACAATAACAAAATAATAATAACAAAATTTATAATGACTATTTAAAATTGAATCATGTTTTTATTTTATACATCTTTCTGGGACTTAACATATCCTGTGCCCTCATAAATTTCTTATCTTAGCATGGAAGAGTGTTTGTTTTGCAAGTGCGAATACTGTTGACTGTTGCTTACATACTATATCTATTACGAATTCGTAAATCATGACATGTTGTGTTTCTTAATTTTTAAATGCAGCTCATCAACCCACCAGAGGTGAAACTTCAATCAGTGGTGAAAATCTTCCCCTTCAAGTCACTGAAATGTTTGGAGGTATGAACTCTGACTACATTCATTGTCTTTTAACCCATCCCTGCTTCTTCCTCAGTTTCCATCATTAAACCTGTTCCCATTATGTCTGTACTGACAACATGTAATCGTGTTCATATCAACATACATCACATTTCTTTTCATCTCTCTTCCTTGCCAGCTAAAGCGAATCCCCCCGCACTGTCTGGAGGGACTAAGAGGAGTTTACTCTCAGTTGGAGGTCTTCACCTGCTCTAAGAGCCTCAGCTCCCTGGAGGTGCTGTACTGCTGTGTACTGCTCACTCAAGAACATCTGTCAGCAAGTATAACTGAGTGTATCTATGAAATGTCTGGAAGGAATATGTGTGTGTCTGATTTGTGTTCTAGGAGTTGCTCTCTCTCTGTGGAGGCGACCTGAGCTCTGCACTGCCTTGGCTGGAATTGCACACCCTTAACTTCAGCTACAACTCCATTGTCTGCCTTGACCAGTCACTAGTGAGACAAACATACAAACATACATCATTACTGACTTATTATCCAATGTTATCTGCATCTAACATCAGCCTTTTTCACTCCTTCTTTCATAGAGTTTACTGAACGTCCTGAAATCTCTGGATCTAAGCCATAACAAGATTCAGGAGTGTGCTGAATTTCTAAAGGTACTATAGGCACCAAGGTTTGAGAAAATCTAATGAAACTTTATTTTTAAAATGTGGTTTTGCCTGCAAAATACCTGTCTACCTGTTGCTTTTTCTCAGCCCTTGAGTGAACTGGAACACTTGAACCTGGGCTACAACTGCCTGCAGAGGGCGCCAATGCTGGGCCTAAGTGCCAGGGTCAAACTCCTCACACTCATCCTCAGGAACAATGAGCTGGAGACTATAAATGGTAGGTAGACTGATGCTGGCAGTCAGATTTTCTCATTGTTTTCTTTAGAGACAGACAAACAATCCCTAGCCAGAGCTGACTGGTTGACCAATCCGCTCAGGGAGCTCAGAAATGAATGGGCTGGTGATTCTCAAAAAACAAAACAGGAAGCTGATAACTGTGCATAAACACAAACTTAAGGCTTCAACTGCTATGAGCAAGCAGGATTTCTCTGACAGTGACCTTCACCTCCCTTGGTTTTGAAAGTCCCTCTCTTTGTCTTGGAGATTATGTCTCATCACACAGTGGAGCATAAAATAAGCTAAAACCTGCCTGTTTATTATATCAGAAGGGAGAAAAGCATCAGAAACAGATCAGATATTTGAGCTGCAGGTTTCTTTTCATTCCAAGTACATACAGATGGCGAATGTGTTGTTTGTATGTCCCTGATATCATGTCTCCTTTCCTGCATTATGGTGCATTCTGATTAAATAGGCGTGGAGCAGTTGTCTTCCCTCCAGCACTTAGACCTGGCCTATAACCTCCTGTTGGAGCATTCCCAACTAGCTCCTCTCTCCTTGCTGCACTGTCTCAACACAGTAAGGACACAGTTGCACACACTTTTATTCTCTAAAGCTCAAGAATGGGATTTAGTGGATTTATTTATTTTCTTTACTGTATGTATTTGCTTCATGTACATTATGTGATACCAGTGCACTGTATAATGTAATATCTCCTTGTAGCTTAATCTAGAGGGCAACCCGCTGCACTTCCAGAAGACCCACCGCACCTGCACTGTCCGACATCTGTCTCCAAAGGCTGCCAATCTTAGAGTGAGTAGTCATTTTATATATATATATATATATATATATATATATATATATATATATTTAAACTTTTAGAAAATTCAGGCATTAAATAATGATAATAAAAGTGTTCCACATGGACGTTTGTCTTGGACATTGGGCCAGTTAATGTACGAAACCGCAACTCGCAGCAGCTGAAGACTGGAGCAGATCACATAAGGTACTGCTCTAAAACACATTAAATGGAAATGGGAGCTGTTAAATTCCCAAAGTAGGCTCTGATCTAATAATATACTATTATTGTTATAGCAGTTGGCTCTTGTGCTCTGCATCAACAAGTTTTATGTCTTGATTTATCTGAAAGCACAGCATTTCCTCACATTAAAAAAACAACAACAAAAAAAAAACACAAATCCAAAGAAGCTTCCTGTCTGCCATGTGTGAACTCTGGGGTATATCTGCACGACTGGCTGCAATGCAGACTCCCACTAGTTTGTGCACTTAGGTCATGTTGAGTTGAAAATCATCGACAGGCCTTAGTGGTGAAAATTGATTGAGAAAGACAGCATGTCATGGTTTATTTGCTTTTTTTTTTTTTTTGTTTTTGTTGCATAAACAATGTCCCTTTTTTTGTTTCTTTCAAGCTCAAACTCGATGGTATCCCGCTTTCCTCACATGAAATAGCTGTAAGTTTCTCAATCAAAATTTATATATAGTATATAGATAAAATGTATATCTAGACCACTCAGCCAAAAGACCACTCTTTTTGCAGGTTCTGCCTAAACCAGGCCATCTGATCGTCCAGGTCCAGGCCTCGCCTCCAGCTGCCGTGCCACCAGAACGGAGTAACCAGGAAGTGTCCGGTGGTGGTGGGGAGCTTAGTGACAGCCTGTCAGCTGGAGACGTGGGGGTCTCACACATTCGCCGGAAGAAATCCAGGGTAAGAGAGGTACTCCTAGATGTAATGAAATGGTCATTTATTGTTTTTTTATGACATTCAGTTATATTCCCTCTCTGCAAATTTAATCATTCTTTTAAGTCAGTTAGATTTTAAAAGGAGTTCAACTCACAAGTCCTTTTTCTTTACTGATCCGTCTAAACGTGCAAAGGCTGAAAAACGCAGTGCCGTGACGTACTTTTCTTCTTCCAAACTACTTTTGTGTTTCAGGGTAAGGTCAAAGTGAGGAGGGCCAGCATATCGGAGCCCAGTGACACAGATTACGAGCCCAGACGGCTTTCTTCCTCACAGAGTGGGTTTTTTTTTTTTTTAAGCATTTCTGTCCTATGTGATTCACGTGTGTAATACCATACCACATGTTTTCACCTGTTAAATAAATCTTTAAAATATAAATTTTTATATGTTATTCCTCCACTAGGCATTGCCCTTCCCCACCAGCAGGAGATTGAGCGAATGTCCAGCTTCAGAGAGCAGTTGGGGGAGGACTGGCTGAGGTACCAGCACCATCTAGATGGAGCTTCCCCCTCTGCCATTACCACCGCTGTCAGCGCCAACCAGCCAACAACTCACCATCAAACTCTCCCCAACGGCCTCAGCCCCACCAACACCCTGTGCCCATCCACCAGCCCTGGGAAGCAGCCGTCGCCACCGTCCCTGGAAGTCCCGGAGGCCCTCCCCCCTCCGCTTCTCACGTCTGAACTCAGGGCAGAGACATCTGACATGGAGGGAGACGAGGAAACAGAGTCCACCATACAGTGGCCCGGTCAGAGCACTCAACACACAGAGTCCACCTTGGAGGACAGCGTGGTGGATGGTCAGGTGGCGAGCCAGAGAGTTATGGGCTCTCCTGGGCCAAGTCCAGGTTCCCAAGGGTTGGCTAGAGCGGAAAGCAGAGACGATAAGGAGGAAGAAGAGGAGGACCTGGGAGGTAGGGTGTTTAAAATTTCTCACAAGTACTGCTTGGACCCTTCCAAGGAAAGGTTTACATTTCTGCTGAAGTCATTTAAATTCCACAATGTTCTCAAAGTTTAAATTCAGTTTCAAATTTACTTCCCAAATCCTTAGACGTGTATTGAGTATCACAATAGACAGAGCAACAGTCAGACCAAAGATGTCAGGTGAAAAACTCAATCATCACAAATTCCAGAACATATTAAACAGAATCCTTGTCCCCCTTAACTACTTGACCAATTTTTGCTTAAAGGTAAACAATTTACAAGGTGAGGAATTACTCACATATTTGCTCTTTAAAGCCAAATAAACAGTTGTTTTTTTACGTAAAAATTTATCTTGTAGGTCCTTGGAGGAAATCAGTTAACACAAAAAGGTTTTTAAGGTTCTTTTTGTCCTCTGATCTCCCTTCTTCTCTTTTCTTATCTTGTTAGTGGACCTGTGTCACCCCCTACTTGTGGGTGTCCTCTCCGACAAAAAGGAGGAGGATGACAATGACCAGGAGGGAAAGGGGCGGAGGATGGAGGTGTTTCTGCGTGTGAAACAGGGTTTGATGCTGGAGGTGGACATGCAGCGGGGCCAGGTTAGATGCCGTCTGGAGCTGGACAGCTTGGGCCGGGTGGAGACCACAGAGGCCGCATGGACCCGAGGGGTAAGAGGGTGGGGGTGGAAGGATGGGACATATGAAGGGAGAGAGAAATGACTTGTGGGGCTTAATGTTTTAGGGGAAAAAAACTTTAAATGAAGATAGAGTAACACTCTAAGGAACTTTTAATCACCATTATGATCAAGCTAATTCACTAAAATACTCCAAACTTGGCTAGATTATGCATTTTGTTATGTATATATGTAAAAAAAAAAACATTCCCAATGATATTTGATAAATATTTGAACCATATTAAATAATATGTAATCATTCACAGATGAGTTTTCTTTTTTCACTCTCTCTTGTCTCAGGATACAGAGGAGATGCTTCCAGCTGTGGAGCTTCAGTTCGACTACATCAGCAGGGAGAAGAGGAGGAGATGCTACGTCCTGCTGGATGACGACCCTCAGCAGGCACTGCAGGTCAGTAGCAAACACACGCTCTGACTCCGAGTCCTGTTGGCCAGGAAGTACTCGACTACGTTTGGATGCAATATTACAATTCTTTTTTTTTTCCTGTACGATGGCAGAGGATCACAGAGTTCAAACTCTTGCGAAATAGAGACCTGTACAAGTCCAGTCAAGCTCACAGGCCGCTTGCTGAATGACATCAGCATCTAGCAGTGCACTCGTTGCCATCCCTACTACTCTATCTTGATTATGATTGTGATCTCCTTATGTTGAGTAACATCAGCTCTGCGCCTCATAACAAAGTTGTCCCAATTCCCAATTCTAGACGAGCTACTGACAACCAAAAAAAGGTCTTGGTGCTTGATTTTTGGGAAATGATTTGAATTTTTTGTAATTAAATATGCTTACAGTGTGAACACATTTGTTTAAATTGCAAACACGTCACCGTTCACTAACCAGGCCCTGACTGAGGTGCTGTCCCATGTGGCGGAGGAGAACCAGCGGCGTGGCTCAGAGCGCCGTCCCGGCTGCATTCACCTGCAGTGCCTTCGCTGCAGGTTGGAGTTCGCGCTCCAGGGAGAGGGCAGCGAGGAGGAGACGGGGGGTAGAGCGAGGCAGAGAGGGGCAGCGCTGCTGCCGGAGGGCATGGAAGGACGGGATGAGGAGGAGCTTCTGACGGACGCAGAATGTGATGTGGATGACAAAGGTGAGAGGATGGAAGACAAACTTAGAGTAATATTCAACAGGACATATAGAGACCTGAAGAATCTAATGTTATATCTATATAATATATATTTCTTTTAAATAATTGTTTTTGAACATTGCTCTGTTTCCTCTTTTAAGTACTTGCATTGTTGAGTTCATTTTAGATTTATGAAAGTGGCCTGATTTATTTTGGGTTTCCTTTGTTTGTTTTCATTTTCTTTGTTTGGTTGATGCGGTCAGTGCCTGTTGATCAGCAGAAAAACTGCAATTGTTCAGCTACTCTACATCTGGAGGCCCTGGACGGGATGTTAAAGGCATCCGCACAGTTTACAAAATTGAAATGTATATAGAAAGAAAGCAACAATTAAAAAAAACAAGACAACGCACATTCACAACCAAAAAAAGAGCCCAAAATACTGTTAAACATAGCATGTGACAGTAAAAAAAACGCCCCCTAAGCACAGCTCGCAAGCAAATCCTGCCCAAGCAATGTGTTGTTTGGCTTGGGTTTATATCTGAATCTGTCATCTCGAGATGTCAGAGAATCCCACACACACACACCACAGTCTTGACTCTGAAAAGCCCTCTTCCTGATTCATCCTTCAAACTGAGTCACGCACAGTCTGCATGAGTCATACACTGCTTTGCGTAGTCTACACCGTCCTCAACAACAATGCAGTGGATTATCTTAGATTTTACTCAGAATTATCGCTTTTCGATGTGGAGTGTTTTTTTTTTTTTTTTTTTATCAGTGTCAGCTGATTTTGTGGTTACAAACCAGAGATACAGCAGAAAAGACACAAGACAAGGCCACAGAATTTCAACTGGCAAGCTCATGCGAAAGATGTTTATCATTTGACGTCAAAGCCCTCGAAGCCCTCGTCTTCTCAGCTATCAGGCTCCCATTAGCCGGCTGCACAGGCCTGCATATTTTCCCAAAACAAAATTTTGATTTCAGATGGAGTCAAGTGAATCATCCGGGAGTTATCTCTTGACTTTTTATTGCCAAGTGGCCCATTCCACTGAGTTCCACCTCTATAATCAACGGGAGACAGATCATACCCTTCGGTCCAGCAGCCACCTCCCAGCAGTCCGCCCAAACCCTGACATTAAGATCTGCTCCGGCACGCACAGACAGCGTCCGGGCTTTGTTTGACAAATGTTTTGGGGATTTCTTGGAAGCGCTCTCCTTTGTTAGCGTGCTTAATCTGTTGCTCTGCTAAAATTTCAGGCAACAAGTACTTTTTTCATCCGCACGTGTCTGAACTTAGACATTGTTTGCCTGTGGGTTACAGAAATACATGCCCCGCAGAAAGGAAAAAGTGTGCCCCTCACGTGAACCCTTGTTGGGAATGAAAGCTCCAACGTTTTCTGTCTCATTTTCTTGCATTATAGGCCATTTGGTTGTCTGAATTGATCAGCTGTCCTTATGTACAATGCTCAAGGAGAAAAAAAAGTTTTACAACAACCGATAAAATCGACATTTAATTTTTCTATTTTTTCCATTTAAAAAAAATAAGGATTCTACATGTATAACTAATGGTTTATAGCATGAAAACAAGTATTAGTCAACATGGATTACAAACCTTACACTAGGGGCAGAAAACAGTTCAATATAACTATATATCTTAATGTAAAGAAACTAACACGCACTGTAAGGGCTCCAGTAATTATGGCAGTAACCATTTGTTTTGCAACACATTTAGGCCATGAATTTTAGCATCTCCTGTTCTTTGTCAGTGATTCAGATATTTTCACCATCTACAATATATACCTTCTTGGAAATAACTTCCTGTATATGTATCTTTTTTTTTTTTTTTTTTTACTATTATTCAGGAAACAGCAATATTTGTCCAGAGTGTGGCAGCGATCATGTAGTCCAGCTGGCTGGCCAATCGACTCCCTATAGCAGTACGCCCATCCACCGTTCATCGAGGCCAAACAGTGAGGACGTTCATCTCAACATAACCCAGAGCACTAACAGTGCTAATAAGGTCCGTCTGATCAGTTAGACGCTTGCTTTTCTCTTTGTTTCCCCTTTTACTACCTGGTTCTAAAATCCTTAGGTCTTATCGTTTCCCTGTATCACAACAGGATGACTACACAGATGCCAGCATTAGCAGCAGTCCCATCCTGGAGACCATCGCTGCTGCCGCCACCACAGGAGACCCCACCTTCTTCACTGCCCAGGGAAGTTCCTTCTTCATCGCGGACAGCCCCGGTGACACCAGCAGCCTCTCCTACAACACCGAGTGCCAAAGTAAAGAGGACCTGGCCGGGAGCTACCACTACACCACGACCGGAGCAACCCCCCCTGAAGTCCAAGCACAACCTGCAGGAAGATCCACCCCAAATGGTGGGATTTCCCTCTGTCAACACTTTTTTTTAAACGTTGCAACTAATGATAATAATTTTTAAATCTAACTATTTAATCCAGTGGTTCTAAACTGGTGAAGTCTTAAGGTACCAGGTCAGCGTCCACAAACTGACTAACCTCATACCCCCTGAATTTATTTCCATCCTTGCATTCTCAGTTTCAGTGGAACTTTTTACTATGAGGACACAGTAGCTGGTGCTGTGCTGCCCTTCAGTTTTAATTATACAGCTAGTAAAATGGGCTGCAGCTTGCAAGAGCAATTATGGCTTAAAATCAACATTTAAAACACATTAAACACATTGCAATAGAAGTTGGAAATAATTAATTCTATTTCCACATTACGTGAAAACACTTGCAATAAGAAGACAAGGGCAATACAACAGTTGCGGTGCTGAAAATGCTTAAGTTGTTTTTGATGTTTTATTTTCTCGTGGCCCACTTAAAACTTTTAAGATTCAATCAGCAGGAAACCACTTTCTTAATAAATAAACTGCCTGAAAACAGAGAAAGTCGAAAACAGTCTCTCAGTCCAAAACCTGGAGATTTTAAATCTTTTAGTGATTTTTCTCATGTTTAAAACCTGGAACCAACAAGCTGACAACTGAAACAGTTAAAATAACTTTGTCATGTTGGCAGGACTGTTCATTGGAGGAAAGTCCAAACAGCAGTAAAATATAAAAGGTATTTAAATTATTGATTCAAACTCTGCAGTTCATATGGTGATTGTTAAACACATCAGCGGTGGCAGAAACTGTTTAGCTCAGCTCCATTGCTTTTCCTAAAGACACATTCAAGCTTTAATTGAAGCTGAACAGCGATGGGAAGTTTTTGGATCTTGTGGGTACGGTGTGGCACAGGAACCCTGCGAAAGAACTCTGTATCTCTGCAAGAGCATCCGATTTCCACCACATCTGTCTGCCATTTTTAGATGAACCACATGGTAACTGTGCAACAAGACAGATTGGAGTCATTACTGGAGGTGATGGGAGAGGAATGAAAGCCTGAGTGGGTGGGGGGGGGCTGAGTCATTATAACAGCTTTCTATGTCTTTTCCCCTTTTTTTGTAACGCTGTAGTTGTGAAGGCCAATACCACATAATCTGTCCTGAAACCACAGTCTCACACTGGAGACAACTCATACCCATCCTAAAAACACTGAATGACACTGAGTTTAATGTCTTTTCCTGGTGACACAGTGAACCCATTGTTGTGGAGCTGAGCCCTGACTTTCTTGTTTCTGAAGTAGTGCTTTGTCTCTAAAGACAAGTCAGTCTGTATGTGTGTGTGTGTGTGTGTGTACACACACCTTTCACCTTTTTAGAAAGAGGGTTGTCTGAAGCTACAAAGGCCTTTTTACGATCCGATCTGTTTGTACTCTCTTCAAATGAAAGATGTCGGGTTTGTTTTGGCCCCCACAGGTCCATGCCTTGTCATTTTTGATTAGCCGCAACCATTCATCAGTGTTCAAATGACCTCCATCGCTGTCCATCGGTGGATTTATTGCTCTTAACTGCCTTTCTGTGTGAGGGCTGTTGGCTATTGCTACAGCCTGCTGCAGTAAAATCTGGCTTAAGTTTCGTAATAGCAAAGAAATATGCAGGTCTTGACATTGCTGCCAGGAAACTCGGGCTTAACCATCAATGCAAGATATTACTTGAGGGAATAAATAAAGTAGCAAAAAAGATTTATTCGTTTTTAGTGTTTCAGCCCTAATTTATGAAGAATTTTCTGAAAAATACATGCAATTGTAGCACAGGATTTCAGTTTGCTAGTAAGTGCTTTTAAACATCTGTGATTTGGTTATTGTGTCAGACCAACAGTTTTGATGTTGTTTTAATCAACTGTCAATGTGTGTATAGATGATGTGGACCTGCTGTCTGAGGAGTACGAAGCAGTTGACCATCGGCTGAAGCTTTTCCTGGATGTGGAGGTGTTCGAGGAGGAAGAGGAGCTTCACTCTTTCCTCAAGGTATGTAGGAGTAAAAGCACACAGGTATTAAAACTTTAGCAACTACAAAAGCAAAAATCAAAGTTACAGGAATAGTTCAGACAGGAAAGAAAAATCTCTGACACATAATTCATGACCCGTAAGTGCACCAGCTGCTGACTGTAGCTTCATATTTAACAGAGACATGGAATGTATAGCTTCTCACATCCAGATATTTGCAAAGAAAGTGCGAGATTACTAAATGTCAAACTATTTCTATATACTTGCTTATTTTTTTTTTTAAGGGGTTAATACTCCTAACTCTGGCGTCTGTGGTTGTGGTTGGACCAGGTTTGACTGCAAACAACCATTTAACTGTCACCACATTTTGCATTAAATGCTGCTAGTCCAATCAGTGCACGTATAACATCATCTTTTTTCTTTTCTTTTTTTAAATCCAGTTAAGCCCTGCCACTTCAAATCAGTGAGAAAGGAAAAGGGCAAAAACAGAAATGTTGAAATCTCTCGTGTGAAATAACCACAACTGATTTTGCTTTGGCAGAAGAGAACATGTTCATTTAGGATCCCATCACTCAAAGTAATGAGCTGATTTAGAAAATAGCTTTTTGGGGGTTTTTACAATATTTACTGGATCAAAGATTGAAGGAGGAAACCATATCGAGGCCAGACTCGGCTGTTTAAGCAGAATGTAGCAAGTCATGGCAGCCTGTGACCGATCACTCAGATGTAGCAGTTCGGTGTTTTTTATTTTGCTGTTGTTGTTTCTTATGTGATTGCGGTTTCTTTAAAAGTCCCCCAGCTCATCTCCCCAATGGCTGAAGGATTCCAGCTTAATCGTCTGTGACAACTTTAAGACCTATAACACTTTCAGCTGCGGTTTTCATCACAGCAAGCTAATATGAACGTAGTCCGTAAATCCCCAGGGAGCCCATTCAGTCCCGCTCTTCTTCCTCTGTAGCTTCCTCAACAAGCTCTGCGACCCAACCCCTCACATCCCCTGCTGTCACTCAACATTTGATACCTCTTAAGACCCTCTTTAATATGCAGTGCATCCTGGGAGCTCTTTGAGTCAGCGGGCTCTGGGCTTTTCTCTGTTGGACACCTGGACGGAGAGCAAAGAGCGGAACAGGACTGGGCAGACCACAGCTGGAAACAGGAGGTCCCGCTCCATTCGTTTTAGTCGTGTTTATTTATCCAGTGACAGAGGCCGCTTGCTGTTTCACATGTGCTTTTACTTCTTATCCTGTTTAATAGGAAATAAAATAAAGATCTTGGTGTATTGGTCTGATTTCAATCCTCTACAAAGCTTGTGAATATCAGAGAAACTGGTGTCAGCTGAGAATATTGTTAGTTAATAGGCAAAAGTTTTGATTTTATGGCTTCATGATGCAGATTATCATGCTGTAAAAGGCAGTATTAAGAGGTTCTGTTTGTAGTGATTATAGAGAAAGGGTCCATTACTGCATAGGAAATGAGTCTTTTCCTGTCATACATCATGTGTGCCTTTTCTTTCCCCGTGTGTTCTCTTAGATGTCGGCTGTCAAATTTGGGGAACCAGGGGAGGTTCCCTCTCTCTTGGTGGTGTCAAACCAGCGGATCTATTTCCTGGAAATGACATCAGAGATGCAGTAAGTAGAGCAGGATACAGCGAATCCTTGCTGAGTATCATTCTCCCTCATATTTAAATACTTAATTGAAAGATAGTAGTTATTTCCATTCTTGCATTATTATATATTGTGTGCAGTGATTTCTTGCACTAGTTATATTTGTATTGTTGGTTATGTATACATTTTTTGCATGAGAATATATGCACTAGAAAATTTATCTTAGATTTAAAACAACATGTATTTTAATTAAGATATTCACAATCTAGGTGTCACCAAGAGAAGGTAGATATAAACTAAAAGGGGAAGAAAATAAAAGTCTGAAATAAAGGATTGCTTAGGTTTAAGTGAGATTCATAAAAGTAACGCTTACATGATAAAAAGCTTAAGTCAGTGAGATAATGACAAAACACATTTCATTTTATCAAAGGTTTAATCAAATCCTGCTGTTGTTCACAGTGATTCAAAAGAGGGCGCCACACTGCAGTTAACAATTAGGACTTTTGATGTCGGTGTGCGGCTCCACACCCTCTATTTAGGATGTGAATAATATTGCATAACCTGTCCAAGTTTCTGGGTCAACATCTTGAGAACGCATTGACCTCAATGTGTCTGCGGACTATGGAGTCCTTTTGTCCCCCCTGCTGGTTTTAGCTCCTCTCTTCTCATCTCTGTTCATCACATGAGTGAAAAGATTTACTTCTCTTATCAAAACACACTATATTCCCCCCAGGGTCTGGATCCCATGCTGTGATGGCTCTTATAGAATGACTGCAGGGTTGCAAGCTAGTGTAGTGTTACGTTTAGACCATAAAAAAAATGAATTTGATTTGGTCTTGGCACTGCAAGAAACCAGCTATTATTTTGGCTGACCCTTTATCTTCATTGCTAAAAAAAATCAGGTATTAAATAAATGATCACAGCAGTTGTACTGAATAAACGCTGGCTTTAAAAAACACATTTTTAATTGTTATTCTGGAAGTCATATCTCCGAGTGTCAGAGATTGAGCACATCATTTAATCCATCCCACTGTCACAGCGAGATGGATTAAGTGGTACAAATTTGCGAAGCTGCGATTCTCTTGTAACACCTTGCACCCTTTCCTCCCAGCAGAGGCCAGCTGTCCGACTGGCTGCAGAAGAGGGACAGCCACCCAATCATGGAGCTCAGCTACCTGGAGGTGGGGCTAGGGTCCCAGAGCATCCACATGGATTTCGGGGACAGAGGCGTGGCCTACACCCTCCTCGTGAGGGACAGTTTGCGTTGCAAGCGCTTCTTTGGCCTCTTGACAGGTAAAAGAAAAAAAAAAGAAAGGAAGAAAGAAATTGCAGAAGTGGAAAAATGGTATCAGTTTAAGGTATCGAAAAGAAACACAAAAGGAAGTCATATTTTGAAACCCACTGGCCCTTTTCTCTCTGTACTTACTAGTTGCACTGGTTTCAGTAGCTTCCCCCAGGCACTTTCAGTGAAGATGCCACAAAATAAACGTTGGAGTCATTTAGATTTAAAAAAAAAAAAACAAAAACTAGAGCACTGTTGAATCCCTGAGGCAGGTATTGGAACAGCATGTTCCACTCACAGGCATTGTGCCGCAGACTGAGAGACCCAACCTACTCCCCTCGCAAACTAATACTATACCATATGTGTGCTAAGTGACGTAAATTTCTGCCCCGTCCCCCTCGGTATTGGGCTTACACAGACCGAGCACATCCTGCCCAGACCAACTTGTGTGCAGGGGAGAACCAGAGGCTGAGAGGAAAACCTTTTATTAGATGGGGGCTCCTGCTCGGGTTTTGGAATGTCTGGAAAAATATGGAATATTAATTTGACAATTTCCAGCCCGTAAACGCTCAGAGAAAACGGGGACTGGGCAGGCACAGAAAAACACTGATGCTTGGGTTCTAGTAAACATAATTCCATGCTTCTGGGAATCTAGTCACAGAGAATGTGACGCAAGAAATTATTTTCCCATAATTGCTGATTCACATTACCAATTTCACAGAACAAGATACTAAACACAGGGAAAAACTTCAGATTCAGTCAACAGGCAGGAAGAGCAGTCCGTGTTTTTTTTCCTTAACTCTCTGCCTTCAGCTGCTGTCTGGCGGCATTTCTGTCCAGCTTTCACTCAAACACAGTCAAGTGAGATATCTACCGAAGTGTGTGGAACAATTGATTGTTTGGAGAGTTGCATATATGGATTCAGTGTATCTCTTACAGTTTTTTTTTAAAGTTCACATTTAGGTTTTGTTTTTTTTATTCTGTTCCATGTTTCCTTTATTTAAGAGCATAAAAACATAAATACAACAGTATATACAAACACCAGACTCACAGCTGCCACACATTACAGGATATACTTGTGTTTTCAAAATTAAAAAAAAAAAAAAGCATTAAATGTGGAAGCAATCACATTGATCAAGAGTGATGTTGTCCAGACCCTTTAAAACAGATTTACTAAAATTAATCCCATCTGTCAATTTCAGGTCTTTTCTACATTGTTTCAGAAGGAAGCAGCCTTTTTTTTTTTTTTTTGAAAATGTTACCCCTTTCCTTTTCACATGAATGAAATAGAGCACAATTTCACCAGTGTCGCTGGAAAATTGTGGGCACTCAGTGAACCTACCCTCTGGCATCAAGCAAGGTTTTTGGATGGCTTTTTTTCCACCTTTTCCAACACATGCTCCGCTTCTCGCCCTTTTCATCTCTCCTCCTTTGTCTCTAGCTTTTCCCTGCATCCTCTGAGGGCTTTTCTCTCTCCGTCCAAATTCATAAACAGCTCATTTACTTTGTTGTATTCTCCGTGGCTGGAAGTGATTTCAGATCAGCTTTCAGCAAGACCACAGAGTTTGTCGAAAACAGAACGAACACAGCGAAAAAACATGCATAATAGCTTGGTGTAACCTTTCCAGGTGTGTCATTAAAAAAATGCATGAAAATCTAATGTTTTCATTGGAGATATGTGTTTATGTGCCAAAATACCTGCACATAAAGTATAACATGAATATATTTCATTTGATCCTTGAAGATCAACATAACTACATTGCTATTAAGCCAAATTCTCTTTTCCTAATGCCAAATTAGGCCCAAAACAGCTGTTGTAATATTTTCTCAGAAGAATTAAAGAAAAGCTTAATCATAACAAACCCTTGTCTATTGTCCAAGCTGGCTCCCGTTATGAGGACAAAGTTGAAAATCACAATTGGAGTGATGAAGGGCTCACTGGCTGAAAGACAGAAAGAGAGGATGTGGTAAAAACCGGGACAGTTTTCTGGAGCTGAAGGCTTCTTGCTCTAACCAGGACTAAGACAACTTAATTTAAATGTGAGAGATAACAAGAGACCTCTGGAATCTGCAGCAAAAAGGGGACAAAAAAGAATTTTGTCGGGACTTTGGTTTGCTGACCCTCGGTTTTTCCTACCCAGTTGTTTTCTCACACCTTGAAGACTGCCACTTTTGGTTGTTGTACTCAATTTGTGTGTTATAGGAGATTTGGTAATAGTGATGGATGACTTACCTCAACATGGTTATTGTTTGCAGTTTTGGCATGAGAGAACATGTTAGCCATGTCTTTGGAAACTGGAAACCAAAAAATTAAATATTTCACCAATTTCCTCTCTCAGCTGTCCACCATATCAAACAGTGGTCCACTATTCGATTTCATGTGAAAACCATAAGCAGCATTGGTGTTGGCAGCCAGAGCGTCTGGGGCTGAAACAAGAGCAAGCAGGAATATTGACACAGACCAGAGCACCAGCAAGTGCAGGTCCGTCTGTCACAGGCTTGGTTCCTAGCAGACTTGGCCTGGTGCCTCTGCTGACTTGTGATCGCAGTCTTGGATGGCACCTCGCGAAAACTGTCCATGTTAACAGGCCATTTAATCTATTCGTTAGTCCGACGCTCACTGCCTCTCCTCAGACATATGAAAATGTTCCGCCAGCAGCGTGGGAGACTTTAACTCAAGCCCAGCGCAGCTTTTCATGGAAGTGATTGAGACATCAGCCTTCTTTGTCCAAAAATATTTCAAGTCAGACTCAAACGAGTCGCTGACTTTATGCTGATCATGTTACCTGATTAAAAAATTAAATAAATAAACAAGGGACCCTCTTTTAATGAGACCTCATCGGCCACAGCCCTTCAACATGCTGACGTCCCAACCTATGAGTACTCAGTAGTAATTGCTACATTATTACATGACTACTCAGTGCCCATCTTCAACCTTTACCTTCATTTTGATGTCATCTATGCACCTGTAAAGTTTTGTTACTTACCTTTCACGGTATCGTGGTGACAAAATCTCTCCACAGACCGAAAGACACCTTGCAAGTTTACTTGAAACTGTCACTGGGATATTTCCTGCTACAGTAGGTGTCTCCAGGACCACATTTTGCCATGACGACACACACACAAACTCACAAGGTGAAAACAATACCAGCCACGCTGCCACTGCTGGTAAAGATTACAAGATAATAAACAGAAGGGAACCTGATTAAAACCGACTTTTTTTTTTTTTTTTGTGTAGAGTATTTAATAACATCGGGGACATGACACAGAACAGTTCAGGAACATTACCTTCTCCATCCAACAGCAACATTACCTAATGAATTCCAGAGTTCACAACATTATAATAATTTAGCAGTTAAAGATTTAACAACTGAATATTTGTGAATGTTATTTTATATATATATATATATATATATGCATGCGCGCATAGGTAGGTAGGTAGGTAGGTAGGTAGGTAGGTAGGTAGATGTAAGAAAAATGGTTCAGAAGCAATAGTAGCATTTGGGTACTGCTGGGTACTCATTTCTTACTGTGCATACGGTATGGACCTACTCCCTCATATCCTAAGGGCATCCTTGAAATGAACAAGTATATGACAACAAAAAAGCCAAATTTGGTCAATTTACACCAGTCTTTAAAGGAATCAGTCAGTGTAACAGTGAACTCATAATATGAAGTAGTGTCTTCTTTCACCAATCACTGGGTGCATAAGTTATTAATAATTTATTTTCCATCTCATACACTGACACAAAAAACTGCATCATTTGATTTAAAATCCAAAATGTCTTTGTAGTTAAATCTTATTTTTTAAACCGTCACTTATTATATTACTGACAAAATTAGACAATGATGCCTTTGTGGAGGTTGACATATTTAGTTAAATTGTAATAAAATAAATATTTTTGTAGTAAAACATCTTTATAGGGCATCAGAAAAGGAGTAATGGAAGCTGTAGGAACTTGTCCTTTCGCACAACTGCTAGCATACTTCTGTGAATACAGGATTGTAATATTTGCGACCCAAGTAGAAAAATGATATTGATGAGCCTCCATTTTCCTTTTCTTACAGCTCCCTCATAAGAAGGGTATTGATAAAGCTGGGTCTGTTTGGTCCTAATCTTAGTTTTCCTCCACTGTTAACCCAGTATTGTCCCCATAAATCCTTTTGAAGTGCCGTCTATTCAAACTTGACCGCAAAGCCACACCACAGCTATCCTCCCTGCCCCGTATTGTTGTCACACTTAATGATACGCCACAGCTCGTGAATGCGAGTGTGACCGGGCCGCATTGTGTTTCCGGCGTTTTCTCACCCGCCGATTCCATGGGGCTGAAATTTTATACTTGCAACCAGAGACCCCTTGGCTTTCTTGTTACAGTAAGCAGAAGTTTCAGATTGAGTTTGGCTTTTGTGTGCAGACCTCTTTCCATGAATGTCTGGGTGTGACATTTTTAGGCTACTATGCCTTCTCTGTGTCCTTGGACATGGGTTTTGGCTTTCAGACCAGTTTAGTCACGTGTTTCACTAAGAATCTCTACAGAGAGTTGTTTCAGTACTAGTGCAATTGTAGATGCAACTCACCTAATTCCTGTGTTTTTTCTGTTAGTTTTTTAAAATTTGTTTTTTGTTTTTTTTCTGCTTTAGGAATTGTGCGCGAGATGGCTCACAAATCAGACAGCAAGCTCAAGTCCATCTCTACGACAAGGCTAAGCCCTCAGCACCATCTCTGGTACGCTCCACTCAACCGCTGCCATGATAGTGCCCGTGGGATGCAGCGAAAAAATGGCAGACATCTTCAATTTTATTTGTGTAGCTGCTGAGAGATGTGGTCCGAACAGCGCTGTGTGCTTTTGTTTGTGTGTTAAAGGGAACTGGCTTCTTAAGGTCGTCCTCCACTTTTCTGAGAAAAACTTCAGTTGATTACAATCAGCCTTTTTTAGACATCATTTTGTAAAACGGCCCCTCTAAATTAGCTGGTAAACCACATCTTAATTTATAACATGTGTTGTGGTACGGATCCTACAGCATGCGTGCCATGTGGTGTGTTTTGTTATCACCTTGTGCAGCTTTTTTACATCTGTATTTGTATGTTTTTCTGTCTTAAACAAGACGGTTGCTTTTTCTAGGTTTTTCTTGGAAAAACAATGTGGATTTATTTCGGAGAAGAAAAAAGGGCTAAAATTTCCCTCAAACAAGTTTGAAATGTGCAGAAAACATGCTGTGAATAATCAAGCATTTCAATAATACAAACAAACTTCCTAGCAGTCTGGACAAACTGGCAAACATGCGTCATCCGATTAGCAGAAGTCAAATAAATATCAATTTGCAGCCTTTATCATGAAGAATAGATCATGTATCCAGGTACCAACTCTCACTTCTACCTCCCATCCCTGAATCAGTGATTTGCGTTTGGGCAAGAGACTCCCAACAGCTCAACAATCAAAACAAGAAAACAAAATCGAAACATCCCCTTCATGTGTTGTGAGGCAGCTAACCACAGTCCCAGAGCACACTTCCAGTGTTTGTGCAATCCAAGTCCCGTCAGCTATTATTTTGTCAATTATCCCCTTCAGGAGTTTCAGTGAAATTCACCCCACGATGTTGAAGCAGTTCCATCTGAGAAAAGCATGGTAGCAACCTGCCAGCCACAAGCCACCGCAGACAAGAAAGCTTATGAAAACAGCTCCTCTGCTTTTGACCAAGTAGAAGCCAGTTTGTGTTTTTTTTGTTGTTGTTGTTGTTTTTATGTGTGTGTGTGTTTGTTTAAATATATGCACGTGAAATATTGTGTCAATGCTCCATCTATTTCGGTGTGCTAGGCCTCTGGTGTGTGAAGACATCCAGGCAGATGTGGAGGATGGCCAGCTGCAGTTCTTCTACATCCTGGCTTTTGTCCTGCAAGGTGAGATATATCCTCTCATTTTGTGAACTTTTACTTCCACAGCTCCGTCTTAGGTTTTGTTTTTCGTTCTTCAAAGAAAAAAAAAACGAGAAAACAGATATTGCCAGATATCTCTCTGGGATCAGTGGAGATCCGCTTTCACCTGCATTCCTCCATCTCTCTGTGTCTCCCTTTCAACGCATTCACTTGTTTCAAGAGAGATAAGATTTCAAGACTCAACACATCATGTGTAATTACTTTTGAAGATGCAAAGGTTGGCACCATTAGCCCCAGTTATTAATACAGCGACGTTGTCTCTATTCTCTTCCTTCCTGGATGTTTGTGTGGATGCAGCTGAGGTTTTTTTGAGGGTTCTTTTTGTATATAGGTAATTTGGCTTCTAGCCTGAAGAAAAAAGTAAGATAAGCAAGATCATAAACATGAATATTAACCAGCAGCAAGGAAGCTAAGATGAAATGGCAGGAAAATATGCTAAATGGAAAAAATAAGAAAAAAAATATTTTTATTTCCTTCAAGACAAAGGCAGATTATGGCAGGAAGAGGAAAATATAGAGGAGAGGATGTGATTTGTAGGGAGCAGCTGACGGGAGGCGCCCGTCGACAATCCATCTTAACAACCTTCGCCATAAAGCGAGACAGATATCTTGTGTTTTGTGCAGAATTGGTGTGTGCATGTGGCCCTCTTCTTGTGTACCGCTGCGGCAGGATGGCTCCCTGTCTGCACTACGACAGACGCACTTGAAGCCAACGTGTTGCCGCAGGCTACACACAGCTGCACACGCCCGTGGAATTTCAAGTGCTGTAATTTTAGCAAGCCTAGATCTGCCTTTACCTCTGCCTGCTCCTCTGAAGCTGGAGGCTTTCGACATGAAACATGACAGTTAAAGTAACCATGATTGTTTATTACCACGAACTAGGACGGAGGATGAAATCCTGACCTGACAAACCCTATTTATTAAAGCTGTATTTACTTTGGTTGATAGGTGCTGAGGCTAGGGACATTCAGAGGCAATAGGTTCACATCCTTCATATGACAGTTCTCACTGAAAACTGTCATAAACATTTAATAAATCAGCAAGAAAGATTAGGAGCTGAAGGCATCTTCGACCATATAACTAGTATGAAGCTGCTAATTTTTTTTTCATATTTTTCCCCTCAGAGGACATTTGGATGCCGTTGACAGTCCTGGCAACCCGGGAAACTCTCTACCTGCTCCAGGAAGATCACCAGTGGACAAAAAGCTCCAACGGCCTGGCAGGAAATGAAAACAAAGAACCATGCAGTGGCAGCGTTGCCATCTTAGAATCGCTACCAATTAGCTGCGTGAGCTCGCTCCACCTGTGGGCCTCGGACCAGTGCAGGATAGATATAAAGCTTTACGATGAGGTTAGTCATGTTTTCTCAGGAATCTGACGCAAAAAAGATGAAATATCACGAGAGAGTTCTTCATGTCGTTGCACTCTCCTTCCGTCGACAGAAAATATTTATGTCCAGCAAACAATATTCATGATATACCTCCAGTTCAACAGAGAGGCTGAAAAAATGAATAAGTGCAGATGTTGGTGGATATTTATAACTGCAACACCCTCAGTTTGTTTCCAGACAGGACCCTTTTTCTGTAAATGCTCCTTCCTTCTATCAGCCAATCCAAACACCAAAGAATAGAAGGTCTATGCTTTAAGAAAACATAAAACTCAATTGCTATCTGAGGTGGGAGGCAGCAATGAAAGGCCATAAAACTGCATAACATTTTAAGGGGGAAAAGAAGGAGTTTGTTCCTTTGGAAAAGAATCAAACATATGGAAAAGAATTAAATATGTGTCATATTTTTTAACGAAATCCTGTACAAAAGGTAACCAAAAAAATTCAGCAGAAACGAGTATCTCCATATGAAATCCGGTGTTTGGGTCATGCCCTGTTGGGTCAGCCGGCCAAGCTGTTTTCGCTTAAATAGACCCCGGGATGTTTGTATCATCTCTCTTCCGTCATGCCTTTGTCTCAGCTGTGAGCTCCAGAGTAAAACCAAAAACTGTAAAAACAGGTATTTATCAAGCCAAGTTTTGTGTTGATTTGTCCCACATGTGCACAGGCTCATTGCACTAGAGCGCAGAGCTGACTGAGTCCTGAGTCCCCCTTTTATTTTTTTTTATTTTTTTTCTTTTCACCATTATCTGCACTTAATTTTGTTTACTTATCACTACAAAGAAGAATTTGACTGGAATCAAACACAGTGTTGCTCTTGTTTGATGTAAGGACATAATCCAGGGTGAGATCAATATATTGTTAACTAAAGCATGTGTGCTGGGAAGCTGACCACAATTCATATTGTGTTGTTTTTGATGATTGTCACAACTGCGATATAAGTTAAGATCCACAAATGCTGCTTTTCCTACTAAGCAACCTGTTGTAGTTTTCAGCATTGTCAAGGTGAATTTCCATGTGATCAACTGCTTTGATTTTAACGATTTCTCATGTCCCATTTCCTCCCGCAGACTGTGAAACAGGAGAGGACGTGGTGTGTGCGCTCAGAGAGCGCCGAGCTCCTCCAGGGTCTTCTGGCCTGGGTCAGGGCACAGTGGGAGGCCATGTTCGGAGTGAAGCTGCACACAAGCCTGCAAGACAGAGCAGAATAATGGGGGGGGGCATGAAAAAGTTAGAGACTGTTTGTGTGTGTGTCTGTGTGCGTGCATGTACGCATTAGTGCCCATGTGCGATTTGTGAGCATGAATCTGCATGTTTGATACCGGGAAATGTTTAGTGAGCGTGAGCAAGTGTGTCTTTATTCTCTCTCCACTCCTCTTGAGTCCCCCCCCCCCGCTTACATCATCATCTTTTTCATCAAGAACTTGGAAAATGATTGCACTCATTTCATGTGTATATTAAAAAAAAAAAAAAAAAAAAAAAAAGTTTGGTTTTTTTTTTCCGGGTATCATCCCATTGAACCTCTCTGCAGCTGAAACGGAGTGTGCCTTGTTCCTTTTTGCGTCCGCCATTTTTTTTTTTTTTTTTTTTTAATTGAAATGCACCTTAATGCATCTCGTGTCGTCTTTCGTTCATTGTAGCATCATTTGGAGCAGGTTTTGGGGGGGTCTTGGAACTGAGAGAACATTACGTCGGGAAGAAATGGTTTTGTCTGGGATTTTCTTTTTTTTTTTTTTTTAAGGGGAACCAAGCCTTAAGTACGCCCACCCCCACGTGTTAAGCCGGACAAATCCTTTCCTTGCCATCTCAGGGTGCAATGAGTCGGGATATCACGCGCTCACCACGAGGCCAGGGGGCTGCTTCCGAAAGGGCCAAGGCTCAAGTCTGTCAAGGAGGGTCACTTCACACCCTCTCCACCCAATTAGGGTCTCATGATGTGTCTCTGCACTATGTTATGTGAAAAGATGAACAAAAGCTGTTCCTTTCTATAAAACTTGGGAACAGATGTTCATTTAAATGTAACTTGGTGCGTGTTTTTGTTTATTTTCAGATGGGCTGTGTGGAGAAAATATGTCTGGCATTGTCAGCATTTGACAAGTGCATTTCATCTTAACTAAATCCTTACATCTGTTCAGTTTATATATTAGTAGAAATGCAACACAGAACTGCTGCACCTGTGTGCGTTGGGTACGTAGCCACTGTGATGTGAGACCGTAGAAATCAAAATGAACTCAGCACTCGTAATTTAGATGAACCAGTATAACTTAATTTATTTCTTTGTTATCATTTTGTCATTATGGGTAATGTCAGAAAAGTGTCTTTTATTTTTGTATCAGTATGAAGAAGAAAACGTTTGATGTATGATGTGGATAATTCAGTATAAAAGTAATGTGTTCATTTGTGTTTTAAGGGTTTTTTTTCTTGTTTTCAGTGACTGAAACCGTCAAACATTGAGAAACAAAGACAAAGAGAGAGGGTTTTTTTAAACTTTGCTTTCTCAAATCACAACCGCGTCATTCCATGTCTCCAAAAAATACATCTTAACAAGAAATGTTTGTTTTCCCCACACGGATCTGAGAGACGCCACAAGCTGTCATCCATGTCAACAGATGTGTGGCCTTGCGTAAGAAAGACCGTTCATCTAAATGATCTTAAATCTCATTGAATCCATCGTGATGCAAACGACAGACATCGACTGCTGCCAGAAATGAAGTAAAGACAGAGAGAAAAAGCACAAAGAGCCCAAAGAGCTATGACAGTTCATCCCATGACCTCTGACCCCAGTTTAATTAGCAGAGGTCTGACAGTTTGTCAGGTCTATTTGCTTCCCAGGGCCAAGTTGTAGATGGTGAAATATCGCCTGAAGTAACGTGTCAGATATTCGTCAGCGCTGTAGAGAATTAGTCACGTCTGACCTCAGTGACAGGTGATATTTGCGATCCCTCCACTTTCGCTTTCTGCCAAGAATTCTTGAAGCTAGTGGTGGCAATATGCCAGCTTTGAAGACAGGTGGTTTCTGATCAAGGGTATTCTCTCCAAAAAGACAACTAAATGTTCAAGAAATGGGCTAAAATGTACAAATTCAGCTGTCAATCTCAACATGTTTCCCCCTCATATGTTGAAATATCAATGTCTTGAAGCTTGTGAATTCTGTCAACTGCTCCAACAGTTTAACTTTTACTAATTGTTTTATTCCTTCATTGGTGCTTTTTAAACCCTTTGTCTTCACAAGCAAACTCAACTTTATTTGTTTGGTTTAATCACTTAATTTCTGGCAGCAGCAGTGAAGAAATGCTAAGAAAAAAAAAGCTGCAGTAGAAGTCCTGGATGTTTGTTTATTGGAATCGAGCTTGTGGCCTTTCTACACAGCGTTCCCAAGGGCCACTCGACACCAACCCGCCAGTCCCCACCCCTCGATGCGAGGCAGGATTTTGAGTCCAGGCTCAGCTGTGTGTGAGGTATGTTAACCAGTTTCACAGCGTAAATATTTCCTCAGCCACTGGTGCTGTGCATATGTTGCACATATGGTTGTCAGAGACGCGGCTCGGCTTCAGTTTGTGTCAAAATGGACGACCCCCCCCCCCCCAAATCCCTGAAAACCAGTGAGCAGAAGCGGGTTTGCACATGAATGACTGGTGACTACTCACCGCGTCTTCAGGCATCCTGGTTTTAATGATCTTCACGTGAACCCTACTCACACAGTAAATAACAGCACATTTTTGTGGCTGATTCCCTTTTTTTTTTTTTCCTCTCCGCTTCTTGTTGCTGCAAAAGAAGTTCAAAGGTCAGGTGCAGAACATCTCCCCTGGAGCTGATATGGATACAGCGGCATGTTCAAAGATGCCTCAGCAGGTAGACCTGCCGTCTAAGAGGTTGGAAAAAAAAGGGGGGGGTGTTCCTGTTGACACATTGTAGCTCATTCATAGTGCATAAATCCAAAAGAATCACTGGAATTAAAGGATACGTGCAGAAAAATTTGGCAAAGCTCTCATAATAACGTCCCTCATCCTTTACAGCTGAAGTTCCCCAAGCTGTGAGTGGGATTTAAAGGATCCCATATAGTGCATATGTCAACAGTCAAGTATTTGAATTGTAACTGAAAAAGTGCTGACGCTTTTCTGGTGAAGGGCCCGGTTTGATTAAACCCACGACTGTTTTAACTGATCATTTCGAGACCAAAACATTTTTTTCCTTTTAAAGAAGTGTTTGAAAATGATTCACTTTTGCTTAAAAACAAAGGAAAATAGATTGAATGGAAGCAAAGAAGGAGACTCTTTTGGGGGGGGGGCTGATTCTAGGCAATACATTTAAACATAGAATGATCAAATTTGCATTTCCCACAAGGTCTCAGTCACTTTTTCTTTAATTATTGTCCTGTCTCTTTCTTTCTTTGTTTATTCAAGGGGACCCGGGGATTATAGTGTTGATTGGTGAGTTAATGGTGAAATATACTGTACATCATCAAATTTTTATGATTCCTTTCCATGTGTTATTTGTTATTTCATTCTCTGCTGTATTTTATGTATACGTTCATTCTTTTAACAGGTTATTTCCCACTCAAACGTCTACATACTGTGTCAGAGCTTCCTCTGTCCTGCCGGGAACAAACTTTCAAGTGATGCAACGCTGACTCCTTTTCTTTCTTGGCCTAAAACGTGATGGAATTAATGAGCCAGAAAGACTCAGCTTTACAGCGAAAAAAGAATCAGGGAGTCATAACAAGTTTACACCATTAATCTAGTCACAGGCTGATATTAAAAGTAACCACAATGTGGCATTCAGTGGGGAGATTCCTGTCTGATTGTTGCCCAGGCATGCAGGTGGGCAAAAATCAGAAGTGCTCCATTTCAGTGGGTCCTGCCCTTGTTCAAGCAGTTAATATATTCACAGTAGGGGGGGACAGGAAGGAATTTTGATCCCGGAGAGGCACTCACCCCAACCCCCTTTCCTATTTTGCCTTAAATTGCATAATTCCTGTGTCATTTTTATGGCCCTTTCCCGACTATGGGCCCCTAATCGTCACGCCTTTCACGCCCCAACAGCAAAAACGCCAAATAAAAGTTAATAATAACAGGAAATACAAGAGTGAAAATGAAAAATTAAGACTTCTGCGAGACACCAGGAGGATTAACGTTGTTTGTGTGTAAATGAGGGAAGGTGACGAGGTGGAGGTGAATGAGTTCAAGCCTCGCTCGGACCACATTTGCGCGGCGGAGGAGAGCAGGGTGGATAGTTAGTACTGAGAGGAAGCTGGGATGCAGCCACGGCGATTTTTGGCCGTGCGCGGAACATCTGGCCCGGCTTGTCTTCCCGTGCGGTCCTCCTCCAAAGCGGCCCGGGTCCCCTGGGGGGTCGGGAGCGCCGCAGCTGCAGCGTGCACCGCGGCACCGACATCTGTTGACGACCAAAACTCTCGGGGCTCCTTCGGCGCTCCTGCGTCAGGGCCGCGTAAGGGGCTGCCAAAGCGTGGTCCCGGGGACAACGACGGGTCCTCGACAGAAGGAGGAACGATTAGATCAGGGCGTTGTTGTACTCAACGTGCGTTTTTAAAGGAGTAAACAGGAACGAATGTAAACAGATACACAGACTGCGCCCTTGGACATGGAGGTGGATACAGGGGGCGTTCCACATTTTTCTTTTTACAGTCAAAATCAGTTTGAGTTACATGAAGATGTTCGGTGTTTAACATCAGAGTACGAATGAGCAAAACATCTCAGTATGATGCACGGTCTCTAAAATGACCGTAACCATGAATGAAACCCCCTCATATACCAATAAAAAACAACAGCAACAACTTTGTAATCTTCTGTTATTTACTACAGGGCTGTTGAAGTGATTACTTCAAAACCATATAAGTGATCTATTGCGTAAAATTGTGAATAATTGTTTTATTTTGTTAGGCTTTAGTCAGTCTGTTGTTCTAGTGGCTTTTTGATACAGGAAAAAATACACACCCCGTGTAAAGTTGACCTTTTCACGAACACAGCCAACTTGAAAATGTATTTTTTAAGAAACTGTCTTGGTTTTATCATCAGTGATGGTTGACAGGTCTTTCGTTTGGCCATGTTTATGGTCTAAGTTGTGATAATGCATATGCAATATATTCTTCTAGGAAGAATAAGCAGTAGAAAGTGGTTTTGTTGTGCCTCGTGGTATTTTTTATCTCCTGTGAAGTTCCTATAAAGCGCCGGTGGAGACCTGAGGTTCCACTGCGACACTCGCAGGGCATCATGACACCATAAAACGTAAGACAGGATCCCCGCGGTCCTTTTTGTCGTGAGGGGCCGAACGGTAGTCAGCGTGGCGGATCTCAGGTTTCAGGCCGAGGGGCCTCCTTCCGAAACGGGGCCGAGTTACGTGGAGGAGGTGCGGGAGGAGGAGGAGGAGGAGGAGGAGGATGGGGGGGGGGGGGGCAGGAGCCCCTACGGGAACCAGAGATCCCTTTTTTTCTCACATGGGGGTCCACGCGAAAGCTGCCTCGGACTCGGACGCACGCAGACGCCGGATGAAGCGGAGAGCGCGCGCTAATTAGGAAAACCTGGTCCCGAGCAATTAAGCGCGAGGAGAGAGAGAGAGAAGACGCGCGCGTCGGAGAGAAGGTGGGTGTTTGGCACCGAGGAGACTTTTAAGACCGTTCAGTTCCCCCGTCTCTCCCCAGCCCCCCTGTTTTTTAACAACTTAATTAACTCTCATTTGAGTTTGTTTGACAAGCAAAAAAAAAAAAAAAAAGAGAAAAAGTTTATTTTACGAGCGGGGTTTAGTCTAAATTCACCAAAGCGGGCTCCGCGTGACGAGGGCGTTTGGATCTCGCTTCTCGCAGGAGGAGGAGGAGGAAAGCGGTGAGTCTGTCCTGGTTTTTCCCTCAGCTTCCAGTCCAAAGGCTTAAAATTTAATCAAGTAAGACGTTGTAAAAGTAATTGCGAGAGCGACTTAAAACGTTATAAAGTCGTATCGTTTGAAAAAGGGGCCAAAACGGGCCTTTTTTTGCGCACCGCAGGGGGAAAAAGTTCCACAACGGGATGACTAAATAAACTCGCTCCAGACTATGAGGATTACAGTGATTTTCCCCGTGTTTTCTTCTAAATGGGTAATTCTTCTTCTTATAGTGGTCTTAACTTTCTTAACTAATCGTGTCTCGGGCACTTTGAAATGATGGCTTCGTCTTCTAATTCACCGAGTCCTCCTTTTTTGTTTTTTTTTTGTTTGTTTTTGTTTGTTTTCCCCACTGAAGCTTGGCATCACTTTGTTTTCCTCCAGGAATACCGCAATTTCCAAAACAATTCAATCTGACTCAGCAGAGCCTGTTCGTGGCTTTCGGCAGCTCTGCTCGGGGGCTTTAAAAAAAAAAAAACCTCCCCTCAACGTCTTTTACTTATTTTTGACTCCAAGGAGGGAATATGTCTCGATGTCTTGTGGATGAAGTGTTTTCCCCCCTTCTGGATGTCATCAGAGTTATATATTTATTCTTAATGGTGACAGTGCAGAGGAGACAGTGATTGACACCCCCCCCTTTTTTCTTTTTTGCTGCTCAGACTACATTGGGGCTTTCATGTGCCCTGTCTGCTCCCTGAACCCTAAAAATCCAGCTTTCTGCTTTTGGTTAAGGCAGGAATGTTAACTTGCCTTTTTGCTTTTGTCCAGATCCCTTTGCCCAAAAAAAAAAAAAAAAAAAAAAAACCTCCTCCAGCCCCCCCAACACCACCACAACCCCCACTCGTCTCCTCCTGGAGCCCCGTGGCTCCTGAAGCAGAAAAGCCATTAAATCATTTGAGCTGGGTTTAGTCCACATGAGCAAATCAGCTACTGTTTAAAAGCCTTGGTCGGCTGTTGATGTGTGCGTTTGGCCAGGAAAGCCAGTTTGTCGACGTCAAATACATTGTTGGCTTATGAGCCTCTCTCCTTTCTTTTTTTCTGTCTTCCTTTGTGTCTTTATCTAGAGAGCAGCAGTGAGGGCATTTAACAGTGTGTTAACAAGGGGTGCTGTAAAGGTTTTCTCGTCTGGGTAAGTTTCCTCCGTCTGCTGCTGTGGGTGGAGAAAGTTAACGCCCAGGAAGAGTCTTTTGAGTCTTTCCTTTTTAGCCCTGCACCCTTGGAAACCTTTTGCAGAGCCTCAGCAGGAGATAAACACTACTTTGGATCAGTAACACCTGCTGCATAAAGTTTATATCACAAGTTTAAAAAAAAAAAAAAGCATCCAAAAATCCAAACTACAGCTTGGCCCAGTTGCAGGCACAAGGAATAGGTCAACCCCCTGCTAAGAAATATATCACCCTGGCTGCGACGTTTCCGTTTTGTTCTTTTGTCTTTTTTCATGTATCAAAAGGAACTTGCAGATTCAGCTTTTATAGTGTATTGAGTTTTTTGTTCTAGATGGAAGTATAGGCAGGAAGAAAGCATCACGAGAGCACTTGGAACATAAGTAAAGGTGGAAAAATGCTCTAAGTATTCAAATGTGCCGACAGCGGGGACTTGAACCGAAGCTGTCAGTCATTTTCTCAGGTCTAACGCCGCGTTTCTAACCTTTTGCAAGGTCAAGAAACATCCAGTAAGTCTATATCGGCAAGATTACGGTTAAAAGTTTGTTTGAAGTTTTGATAAAGTGGCACAAACGGACAAATAGAGGTCAAATTCCAACCCCTGCCTGAAGCACCTTGTGGTAGGCAGCTCAGCATGTTTTTGATTATGCTGATATTAGATGACCGTAAGTGGTTGGACTGTGGAATTTTTGGCGATAAATGCCTTTCATTTCTCTAAAGATAGTTTTGGTCGCTGTTTTGCATTATGGCTTGTGTCCTCAAAGCAGAGAGAAAGTTTTCAGTGGAGGGAGCCAAACACAGTGGTGACTGGGGGAAAGGATTTTTTTTTTTTTTTTTTTAAAGGGACAATCCACCTCATTGAAAGTCAGGCAGTGTAGCTATGAGAAACCAACACACATGATAGTTTAATCCAAAATACTAAAACATGTAGGAACACCTTGTTTGTTTTTTCGGCACTTGTCTTTGAAAGTGCTGTGTAACTCTGCTGAAACACTCATGCCATTAATGGTGGTGGAGGTAGGAGGGGGGTTGTAATTGCATGGTAGGGGGTAAAACAGATGTCACCCCACAGCTGCACTTGTTCCAGTCTAAGGCTCTCAGGGTCACAAAGTTCTCTGTTTTTTCAAACACCTCAACTGTTCCCATAACCAAAAATCTACATGTAGTGGATGCAGGTTTGGGTTTTCTGGAGATAATGGTTTAATGTCCCTGTGGTAGATGAGTCTCTGTTTTTTTTTTTGTTTTGTTTTTTTTAATTAGTTCCACATTTAGTGCCTGAAACCCTGAAATTCTCTGGACCCAAGTCCGGTAGTTTCAAGGTCCCAGTTGCCTTACAGGATCTAACCAAGACTAGCCAAACTCTTACGTGTCCTCACAGCTTCGGCGTGGCTGACAAGGCCCCTGAGGGCCTATATTTGGCAAAAATAAAAAATTTCTGGTCAGGCTCAGGCAGGTCAGATTCACCATTTCTCAGCATCTGAACCTCCCAGTGCAGAGAGAGAGTTTATTGCAGAGGAATTGATGAGTAACCTGGCAAGTGAGAGCCTGAAGATGATATTGATCTGAATAAACATGCCTACGTATGCTTGTAATGGCTGAAGATCATCCTTTGCAATGAGTCATGAAAATGCTGATTCTTTTCTTTGTCACTTTTATTAGACATGTAGAGCAGGGAGGTCCAGGCAGTCCAAATGTTCCTTTTATTTGGTTAGTTTCTTGTTGGTGTCATGCAAATATGCATTGAAATAATATTATTATGGCATTAATATCACTTAAAATGTTTTTGTGACCTGCTTGTGCATGAGGAACATATTCATCCACATATTAAACCAAACAGATTTTCGATGCCTTTTTTAAAACTGAGTGCTGGATTTGATGTGGCCATTCCATTTCAGATCTCTAATAGGCTCCGGGGCAAATTATTTTAGCTCCTTTTTTAAAAAGAAACCTAATAATCATATGAAAAACTACCACACAATATCTGGCATGGTCTTAAGTCTGAATTTGGGTTCCAGAAATTTTGTAAATCGAGCTTTTCTGTGAACCCTGTGATTCGCTTTAAAGGAGTAACCACTCGGTTATTGAACTGGACGAAAGGGACCAGCTCAGTTCTGCTCTTCGTCTTCAGGTTAAGTTGCGAGTCTGTGGTCTTTTTCTTTTTTTTTTTTTTCTTTAGAATTTAAATGGATCATTTCTGGCAGGTGCAACAGGAAATAAATTCCTAGCCCTGTTTACTGCTTTAGTATCATAATACCCACAGTCCAAAGCCGCAGCAGGTCTCCTCGCAGCCAGCAGCGACTTGCCAGCTGACACTTTGATGTCTGATTAAGCAGCTCGAGCTTGGCATGGCACGGCGCTGTAAGAATGCAGGTTCACCAGACCGCTACCAGTAATACTGCACTCTGACCAACAGGACTTATTCACAGTGTTTTGTAGTTATTTGTGTGGATACCTGCATGTCTGAGAGACCTGCATTTGATTAAGACAAAGCATGTGGCTGTGTTTATTGCTTAGCCCTGCGGTCGAGGTTTAACCAGGATGCCTGCATGCCGTATTTACACTTTCAATCTTGACTCTTTTTGTGAATGTGTGAATTTGTGAATGTGTTGGTCCAGTGTTGAGAATTTCATCAATGTCTCTGGATTTTGAAAGTTCACTGACTAAAGGCCATCAACAAATGTCTATTTTCATCATTAAATCATACATAAATGTCAGGAAATGGGTAAAAATATCCTTTACGATTTTCCAGAACCCAAGACGATATCTCCAAAACTCCAAATACTGCGTTTGCTTTCATAAAAGGCAACAAAACCAGAAAAAAAAAAATTCACATTTCAAAGGCTAGAAATGACAAATTCTGGGCATTTTTGCTTAAAAATGACTAAAACATTAAAGTTTTTGGAATTTGCTGTGGATTGACTTATTGATTAATCAACTAATGTCAAAGAATCGACTGGTAATAATAAAAATGATTTTTGAGGTGTGCTGTGACCCTAAGAAGAAAAGGAGGGAAAAAAAAACTGTAAACCTTCACAAAAGACAATAAAATGCCAGGTCTCTGTGAATGAATGAAAAACAAAGCACGTAAACAGTGTTTAATTGGTCATCATATCTTTTATTTCTTTAGTTTTCTCCATCCAGAGCTGATTTAGCTCCCCCGTCGCCTTGGCACCATGAGCTGGAGCTTCCTGACTCGTCTGCTGGACGAGATCTCCAACCACTCCACCTTCGTGGGGAAAATCTGGCTGACGACGCTGATCATCTTCCGCATCTTGCTGACGGCTGTCGGGGGCGAAACCATCTACTACGATGAACAGAGTAAATTCGTCTGCAACACGCAGCAGCCTGGGTGTGAGAACGTGTGCTACGACGCGTTTGCGCCGCTCTCGCATGTCCGATTCTGGATCTTTCAGGTGGGCCGTATTTTGCCTTTTGATTAAAACATCGACCTTGAAAGACTGAAAACATCCTCTGTGGTGTGTTTACTTCTGAATGATCAAGTCTAACTAAATTTGAGCAACACGTGTGTTTTTTCTTTTTCTTTTTCCCTAGGTTATCTTGATCGCTACCCCAACTATTATGTACCTGGGCTTTGCCATGCACAAGATCGCCCGCAGTGAAGACAACCAGTATATACCCAGCCGAAAACGGCAGAAAAGGATGCCCATCATCAGACGTGGGGCAGCTCGGGACTATGAGGAGGCCGAGGACAACGGAGAAGAGGACCCGATGATCACTGAGGAGATTGAGCCAGAGAAGCCTGACAAAGCAATGAAGGGTAGGGCAGAGGTATCAAAGGTATCCTTTGATACCAGTTGAATCAGATTCTAACCAGTGTTTCTCTGTTTTCAAGGGTCAGAAAAAAAGCACGACGGTCGTCGGCAGATTCTGCGCGATGGCCTAATGAAGCTCTACGTGTGCCAGCTGCTGTGGCGCTCGGCCTTTGAGATCGCCTTCCTGTTTGGCCAGTACATCCTCTATGGCTTCGAGGTGATGCCCTCCTATGTCTGCACTCGCTCGCCGTGCCCACATACAGTGGACTGCTTCGTGTCCCGCCCCACGGAGAAGACTATCTTCCTGCTGGTGATGTATGTTGTGTCCTTCTTCTGCCTGCTCCTCACCATCCTGGAAATCATCCACCTGGTAGTGGGCGGCATCTGCGACTCCTTCCGCAAGCGGGCCACCCTCAGCTCACAGAGACCACAGCCTATCTCCTTGCGTGCCATGCCAACAGCCCCGCCAGGGTACCACGCCACCATGAAGAAGGAGAAGCTAAAAGGAGAGCCAACTGACTCCGGGAGGGAGAGTTTTGGGGATGAGGTGCCCTCATCCAGGGACCTGGAGCGGCTGAGAAGGCACCTGAAGCTGGCCCAGCGGCACCTGGACCAGGCCTACCAGGCGGATGAAGGAAGCCCTTTACGGAGCAGCAGCCCGGAGGTCAACATGGCTGCGCAGACTGCTGCCGAGCAGAACCGCCTCAACTTTGCCCAGGAGCAGCAGGGAGAGACAAGCGAGGAAGGTAATGAAGGTAGTTTAGAACATGCCCTCGACTGGTGAAAACTTTAGCTGCTGCTTGTAAATCCTTTTTACGGGCAGATTTACACAAACTCCATTAAAAGAAATCACAACAGGACTTTATTAGCTCTATTCTTGCAATGTTTTGAGACACTCAAACAATCCCTCTTGTACTGCGTAAAATATTGGCTTAATTTTTTGGCTGATCAAGGGAAATAACCTAACAATCGCAATCTAATAGTAATTTAAGTCAATTATTATGTAAAAACTGCAAAACTTGTCCTGAGGATTTTGTACTTTCTTCTGTTTTATGTAACAGAAAATAAAAAATCATTTAGGACTTGGACTGCTGACCGGACAAAAACAAGCAATTTGAACAAATAAAAAAAACCGTTTGCTGCAATCCTAAACTCTGTGCCAGATTTGTTGGCAAAATGTTTGTATTGATAACATTTATAAAATCCTTTTTCCATGAGTAATTTTGTGGTCAACGCATGCAACTTTGTCCGTGCTGCTTAAAACGCAGTTGGCTCATTTTCTGTCAACTGACGTTGATGGATCTTATTGTTTCGGCTTTATTGTGAACATTTCTTAATATCCGCCTCGGATTTGTTTATGGATTGAGTCAGCAAAACATCGTGTTCATGTCAACACACACGCTGAGTAGTCCTGTTTTCTTCTTCTCCTAGGGATACATGCCTGAGTGTGCTTCCTGCCTCAGACGTCTGTCCTACCATTCCAACTGGCCTTAAACACACAGGGGAAGCACATATGGGAATGCAGTCAGACCACTGAGGGAGACCAAAGTCTGTGTGTGGATGTGTGTGGATGTGTGTGGATGGGTGTGGGTGTGGATGTGGATGTGGATGGGGTGTGTGTGTGTGTGTGTGTGTGTGTGTGTGTGTGGATGGATGGGTGAGAGAAATGAGCCTTTTCAGTATTAGGGGTCAGCTGAGAAGCGAGGAAAAGATGCTGACCGAGCAGCACCATGACAAATGGTTCATCTCCACGACTCTAAACTCGAAAGCGCGCCACATCTCTAGTTTCTGCTTGCCGACCTCCATCCGAACCTTATGCCTTCAGCTAAAGCCTTGCCTACACTCTGGTCTTCAAGCCACTGTGTTTCTTGGGCCTCACAATAGTCCTCATCCATTTCAGACCTTGTAAGGATTTTTGTAAGCTTCAAAACTCTGGCTGATTGTAGTGAGGTTTGTTTTTTTTGTTTTTTTTCCCATCTTCTTCGCAAAAGATAGCCTCTCTTTTATGAAAATGTCGCCTAATGTTCGTGTCTCGCTTTTGTTGAGCCTCGTTGGCCTCAGAGAGAATCTCGGGCAACGATAGCCTGGGGTTATATCATTTCTGGAGCGTGTGCAGCAGGCGTAACCTGCGCTAGATGAGTCATGTTTAATTTAAAAAGATTTGGTGTTAGGGATTGTTGTTTATCAGCCAGAAGCCACGACATGCTAGATAGTTTTTTGAAGCCTGTGTATTTACTCCAATCGGCCAAAATGTTTACCTGGGAAATGCTTGAATCCTTTATTGACAAGAAATGTTCCGAGGAATTTCCAAGAATGATGTTTTGTTTTTGGTTTTTTTTCTACAAAAAAATTCATTTAAAATACTCCATTTATTTTACCAGTCTTTTTTTTTTTTTTTTTTTTTAACTTGACCAAAGCTCTAGACCATTTAGTCTTGAAAGAAGAGTTGGCATCACGAATGCCACCTGCTTCACACGACTGCTGGGAAGTAGGCACTTAAAAGGTGTAGTATAAAAAACTATTCAATGTTCACCATCGAAGCAAGTTAAAAAAAAAAAAAAAAAAATTCACCTCTTGTGAATTTCATTCGCTAACCAGCTGGAAACATCTGTCTTCCAGGCTACTGTCAACAATTAAACTTCATCCTTGTCTTTTTGAAATTTACATTCTTCTTCGGTGAGACATATTTTCCATCCTTTCGACCTGCACCAATGCTCCTCCTTTGTGCTGAAACATGGATGCTTTCATGCATCCTTGGGAGGAAGAAAGAAAAAAGGAGGAAGAAGGGGGGGGGGCAGCTGATGAAAGGATGACGGTTGGCTGCTGACACACAGCCTGGTGCCATGTAAACACATAATCTTCAGTTCAACACGAGACTTTTGTTAAATAGCCTTCAGTGTTCATGCAGAGCTCATTGTTTTTCATCGCCTGTCAGTCGGTTTTATGAGCTGGCTGGAAAAATGAAACTACAGTTTGCCTAAAGAGCTGTTTTGCTGTATTCTTATAATCATCTCACTTCCAGTTTTGCTACTAATTGCAAGGTATGACATTCCATTTTGAGTTCAATATTTCAACAGTTTATACTAGTTTGTTTGTTCTTTTCTATTGCAAGTTTTGTAGGTTTTGTAACTGTAGAGATTATTTTGTCTTCAGAGTAAATAAATATATTTGGACATGATGGTTTCATCTTTGGACTTGACTCTCTGTTGAAGTTTGTTTTGTTTTTTTTCTCACTAGAGTCATAACATTTGTGGCATTTACAGAACACAACTGAGTCCCCTGTTTTAATCTGTGATTTTTAATATACATTACTTAATATTAGTCGATAACAGAGGGAAGACTGGATGTGTATGAAGCAATGCAGTTTAAAAGTAGGCCTACACTGCCCTCTAAAGGTGAGAAACGCAAAACAGAAAAAAACAACACAGGCTTCAATTTTGCTCATTGCTGCCAAATAAACATGACAAAAACAAGAAACTTTGATAATTACTAAAAGAAATGGCTAATTTAAAAGCAAATGGGAATTCCCCAAACTTAGAAAAATATATTTTTTTAAATTTGCCCCAAGTAGTTCATGGCCATGCAAGTAATTCTGGTTTTATGTGCTGAGACTTTGAGATATCCAGCTCTAAATCTCCTGCACCAACAAGTTTTTCTAGAAAGAGTGACCGGGATACTCAGAATTGTCTGCAGGCGTTCCTGTGGACAGTATTGATGAGGACTGTTTGTTTGGTAGGAGATCATTCCAGTCAGAGGCCAAATTTTAAAACCTCACTACATAAAATCAGAAGAGTACGTGTTCCAGTTTCTATACTAGATACTAAATCAAGGTGGGTTTTATGTATTCCCTGGAAAAGTAATAAAGTAGACTCAAAGTCAGTGTGCATACTAAAAATGATAAATACTTGCTTTTCAGTTTGTGCAGTTGATGGACACACATATAACAATTTAACAACAAATTCAACAAAATAAATGGAGCATCTACACACAGATGCCAAAAATTAAAATAAATCCTGAGTGGTGGTGAAATGAGCTCCCTGAATTGTCAGAAATCCGTTAAATCATTGGGGGGAAAAAACATTCTTGCTTTGTCTTGGTGAAGCTTAACTGGCTTGGAGAGGTTTTGGTTTGATCAGCATGCACCGGCTTAAGTACTGCATCTTTTCCTGTTAGAATCAATTATACTTAACTTTTTTATACTTTCATATATCAACTGAAAAAATAATATATTTTTAAACCTAGACTCTATATATCTATAATATATATAATATATATATATAATATAATATATATATATATTATATAAATCTATATAATATATATATGCTATACTGTACTGAGGGTGAAATCTCAAAACCTCAGCACATAAAACCAAAAATGGCTAAATACCACTGGGGCAAAAAGAAATTAGCTCTTGTAATTTGAGTTAACCTGCCCTTTAAATTTTCCTGTTTAGATACAAGTACACTCCTCAGGTATAATGTTGGGCAAGGTTTCATACTTGAATGTGTATCCACCATCAGATGTGGTGGTGATCCTCAGGGACCTCATGGTCCCCGGGACCGGAGCGCAGCACCGAGTGATCTTCAGCATGGCGGTGGTTCGACCCCAGGCCGAGCAGTTCCCATGGCAGTAGTAGAACTTCAGCACCGTTGGATAGACAATCCAGTTGCCCCAGCCAAGCTCCTCAAAACTGATTTCAATCTCCGCTCGGTGGCAGTCACTGTGCTGGGGTCTCTGCTGAGAGGGCCGCTGCAGCAGGTCGACAGCGGAAAGAGACCAGGGGATGGTCACCGGGGCATGACGGGGTGAACGGACCGGACCACGAGGCCCAGCGAGGAGGTGGAGAAAAGGCATCTTGTCCGCCTCATCACCGTGGCACTGACAGCTCAGACAGCGGACGTGGAGCAGAAAGGGGCCCTCGGTCATGGCGGCCAGCAGGCTCCGGTTCAGGTGGTAGGTAGTCCAGCCGTCTGAGCTCCTCACTGCTGGACCCTCCGCTGCCTGAAGAAGCTGCCAAGCCGAAGTGATGATGAGCAGCGGGGCAGAAGCGTTGGCTGTGGCTCCTTCGCCCGCGTAGAACCAGAGGTGGGCGGACGTGACCAGGGTCTCCTGGCTCTTGATGGAGGGCTGGAAGTGATAGGTCAAGTGGCCTTCGGTGGTTTCTCCAGGGACTGAGTCAGAACTGGCACAAGATGAGTCTGAGACATTAAGATCAGAGGGAAGTCAGTGAAGCACAGAGAAAACTCTGATAGAGCTCACTGCAATAATAATATTATGATTTAAATAGGAAAAGCATATGCAATACAAACCTGACTGAAATGTAATGGTAGCAATGATTATGGAATACATGGCACTAAAGTCCAAGCAAACACAAATATTATAATTACTATAAAATCTCCAAGCACTTTGCTGCACTTTAAGTCAAGTCTTGTGCTTAAGCCCCCTATAAAAACACATAAATATGTGAAAATAATTGCAATATAGTCTTTAGTGCTGAGTCATTCTTCCTCTGTCAAAAATTTGCCCGCCTAGAAAACAAGAACATTCATCTATGGGACAATTAAAACAGTTTTTTGTTTTTTTGTTTTCTTTTTATTTCAATTTAAGGATCCAAAAAGGAGGTATAGTGTTTTGGAATTAAAATGTTCAAATAGACTGAACTGAGGAGAAACAGGTTTTTGAAATGTTATCAAAAACAACAACAAAAAAAACAATGCTTCTCACCGGGACTGGGGAAGAGAATAATTTGAGACGTTTCCTGGTTCGGACCGGTTCGATGGTTGACCCACGCTGGCTTGATAGTCCTGGGGGCCCTCCGACGCACGTGCCTCACCTCTGGCTTTGCCCCATCCACTTCACTACCCTGCACTGTGACCACGGGAGGCTCCTCCAGCCCGAGGCCCTCCAGAACCCGCTCTCTGAACCAGGACAACACCGCCTCCCTGGACAGCTCCTCTCCGCCGCATGCTTGAATCACACTGTGGATCCACAAAGGGCCCAGGAGGAGAAGAGTGCAGGACACCATGGCTGTGGTGTGTGATGGCCACACACTTGATACAGAATACCTCCCAGGTGTAACAACAAAACAAAACAATAAAAAAGTCCAGAAGGTAAGTCTGACTTTTTTAATGTTCCAGAGAAGCGCAGAGTTCCGATGAAGGTGAAGCTCCAATCGGCTCCTGGAAACTGTTTCTCATCTTTGACTTTCCTTACTCTCACATGTATTTGTTTGGCTTTGCAGCTATCGGGGTCTGAGTGAGGTCTGCGAGCAAAAGCATTTCGTTGCCAACACACAAACGGAGGATAGCAAAGAATGGCCTTGACGGTTGGGATATTGAATTCTGTTTTTGTGACTCTTTCACACAGTATCAAGGGAATGTGTCTGCATGTTTTATTTGCTTCTTTTTCTGCTCTGCAGAGTTGCTTTAGGGGATTTAGTTGACTTACAGCCTGAGCAAGGGTCCAAACAGCAGACACTGGCACACGTTGTACATGTGCATTATTAATGCAAAGCACAGAAGATGGAAAAAGTTTTATTTAGTCTTGGATTCTGTTGTGCAGTTAGTTCCACGTCTTCTGAGCTATTTTACTGCAAGGGATCAATTTAACATACACTTTACTTTGAGATGTTCCTACCCAAATTCCCTAATACATTTTTATTATTATGTATAGTATGCGGTTAATACTTTTCTGTAGCAACTATACTAGATGTTCTAATTTTTTTGTGTTTGTGTAATATGCCGCTAAAATATTTATTAGTAGCCTACAACCATATCTCACACACAACACACACACACCTGTTTTCCCACTAAACAAAAAGGGTTTTTTGTCTACTGCGAGGGGAAACCTGCGTGTGCCTTATTTGTCCGACTGGCCTTGACTCCATGAAATCTGCTGCTGCAAAATCGCTTTTCATAATGTTTGTTGCTTGCTCAAGGACATTTTATCAGCAAAATTGAACAGGCCAAAGACCAGATGTTCGCAGGAGAAGAATACGTTCGTCTTTGGAGCTGCGGTCAAAAATCAAGATGTTTCCCCCATTTTTGCAGAAACAAGGTTCACATACTTTCTATTTCCAGAGCTTTAAATCGCACATTTGATTGTGCCATGTTGTCTATCATGTCTTTGACCTCACTGTTGTTCACTATAGTCTGAAATAGTAATAGAAGTTGAAGCAGAAATTGAAGACTGTGAGATATGGTTGAAAACTTTGTAAAAAGGCTCAAATTAAGTTTATTTGTCAAACTACTGTTCACAAGGTCAGGGGGAAACCTTCAGTGTTTCAAATTAGAATTAAACTATTAGAGAATATTCATTAAAACGGATTCTTGCATTGATTGACAGATGGCTAACTTATTTAGGTTAACACTAACTTTTTAAGTCTATTAAACTGTATATGACATCAAATATAGGCACATAACTGCGTTTGACCTCTTAGGCCTTTTTTCCACACAAGGCATTTTGATATGTCACAGTAAGAAAAGCACTGATTTAAATAGCGAAATTAACAGCAGCTAAATCACATCAGCTGCTCAGGTTTCACGGTTATTTCATCAAGTCAGCAGCAACATCTGTGCTATTTTGCACAATCTCAAAGCAAACGCAGGAAACGACAAACTTCTCCCGGTCAGGTAGGTTTTTATTTACATTCAACGTTTGTCGTTGACATGCTTAAACATAGTCTGACATTAAAACGGGTAGAAAAGAGTCCGAAAATCAAAAAGTGACTCAGTAGCAAAATCCAAACCTTGCTAATATGAGCTAACAGTAGCTACCATAACAGCAAAGCCGAATAAGTGTATCATTTCTTGTTTTAATACTTATAGACTTGCTTTAAATGTTTAGTTTTACATTTTGGAAAATAAATTTAGTTGCTTTTTTAAAAAAAAAAATTACAGTTGGATGACATAAATATCGCCTGTGCTTCTTTTAACTGTGACCAGAAAGCAGTTAGCCTTAGCATAAAGACTGGAAACGGGGGGAAACTGCTAGCCTAGCTCCGCTCTAATTCAAACATATAACCACCAGCTCCTCTAAGCTTAGTAGGTTATACTTTATATTCAGTTGTTTAATCCTTACAAACAGAAAATGTACTAATTTTATTTGTTTTACAAGGGTTGGGAGAGCTTTCAGCTTTGGACAGAGCTTTGCTCGCCGCTGCTCCCTGCTTTCATTCTTCATTACAGAGGTAAGAGAAACAGTCTCATGGCTCCATGCTGCTGAATGCATCCATAATTTTAGTTGTTAATTTTCACAGGTGTTATTATTACATGCTGGAGACTTAACATCTCATTACCAAGCCCCAACTGTCAAGGTGAAGAACCACTTGAAGCAAGAGTTTCTTAACATTAATGGCTGTGGGCCATTTTACCAAGAAAATTCATTTCAGTCTTCCAGGAGCTTAAAAGCTCAACACAGTGCAGGTCTGTACCGGAGCTGAGATCTGCAGCATCTTAATGTGGCAGGACTCAATACTCCTCAATACTTCAACACTTCTGCTTCTCCTCAGGCTCTTTATCATTTCTTTTTTGTAGGCAAACAAACAGGACTGACATCTTCCTCACTGTTCTATACCTCCATCAGTTTGCTGTGCTCTCTAAAACCTCCTTCCTTTCGTATTTCTTGCACCAGAACATTGCAAGAAAACCACCGATGAATGAGACGCCTTCTCCTCATACTCTAACACTAGTGTGATGTGAAAGCACCAAAATGCATTTACCAGTAGAGGGCGTTAAAATAATACATCACCGGGTGTGTCTGACCTGTTTTTGCATAGAACTCAAATTCTTTGCTTCTGACGGATGGTGGGTGAAAATAAAACTTTCATGAGTTTGAGTTCTCTTCTGTTTAATGAAAATTTAAGAATATAATTCTGCCTACTCCATTGATTTCAAGAACTTTAACTTACCATTAATGTCTGTCGCATCATAATGTTGATACAGGGAAAAGTCTCAAAAGAACTCGGGTAAAAAAAACTAGATTGGTTTTATACATGTTGTTAATGATTTCATCGGCACTGAAGAATTGACTGTAGCTTAAAAGTTTCATGAAACACCTATTAATGTAGAAAGAGTATCATAATAAAAATTAGAAAAAATACAGGTGCTATTTTGTGGTCAAAGGCATGTTTTGATTAAATGAGTACAGACTTATTCCTGCAGTTTAAAAAAAAAATAGTACTTTATATTAATAAATCATCTCTAGCAGTGTCTAAGAATTATATAAGAAACAACCACAAAAAAATCCAAACGAACTCGTGCACAACCACTGTACACACCCTCTTTTCTTTCCATGTTATTGTCAAGACATAAGTAGTCTTCCGGGTAGACACGAATCCCTAATCTAATAAGTGTAATGATATAAAAACACACAGAGAGTGAGTGTTTCCTCACTGAGCCACAGAACCGAACCCGGAGTCATACACTAAGGTTTTAATGTGTCAACGTGAAGGCTTACTTTGAAAAAACTCTGCACAGAAAAATGTTATTTAACGATTAAAGAACGTTTACTTACACACAATATTTAAGTTGAATATATATGAATATATATGAATATATATATATTTATAGGTGGCAGACTCTAAGGCAGAATGTCAATAGACAACAGTAGAACGCAGATCTGCCAAAAGAGCAGAAGTTAACACTCCAACATTAAAGGAAATATTTGAGAATTTCTGCAAACATATTGTCATTTTTGTAGTTTTGTCGTTCTTATAAATTATAATGTGACACTATTAAATCCGGAGAAGAAGTGAAAAGGCTCCACATAACCTCACAACACCAGTGGATAAGGACTCAGAAGTGAAAACAAACTTGATTGCATCTGAAATCTTTGTTTGCCAATTTTAAAAGCCTCCTAATGCATAACTGCGGTCTGTGTGGAACCTGAATCGGCCTCCTAAAACTAATGGACAATGACTGGAAAAAATCGAATAAGTGGTTTAGATAAAATGGTTCAGCGGGGATCTTGTTTTAAATATGTCTGTTCTTTTGCATTCCCGTGTTGTGTGAACACACCCACAGCTGCGAGTAATGTTTTACTCGACAGGACTGATGGCGAAACTATGAAAATAAAACCTAAGTTTGAATTAATTAGATTCTCTTTATATTAATACTTGACAATATTTCTTTATTAATAGTTAACATGTATGGAACCGAGACAATAGACATACATACTTACATAGGGTCTCTTTTCTGACACACATGGGTGAACTGAAGGGAATTTTTTTTGTGTTCACAGATGAACATAATTTAGGTGGCCTTGGGCAGTCTGCAGTATTCCCACTCACCACAGAAAGATCACATAATGTGACAATCTGCATATCCTTGCTGCTGGGACAGGTAGTTTCAGGTAAGATATAATCATATCTCTTGAGTTTTGATGGAGGATGTAATTTTTTTGGACTTGGCCTTGGCTCGTACTGAACTCTCGAACTCTCACAACACTCTCTTCAAGTGTGCTATCAGATTCAACTGTGCATACATTTCCCTCATTTAACACTTCAAGTGAAGAGAAGAAGACAGTCCAAGCTGAAAGAAAGTGAGCGAAAGAAATAAAAAAAATCCTACTAGATTTACATACAATTCCTGTCACAGCTATGTGCATAAATCATGACCTGCATAAGCGCCATCCATTCAAATGTCCTTTTTTAGAGGCGGGGGGGGGGGGGGGGGGGCTACGGCTTTGCCTCTTGCAGCACAGGCCTCAGGAGTTGCCTTCCACTTCATCTCATGTTATTAATTCACAAAAAGACATCATGATAGGAATGGATGAACGAATGTCTCTGGTGCAGTAAGACATTATGTAAGTTGAAGTAAGGGTAATGTGTTTTAAAGATGCTGGCAAACATTATTCAGTGCTGGCAAACATTATTCAGTGCTGGCAAACATTATTGTGAGCTTTGGTTCAGAAAACTGTTATTTATTCAACTTCTTTTATACCCAAACACTGGAATAACCTCAAACATACAAAGTGATCTTACATTCTAGGTGTTGTATTTCAGGTTTGACTGGTTATACTGGTGTATTGGTGTCGTGATATCGAGTTGTAGGTTCGAAACCTTCCACAAGGTCCAAATTCTGTTGTAGGCATGAAGGTGAAGCTTATCCTAAGTCAGAGGAAGGACACTATCAAAAGCGACTCTAGCACCTTGGACATACTCCTTTGACCTGGATAATTGGTTTAGCCAGATTTCATTATTTGATTTCATTTAAACTGAGACAAACTGAAAATCTTTCAGGACCTGTCACCACAGCAACAGCTTCTCAAAGTCAAACCTGCCAAAGGTCGGATGAATTCGGGATGATCTGAAGCATGTCCAAACCCTTTCAAGCTCAGTCATCCATTAATTCGGCTCTACACTGGTTGGCACGTTTCCTCATAGAGGTGTCAGGGGATGAAGGTGCTCAGCTTAAGCTGAGAAATTGCGACGAGGAGAAGACAAATGAGTACAATGATTTAATTAATCAAGAAAAAGATGAAAGTAATTTACTATAATAAAAATATTAAACTATCTAAAAAAAAAAACTACTGCTGCTGCTTGCTGCTTTGTTTTTAATTCAGGTAACTTTAACTGAATTCATGTATTAGTGAATATGAAACCTGACGATACAACGTGACATTGTACTCAAAGAAGGTCCACAAGGGTGTGCTTAAGGGCAGAACTGGCTTTAACACTCCCTCATTGAAAATCCAACCAAACATTCTGTCTGATTCCTGTTCTCTTCCTCTTCTCTTGTTGCTTTTGTTCTGTCTCTTCAGCTAATTTCAAACCCTCAATTATTTTCTAAATACTAAAGTGGTCTGATGTTGTGAAGGTGAAGCAGAGATCCTTAGAGAGTTACTGATACCTGACTCCCCCCACACTCCCATCAGCCAACCTCCTTAGGGATCAACTAATGGCAATCTGCACAGGATGGAAAGGTTGCTCCATCCTGCAATCGATTTATATTTTCAGGGAGCGCAGTTGCCTATCCATCATTTCAAACCTGCCTCACTCGAGAGGGAAAATACTGGAGAATCATTACTTTTCTAGTTAGTAAGTTTTGACTCTGTACTTTATGGTTTTGTTGGATTGTTTCTACTATTTGTCTGTTAAAAGCCAGTAACAGTACTGGACCATCACAAGAAGATTGGGGGGGGGGGCTTTTTGCTGAGGGTTCAGGATGTGGTTATGTATGATTGAATACCTGAGACTTGGACAGTGCTGTGAAAAAAGTACAACTCATGTTAGAAGTTTTAATGGACTGATGTAATAGAGAGACAGATAACTGATATAGATTCTGTATGATTTCTAACAGAAATTCACAGGAAAAACATGACTGATACACCCACGATTACTTGATATAGCTCAATGAAGCCTGGCAAATGCAGTCCAGTAATAATGCAGTGCAGCGTATTTAGAAAAATAATCTTTGTCTTTGTTTAGCGTTAGTACACATCAAGGGCCAATAGTTTATTACAGCTAGAGACAAGTTGTTCCTCTGGGAGAATGTGAGAGTACGTGAAACCAAACACTGTCAATGGCAATTTAAATTCTCGATCTGACAGGACCTGGACTCCTTGTCCTTAGCAGGCAAGTCAGCAGTGATTGAGGAAATGTTTTGGGGGTTTTTTTCTGAGAAGCATCCTTGTTTGGGTAATTTAAGAACAGATAAAATAAAGCAAAGTAAGAAAATTAACATTTCCAAACTGAAACCACACCAGTGAGCTTCGATTGTTTAAAATCTTAAAACTGTTCACACATTGTTGCGTCTAAAAAAAGCTCATAAGTTGGCTAAAACTTCAGTCAGGAAAAGGAAAAATGAAAAGTTACGTAATATTTTGAGGTCTCTTGAAGGTCCAAGCCTAGAAATCTTTTGTTTTTGAAGGCCAAGGTTCATGGTTGGATCGAGAGTAACTAAGTAAACGACAAATTGCATAAAGAAAAAATAGGAAAAAAATCTTAATGTCAGTTTTTTAAAAAACACTACAAATGGATGACTCACACTGTTTCACTTGAATAAATGTATTAAACATGAATTTCTATTTGGTCTACTGCAAATGTCCCAACCAGTTTTATTACATTATATTGTTATATCCCAGCCTTACAATTGTATGAATCACTAAGTCCTGTCTTTATTCTTAGACTTTCCTTATATAGCAACTCCAACTGTCACACAAATGTTGTCTCTGCCCATCTCACACACACACACACACACACACACACTCAGAGACACGCATGCACACTGTTTGCTCGATAACATTATCTAAAGGGCTTGGAGTGTGGGAGCTTTGGCGTGTGTGTGTGTGTGCGTGTGTGTCTGTGTGTGTGTATAGGTCATACATGGCAGCCCAAGAAATGTGACCTATCTGCAGTGGTGCAGCTGTCGTTCCCAACCTGAGGGAGCTGGGCATGAAGCAGTGAGACAGGGGGGAGACTGGGGAGAGAGAAGAGACCTCTATCATGAGCTGATTTCAGTACTTAGGAGCTTAAAAAGGTTAGAAGTGTGTGTTTTGTTTTGTTTTTTTTTTTTAAAAAGTGCCCAAAGGCGGTCGCTGAAAAAACACTAGACCAGAAGGCCAGAGTGGTTTGACATTTAGGAAAAAGTATCTCCCTCTGTCTCTCTCTGTCTCACCAATCTTCACCAGGGTTAGAGCTGTTGAAAGGGACCATGGCGGGGGCTGCTAATGCTACATGATCTCGGGGGGACTTACACCTACAGCCCGTGCTCAGTAAAGGACACACAGAGACACAGGCTTTAGCAAATGATTTGACATGAAATATTTTGCTCCATGGATCTTGTTACCTTAACTTGGACTTTGCGGGGATGTCCAAAGGGATTCCTTTCAGCTTTGATGGCAAAAGTGAGGTAAGGTGGACTTCTTCCTATTATCGGCTAAAGTCTATTTTGGGCAACCCCCTGGATCAGCATGTTGGTGTAATAACATAAATTAGAATAGGAAGCAAATCCAAAGGCTGACATACCCATTATCAGTAATAATTGCATTCCATTTTCTTGACTTTTGTATAGTTATTAGATTTCTTTTCTAAATATGACTTGAAATGAAGAATTAAAATGGAAATCCCAAAAACCAAAACAACGAAATATGCGGACACATCCTAAATCGACCCATGTAAACATTTTCCCAATCTGGTTGTATGTCATTTTATCCCGACACAGCCTAAATAAAACCTCCTCTTCATTTTCTAGATCAAAACACTGCAAAACCATGCTGGTTTTACAAAATTGAGCATTACATTGATAAAATATTAATAATTAGTTTGGCCAGCTAGTATTTATGGTGCCTTCTAGGGTGGTAAGCAATCAATCAATAACCACTGATTAATCCCTTGGTTACTTTTAGAGGGAAGTTGCTAGCATCAAATAGAGGAATCAAATCCCGGCCTTCTATAGGTCAACCTACCGGCCTCCTCCTTAAGAATTTTATAACATCGCATACTTCAAAACCCCTCTGGCTTTTGTTTTCAGTGTGAAACCACACACAACACCAATAGCCTCTTGACCTGCACTGTAATGAGCAGAGGTGTCAGGACAGGACTTCATCGCTCATTGGATTGTCACACCCTGGCCAATGTACCTTGATGATTTGTGCTGTCTTTGTAGCATATTAGATGTGTACTACTGGCGTCAAAATGAAAGATACGGCTGGTGTATTAGAGGATAGATAATGCTAAGGTGATTTAGTACCCTTCATAAGTTTGGGGGGGGTAAGATTTATCAAAAGAGGCAGAGATATCTTGACTGTTAGCACTTAGCATGGGAGCGAATCTAAAAAAACACCCTGGTACCTACACTTCCCAAAACGCAACTTGATAGTGTCTTTATTTAGGCCGCCCCACACAATTTTTTTTTTTTTCAAGCCCCATGTCCCCGGTTTCTAAATGAGGATTTGTTTTAAAAAAATATTATAGTATACAATCCAAAGCTGTGATATTTGTGCAGTCACTTGAGTAATTTTCTCGTAGTTGACAGCCCTCCTCAGGAGCAGCACAGCATATGCAACTGTTTGAAGTACTTTAATAGTTCTTTGGCACTTAAAATAGGTGGAGTACCTCTTTATGAATGTAAAATAGCTTGTTTTTAAGCTTCTTAAAGATGCGGCCAATACTGTCCTTTATACGGATAGGAAAGTCATTATTCTGTAACTGCAAGAGCTTGCCTGTCATTAAAATATAAACAGTTTTTTTGATTCCTGATGAGCAGATTTATTAGGAGACAGTGTCTGTAGATGAAATGTAAAATGTCTAAACAAAACTTTGATGTCATTCTGACTGATGAACTCTGGTCATTACAGCCCACGGTGCAACAGCCCAGGTCCGACAGCCTGTATACTCCCTGTGAGCCAAGAGATCTCTGAACCGTTGAAGTCTTTCAGAAGAGGCCTTCAATAACTGCAGCTCATCTTGATACCCCAATCAATTACCAGATAAAAAGTGCAGTCTGTAAAGAAGTACGAGAGAAATCAAGATGGCAGATCGCCCTGGATCCAGTCCCAGTCACGTAATCCCTTCCAAGAGGCCCAAGGTCACCAAGGACCACGTTGGGCCAGACACCGGGGGCACAACTCAAGAACCCCTGCCGCCAGTTTTCAACCGTAAACTCCGCAAGGCAGCAGTGGGGACAGGCTGTGATATCCGACTGAGGGTGTCAGTGGCAGGATTTCCAAAACCTTCACTGACCTGGTACCGCAACGATGAGCTCCTTCCTCCATCAGAGGCCCAGGACTCAGGGGGACTGTGGATACGGGACTGCCGCACAAGTGACGCCGGCTTGTATACATGTGTGGCGACCAATGAGCTGGGAGAGGCGAGCTGCAGTGCTGTCTTGGCCATTATGGACCTTGGTGAAGGTAATATCAAGCAACTGAAACTTTTTTTACAGGAAGACCTAAATCATGACATTCATCTTTCAAGCTTCCGTTGTATTTTCTTTTAAGAAGATTGTTTGTTAATGGATTAATATCTCAAATGGTCCTCAAATTGACCAATCGCTTGCTTACGCTAATCTTGCATTTCCTCTTTGCATTTCTCAACACTTTCTTATCTAATTAATATTTGATCTCTTTAAGCATTATCCCTGTCAGTGATAGCTCACCCAGACAAAACAATTGTAGTTCCAAGACTGCTTTGATCATCAGACAGTAACCCTGTCTTCAATGTCTGCAGAGCAGCACCAGGAGATGCTTAAAATTAGCTTGTGGATTTAAATAGAGACTCAGATCTTTTGGAAGGGAGGGAAGTCACCTGCTGCTGCTTTCTATTAGCTGCACAGCTGAACCTTTGAGTGTTGTTTTTTGTTTGTACTGAACTGAGGAAGTTGGGATTTGGGCACCTGGTCGGAACATCCTCACTCTGAGGATTTGTCAGGAAATTCCTATGGTTAAGGCTCGGAAAATTCATCTTCAAGACTTTGAAATGGAGGAAAATCATTATAGTGTGTAGAGTGTATGCTGTGTACATTATTTAGTTGTTATATCATCAATCATTCATTGTCATTGGTAGCTTGCAGCTACTGCAGCTACTGTATAACATAGTGCAAACACCACAATGAAATAATAATAATGCCATTAACATGAAGGTCAAAGGTGAGATTTGAGGCTCTGGTACATGCCCAAGCTCTTGCTGTGATGTTGATATTATTCCCGCAGTTCAAAAAGCACAATGATAACAATGTTAACTTCATACCGGTTTTTATACTGGTGTTCGAAAACCAGTGGTTCTTAAGTGGTCACTAAGTGGTCGCTAACTGACTTACAATAAGGAGTTCATGGTGTATTTTTCATGTTTATTATGATTTGGATTTGAATCATTCTATGCAGACTTAGAAGATACTGTGTGGTTCTTGCAGTCTGTTTATACAGGTTTCCCTTAGGATGAAACTTCCAATATTTGAACACAAACTTAATTTTAACTTAAATTTAAAATTTTGTCATCTCAAGCTTACCAACTGATTAAACAGTACAATGACGTGGACAATGAGACCATAATTAAACGGTGAAGATTATCTCTGTGTTTAAAAAAATAATCAATCTATTGCTGCTCTCGTGGCTCTTGTGGCATTTCCAAATTTAGACTACTTTGGTGGGACAGTTTCGCCCAGGGTGGTCGTTCTGTCAGCATAAATTCACACAGCAAAGTATGCAAGACATAAATTATCTTCTTAAAAAGGCCTCAGAAGGAGATGTCACAACTTCTGTCATCCTCCATATCACCTTCATCATGTCTCACTTACTTCTCTCATACTCTAATCTAATCAGTTGCCCCCTCAGTGTACTGCATAACTTTAAATAACTATTTCATGCAGTTTAACTAACCTGCCAGTTAGGTAATTGTGTCCAAAGCTGCAGAGCCATCTGAAAGTGCATGTCTAACATATATGGATATGCTTTCAGTGTCTTGCACAAGTACACTGTTGTATTTGAATAGCCTGTCTATCATTTCCCGGTTTATCTTGTCACCTCTGCCTTGCTTAGATAAGGATAGCATTTGTCAGCATAGCTTTTTTAAACTCCACTCTCCTCCATGTCTCAGTAACTAACTCATGTACCAGAGCCCTAAATGTCACATATAGCCCCCTCTTTCATATGTCATGGTTTGTAGTAGAGGCACACTATATGAACTTTAACTGGATAAAATGTTAAAATAAAATCAGTGACATTCAAACAAGTCATGCACAGTCAGGTACAATTGCCCTGAAGTTACATTGTGTTACAGCCATTGGAAACTGCACTTGCTTGTATTGGAACCTCAGATCCCACTAAGTTATGATTTTCTGCTTTGGTAAGGGCCTAATAGGCGGAAATTGTTTTACAAGTGAGCTCTTTGTTGGGCTTGTCAATGGGATTAAACCACAGCACTAAACTGGATTTCGCAGCAATAGTAACATCACATGGGGTGGTATAAATACCCCTGACAGGTTTGCATCATCCATCTGAATGACAGAGTCCCTTTGCGTAGAGTATGGTGTGCAGTGAGATCATTGTATTGTTGCGTATATTTGATCATGGCCTTGTTGCCTTGGCCTGCGGGGAGAGCTGACAGTTGAGCTTACATGTCACCAGCTCTCACACTATGAGCTGGCACGTATGGTTCAGCTGGCATTTCACTCAGCACCTCTCTGTCTTCTCACATCAATCCAGCTTCAGTTGCTACTTTTTGACCTCCGTTCTTATTACATACCCCTGCTCCTCATTACTCTCTTTTCATCTGCCTCTTTTTTTGTCTCTTACTGCTAATTTCAGCATGATTGAAGTCATGGTTTTAGATTTATCTAACAATTCTAGAAGACAGTACAGATCGCATGCATTTTTTTAGTCCATTTTATATTATCTTAATTAAATCTTTTTTAATCCCTTTTTTGGGCCATGTCTATCTCATTTATTACTTTCCTTTTCTGTATGACCAGAATTGTAAACTAGACACAAGGGCTTGTGTGAGATTTAAGTGACAAAAATGCGGGGCTGAAATTTGCCTTCAACTTGACTGCTGTGACACGGGGCTTACTTGTGAGTTGACCCTCCTTTGACGTGAAAAACAATCAAGTTTTGATGTGGTAAAACCCTGGAAAAATAAAGAATAAACAAGAAAGCAAGAGACAAGTCATGTATGGCTGCAAACCTTTAAATTAATTATCAAGCCAGTGCATTGAAAGAAATTTGGCTCAGCCTGTGTCAAAAAACATTAACAACATAGCTTTAATAGAAAAATATTGAAATGAGGTGTATTTTTAATTGCCAGCATTTACACCTGAAATTAACAGAACACTTGCTGCTCAACTCTGACTTGCTTTGACAGAACTGACTCGACCAAAAGACTTAAAAACAGCTCTTTCTCTTTGTATCTTGACTTTTGCCTGATTCACGTTACTCTTTGCATGAATGGCAAACAGATAAAGTACCGTGAAATAACATATTTTTTTATTCACCACTGCGTCCTCATTTTTTTAAAATCAATTTTCCAGGCCCTGGCTGCCTGACTATCTCTCTGACCTCTGCCTCCCTCTTACATCTCCCTTGCTCTCTCCCTCTCTCTCTCTCCTTGTGGTTATTTATGGCCCGGTATGTGCCGCGCTGGCCGGAGGGCTCGTGCTCTAGTGATGTGTGGATGCCGCCAGCCCCCTTCTCCGATTGCACCAGCAGACATCACAGATAATTATAGCATCACCACGGTCAAGACACGGCGCTGTCACACTCAATCACGGTCAGTGTGATGAAAGAGAGACGAGGAGGGTGTACCAAGGCAAGGGGGGGGGGCTGTGAATGTGTATTTGTGTTGGTGTCTGTTAGTATGTGTCAGCGCACGTGTGTGTGGTTAATTTTAATGGCTGTTCTGGCTGCTTTTGAGCATCGCTCAGTGAGTCAGACAGTCGTTCAGGTTTGTCACTTTAAGATATCACCCTGAGAGATCAGACCAACCAGGAACCAGAGGAGTGCTGTGTCACAAGTCTAGACTACTTTATTGACATCAGCCTCTGGCGTATAGCTTTTGATTAACATACTGTCAAACAGCTAGAGGCTGGATAAGCAGTTTGATGGAGGCTCCAGTAAAGCAGCGCATCGGTCACCCGTGGTATTTTAAGCCACGTTTACAATGGGAGATCATTGTCATAATGTGACGCAGGAGCATGTACCCCCCCCAGACATGACTTGCAGTTACTTAGAAGATAACATTTGAAAAGGTCTTTGTTGCATTTTTAAAGCAGTGGTTCCCAAGGTTCAGGAGCTCCTAAGGGCTGGCGAGATAAATCTGTGGGTTTGCAACATGATTAATAGCCTCAATTAAAAGATGGGAAACAAAGCTGGGATCCTTATAAATGTTTATGCTTGTGTTTACTTTGTTTTCTGTGGCTGACATCATGTCACAACAGTATAGGATTAAAGGTTTAAATATTTGAGGAGAGTATCAAATGTTGAGGATGAAATGATGTGAGAAAGTCACACAGCATTAGAGGGAAGTTGTGGGGCTTATGCTGGTCCAGACATTTTTAATGGAAGCCAGGAAGGAGGAGATTCAGTGTAACGTACCAGTCTTAGGCATCCATACAGTACGTGCTACAGTACTCAAACCCTTCCTCTCGTTTGCTATTTTTTTTACAGGTTCTCACTTGAACTTGAACCTCAAACCAATGCTCATTTATGTAAAAGACATTTCTGAGAACAGTTGATGTTATTTAAGTGTAAATTCATTCTGTAATATGAAGAGTCAGTTTTAGGTTTCTGGGTCAGATTGAATTTTCTCCTCTGTCGCACAAGTCTTAATTCTGCAGCACTTGAAACTGTAGCTGCTCAGGAAGTTCCACAAACTGTTTTTGCAGCTTTGGTAAAGTGGTACCCCAGCAATTTAGTGTTGCACTCACTTAAAGTCGACAAACTCACAAGAGACATGAAAAAAAAGAGAGTGGTTAAAAGCAACGAAGTAGGGGCTGAGATGTGCCTGTTTCTCGGTCCCCAGTGTGCGTCAAACTTGAAGAACACCACATTGCCCATAATACAACACTGGTCTTTTTGGTAGTACTCCTAGAGAACCAACCTCTATGTGAGAAATCAATAACGTTCCCCTTTAAATATACTGTACCATAACAAACTACTGGGCCAATGAACAGTCTACACCAATAAATAGGCAAATAAACGCCTAATGCATTGCTTATAAGACAAATATGTACTAGTAATTATAGTTTTGGAAACCAGATATGTTAAGGGGACAGTAATGACTCAGGACTAAATGTTGTGGTTTTCAAAGTAAGTTGATTTTCTATTCACCGAATCAATCAGATGACATCACAAATCAATACATCACTGAAATGAACCGTTCCTTCTGGAGACAGCTGCTCAGATGCAATAACGCTTTAGAGATATAGTTTTCAGCAGCGAGGAGCCCCCCCCCCCCCCCCCCAAACACACACACACACACACACTGAATGCCAGAGGATCTTTTACATCACATAAGATACATCTAAGTCTCAGGTTGAGAGAAAGGATTCAGTACCACTGTACAGGACAAGCAGCTCCAATAAAACCTATAACTGGACTGTGGATTCATGAGACTGCCTTAGTAAACGCCCTTGATGATTTGTAATGACATTCATTTTCAGATTACAATGAATTGAACACAGCCAAATGTGGCAATATGAATACTTGTTTTCATGTATTCGCTCAGTCGTGCAGTCAGGACGTTATTTCTATCTCATGCAAAGCTACAGTGTCATTTCACCTACAGCTCCAAAGTTCATTAACGCTTATCTGTCTGAAATAGATTCACCTCACTTCAACTGGTGTCGCTGTGACTGTCTCATTGAGTGTGTGCAGTTGTGGTGTATTACTAATGGTGTATTACAACATGTCTGCCATGTACTAGAGTTTCAGAACTGCCTTTTGTCCGAGCAGGGTGACCCACAGAGGACGGCAAAGGTTGTTCGGTTTCTGTGTAGCAGCGTGTTTAATCTCCTGCTATAACCGGGGAGGAGAGGGGACAGGCTCGCCGAAAGGGGGTGCAAAGGGAAAGTACAGTACAACCAGAGGGGTTGTACTATGCAGGACTCGAAATAGACTCTTGAAGTTGGCAGCCAAAGTAAGGAAGAACTGGGGGATGACAGGGAGAGGGCGAGAATGAGAGACATGGGCTGAGGAAGATAAGGTTTTAAGGTCTAGCAGCCATCTTAAGACGGTATGTTATTGTTTGAGCAGTTCCTCATTTCATGCTGCAGAAGAAGACAATTTTAAAGACATCATGATATGAGAAGACGGTACTGGGAGAAGTCGCCCTGTTGAAGTCATTTTTCAGGAGGTTCCCTTGTATTTAGTGGTGCGTCTCGATGGAAAAGACTTGAGGAAGTCTTGTACTTGGAGAAGTTCGTTTGGGCAGAGGCAGCCATTTGGTTGTGTTTTTTTTTTTGTAAAGGAACATACAAAGCAAAGACAAGAGAGCCATGTTGCGGAAGGAGCTGCTGGATGCACGGAAAGCTTTGAGGAGTGTTAGGGAAGGCGTGAGTGGGCCGAGAAGCAAGAAGCAGAGAGGTGAGTGGGAGCTGGTATCAATACAAAATATGTACTACGGTAGCAGAAAAAGGGCTGGTTGGGGATCCTTTTTACCAGGTTGAAGTAAGAGAAAGATCACACTGTAGGGAGTTTTAAAACGCATACTCAACTAAGTGGAACAGCTGTAATGGAAATGAAAACAAGGTAATACACTTGAGGCCACTCCTGTTGCTTCTTAATTGGATTTAGTTTGTCTCTTTTGTATGCTCACAGATAATAGTTTTTACTGCAGGCTTTGCTTTAAGGTACAACTGTCCTGTTTGGCACAGTGCAAATATGAATAAAGCAGTCAATCAATACTCAAATTGTTTCTTGATGACTTTCAAATGGATCACATTTTAAAGCAATAAAAGAAAAAGTAATGGTAATTACATCATTGCCCCATCTTTTCACCAAGAGCTAGCCTGGAACCAGTATGTGAAACTTTTTCTCTAAAACACACAAAAAAAAAAGATGGCAAATCTTTTCCATTCAGTACTCATGTAAAGGTGAACCTACTTAAACAAATCCTCTTAAAGGCCCAATCCATTATCTAAATGGAAATAAAGGGGTCATCCCACCCTCTAAGTCCTGAGAGCAAGATTTGAAATCAGACTCCCAATGTGATTGAAATGTGTTTTAATGCTCCTAGCATTAGCCTAAAACAGCTAATACCAGTGAACGTTTAAATTGGTGAAGAATAATTGAAACAGACCTTTTCTTAGATGAAACAATTCAATTATAAATACAAATATCTACTACTAAACTCCCTTAAACTTATTTGGTACAAAATGAGACTTTTAAGGAAAAATATAAATGAAAGAACGTGTATTTGGACTTAAAATTCCAAGGGCAGTTAAAATGATATTTCAAAAGTTTTATATTCAGAATCTTATTATTTTTATTGACATATGCACCGCAGTTGAACCTTGAGTCTATTCGCCTGCTCAGTCGATGTCTGTTATAGAGCACACAAAGCCTGGCATTCCTGCTCTCACCATTTCTTATTGACCCAGTCCTCTTGCCTGGACTGCAACCAGCTTACATTGGCACACTGGGGCAGAGATTAATCTATAGCTGCTTGATGATTTCACATTCTCCGAATAAAATGTTCAAGTGGATTAAGGATACAGTACAATTAATTAGGTTCTCTGTTCTCACGAGGCAGCTGAGGCAATATGCAAGGGCAGAGCCAATGCTGTTTCCCTGGTGTTTGGTCTGGCAAAGGACGTGTTTGTGTTCCATCCCGCTGGTACACAGTCATTCACAGGAACCCTCGGGGATTTGGTCGGGATTAGGTGGTAGGATCAGGTTGCAGTGTGACTGTCAACATTGGCCACTGTCGTTTGGGATTTCCAAACCAGCTTGCTATAAGGACTAAATCAAAATACCACCCTTCACATTTGCTTCTGAGGGGTTTTTGGTGGTGTATAAAGAAGCGGCAGCTTTACTGCAGTGTTTTCTTTTCCGTTGTTCAGATGAATGGCTTCCAACATTGGTTGTGAACTTGTTCCATGCTTTAGTCCCAACACTACAAATGTAGCATGCAGGGATCACAACTTCAAAATGCATTCACAAAACATTGCAGGTTTTTTCACATTTCTCTTTACTTTTTTAAAAAACTCTCACATCCAAAGCAAAACATTTAATACAAAATGTGCTGGAATTGAGTGTAGATATCACCAGAGAGTGTTTTGTAGGTATGATGCAGATAAAATTCTATGGCTTTATGTAAAACACAAAAGATATGGCATGGAAATCTGACATTTGTATAAATTTCTGTTCTTTTTAAAAATCATTCAGTGATGGTGTGAACTCATAAATTCAAAGACTGTGTTCAAAAAGAAGGCTGTTTTTTATGTTGTCTTTTTCATTGAGGTTCTTATGGCATTCATGTAGATATCACCATGTGATTTACACAATACCATGTGTTTGTATGAAGACTTGTGAGAACACAAGACAGTTTGAGGATGCATGTGCTGCTTTGTAAACTGGTGCCGAGTTTCTGTATCTTGTTCCCTAATCTTAAAACATTTTCCTTTCTTTGCCAACAATGTACGAGATCAATGGAGAAACACTGGGGAAGTGTATTATCATTAGATTCTATTATCATTAGGTAAACAGAGGAAACCTCCAGGAAATCACAGGAAGGGCACATGGAAGCTGTGGTAGTGACCTTAATTTGTTCATCAATACATGGGATAATAAACAGGTTGTCCTTGGTTCTCTGAAGGAGAGCAACTTGTAACAACGCAGAGCTTTTAAAGAGAAAAACCTGGTTCATTAAGTAAGATAGACATACAGTATATGACATGGGCAGCCTGGTCTGGTGTGAAAAGGCTGCATCTGCACTGAAAACAAAACAAAAAAAGTGCGATGTAACAGGAGCAGAATCTGTTGTCCTTTGCGGAAACTTGCTGCTGATAAAGCTGTATGCCTGGGAGGCATCCATCAGGGCTGCTCCACAGAAAGCAGCCCTCTGTCACAAAATCGATGGGTTTCCGTGGCATCTGCTTACTCTCTTGTTGTTTTAAGCTAATTAAACTACAGCATGGTCCAAATTGCACCTGCCCAAAGTCTTTATAACGCTCATTCAGTGCCTATTATTTCTCCATGTATGTTGAGCTTGTGGAGGCCAACTTTTTGTATCCAGAGATTCAACAGAGGAGATTAAATCTGACTCATAAGAGAAAATATTAGATCTGTGTTGTGTTTGCACAGGCATGTCTAATTCATGTTGAGGATTGGCTCACGTCCAAGCCTGTGTATACTGTAGATTTAAGTAGTGCAGAGGACAGTGTGGCCTCCTCAACCCATCAGACAAACCAGTTTTAGAGTAAGATAAATGACATGCACCAGTTGAATCTAATTACCTTTTTTATAATGGCTGATATTCTATGATATCCCAGCCAGAGGCTGGTTGAAGGAGAGTCGTTGTGGCTTTTAGTGAGCATAAAAATACAACCTCATGAGAGAGATTTCCAAGCAGCGTGAAACGGAAGCCCTGCCACCTCATCTGGCCTCTTTGGTGGATGACAGTCATGGAATCTTGTGTTATGATGGGCATATTGATCCAGGGGCGTTTGAACTGTTACTTGGGGGTGTATCCCATATCACGCATAAAGCATTGGTATTGATTGCTGCACTTGCCGCCGAACCAAATGCCTCTCACCAGTGATGGATGGAGGAGGAGTGCGAGGCGGGCGAGGGTGAAGAGAGGGAGGTTTGTTAAAATAAAAATTGCGGACTGCATCCACCGCATCTTGGTCTGACTTTAGTTAAAAAAGAATGACTATTAATATTTAAATATACTAAATGATATCTTAAAGGAGAAATATCTTTTAGAGATGAGAGATAATCATCAGGTAACTAGGAAAAAGAAAAAGCAAACAATCACAATCAAAATCCACTGTTTCTGAGCAACTTCTGATTAATCGCCAGAGTAAATCTCACATATTGATTCTTGTTTACAAGGCCATAAACAGAAACTTGCCTCACTTAAAAACACCGGAACAAGTCAGGCATGGACGAGCTGTGCTGATAATGTGGACGAGGATTCCGGGTTATTAGTTGACGAGTGAGATCTGGGTCCGCCTGTAATTATTTTTAGATCCGTTTGACGGAGTAGGAGCAGGATGCACAGATGTGTCCGACAGAACAATTAACATGTGTCAGAGGGTTATGAGACAGAGAGAGAGGGGGGGGTGATAGTGAGAGGCATTTACATAGTCTGGTCACGTTTGCTCAACAAATCAGACATCCTGGAGGGGAATGGTTTATAATATTCCCTTTGTCTGATTTACACAGGCCTCTATATTGATATAGATATCAGTAATATATCAATAATGGCTCATGAGATGAAGATAAAACCACAGCAGATGAAGAAAAAAACATCTGATTAGCTGAAATGTGCAAGCTTTGGTCAAAATACAACAACTAAAATAAATTCAAATCTGCTCTCGTCAATATTTTTTGCATTTAATGATGGATTAAATGACTGAGTAATGTGATTTATCACTCAGCTCAGCTTTTCGCAGTGTTTTTCAGCTCATTGTTTTGGTTTTTACTACCCACGTCTTTACTGTGTTGGTTCACTCTCAGCTCTCATCAGCCTCGTTTCCAGCTGCAGTGGGTGAGTCAGTGAAAAAGCTTTAATAAATCCACTTTACGCTACTTCGCCAGCACCAGATGACACTTTTTATGGAGAAAATATGCTAATTTTGCATTTACAACTTGCTCCACTTGCTAAACAGATCAATTAATTCAAGTTTGGAGTTTAAAGACACAGTTTGGTGGCGTTATTAGTGCTGACATGATTACTCATTTGGTCATTCAATATTTGTTTGTTCGAGCTTCACGTGCGATGTGAGGATTTCCGGTTCTTCTCTGTTTTATATCATTATAAATGGAATATGTCTAGGTTTTGGATAATTGTTGAGAAAAAAAAAATTTGAATATGTTGCTTTTGGGCTCCGGAAAGTATTTTGCAGCATTTTTATATCATTTAATAGACAAAACTGTTAATCTGTAATGAAAATTACCGTATAAGGTTAAACAGTGGTGGAACAGTGGTGGAATAGTGGCTGCCGCTTGTTGTGTACCTCAGTAATAAGCAACATGCATCATGCTGTAATCCAGTCAGAAAAATGTGTTTGCTCTTCCAGTCCAAATAGCCCTCGGCTGCCTGAGGCTGCGGTGACCTTGACCCTATCAGTGGTTAAAGCTAACAGACATACCCCCCAACACACACACACTCACACACACACACACAAACCACCACCACAACCCCCTTTTATGTCTAGCCATTTCATCCCCTCTATCCTATCATCTATGCCTCTTTCCCTCTTTTCCGAGCTTTCTTTTTGAGTGTCTCCCCTGCTTTGCCTCCTCCCCCGTGAATCCCCCCCATCCTCGTGCCTTGCTCTTGCCTCCGCTCTCCGTCTATTCTCTGTCTATTTCCCTCTCTCTGATTCTTCCTTTGCCTCAATCTTGCTCTTTGTCACTCTCATCTTTCACTCCCGCTGCTCCAGAGGGAAAAAAAAACAAAAAACAGGCAACATGCTCTGCTAAAGCCTGTTGTTTTCTTCATTTTTTTTCCCACCTCCTCCTCCTCCTCTTCCTCCTCATATTCTCCACTCTCATCACTGCAATCAAGACAAACACACCCCTTCTGCTCAGACTTCCAACCCCCACCACCTCCTCCTCTTGTTCTGAGTGAGCTCTCGACTGAGGCAGAACGGGCAAAGAACGAGAGGTGGGGGGGCGGGGGGTGGGGGAGTTGGACAAACCAGCTGAGAATTGCCCCTCTAAAGGCAGCTTCTACGTCAGAGAGGGACGCTGTTCACATCAGCGGATACACGCTCAGACACAAAGACACCTGGCTCCACTGTATTTGCATCCTCGCTCCTTCTCCCTCTCTCTCTTTCTCAACGTCTTGCTGCCAGACCGGAGAATAAACACACCCACCCACAAAAGGAAGCCGAATCCTGTCTTGAATCTTGATCTTTTTATCTTTCTTTTTTTTTTTTCACACATTTTATTTGTTTATGTTGTTAATGCCACACCCTGGGCTTTTTTATTCCAGGTTGTAGGGATGTTTTTGTGAGCTCATGCCACAGGTAATCTCGCACATTTGACAGTAAGCGCTACTTGAAGATGAAGAAAATCTGGTCAAAGAAGAGATTTCAGGTGAGTTTGCTTTTTTATAGAAAAAAAACCTGCATTTGATGATGGCGTTACTTTTCAATTTTTATGTTGTTTTTCATTGGGAGTAGTAGGTTTTTACATATTAGAGTGTCATGCCACACCCTTACCTGATAATAAGATGCAAATGAGTTAATTTTAAACAGATGACAGTGGTAAAATTAAACGTTTTAGGATTTTTTTTCATGGAATATACTGATAACCACTTGGCATTCAAATCTGCTGGGAAAGCGCTAGTGGGTCAAAAGTATGGATAGATGTGATGCCTGCTTTTCTGTGTTGTCTTATAGCTTTCAACAAATTGAGGACAAATCAGAACAGCTTCACAAAGAAAATCCGCCCCGGGGGAAACTGAATGTATTTTAGTACAGTATTAAAAGGAAATGGCAAATAATTCCATAGAACCGTCACACTTAAACACTAAAATAATCCACTTTTACAACATCAAACAGACCAAATTTCCGCTGTAGTCCCTCCGTATCACTGTGCATATTTGGTGTCGTGAAATATGTATCGTACCTCGGCAGCCAGGACAGTTTTGTTGTTTAATAAGTAATTTATATAACAGGTTTTATACATTTGGAGCATATGAAAAGTGTGTCAGTAGGCTACACTCCATGGAGACATGAGAACCAGGGCAGCCGCTCACAAGGGCTATGCAATGAGCAGAACATGGGATAAAGCTGATTTCTGATGGTTGCCTTGCCTCCTGTGGATCCTGCATCAGATTCAAACCCCTGAGATGTGTTCTTTAGCTTCCAGCAGCAGATTTGTTAGAATCATGTTGCTAGGATTTGGATTATACCCATAAAGATTCTATTTTTTCTTTTGAAGAATTTGCCAAATTCAGCCTTTTCAAAAGGCTGCCGTTTGTGGCTGGGTTTTGCTGATATGATTGCCTCGAGGCCACAACAATGGAGATCACGACAACGATGGAAGCTTCTAGTGGAGTCTGTCAAACAGCAGTTACCACCAGGCAACAGTTAATCAAATTGCCTGACACAAAAAGAAACATTAACCAATGGGGAGTGCGCACCAAGCGCAAAGGGGCAAACGAGTGTGAAATGAGTCATTCCAGTTTGTACTTTTGCTACTTTTGCTTTCTATTCGCTGCAAAGCAGTGAGTCATTCTGAGGAGCTCTCCTTGGTGCTGATTGACAGACTGTCCAAGAAGCAGTTTTACCAACTGCTTCATCAGCAGGGACCCTCACTTTGATATGGCCTGTAGAGTTTGGCAGATATTTTCCATGCTATAAATCAATCTCCATAGATGGGGTTGGGTGATAACTCAGCTAATGTCGTTTAAGGACTCTGAGTTGTTGAGCTTTTAAAACAAGTGTTCACAGTTGTTCTCTGCATTGGATCAATTGGATTTTTTTAGAACAACCATTTAGTCAATCAATTGAAAAAACAAATTTTCAAATGCTTTAGTAAACAATTAATTGAGTCACTTTTCTAGCAAAAATGCCCCAAAAGGTCTAGTTCCAGCCATAATATGTTAGGATTTGCGCTTCGTTTTATGTTATAGAAGAGCGAATATATTTGGGGTTTGGATTGTTGGTCAATTCAGACATTTGAAGATGTCCTCTACCTCATGACTGAATGATTAACAAATATATTAATGGATTGAAGAGAAAAATGGAGGGGAAAGCCCAAAGTGTTGGGATTAATGTTCCAGAGTCACATTTCACCAAATTTGCAACACAAGACAATTTCCAGTCCAGCTCATTTTCACACATTTCACACTCTTAACCTTAACTCAAAAGTCCACTTACCAGCTTTTATGGGGCTTTTAGTCAGATTTCATGGTCTATCAGCAAACGGAGAAGCCTGAGCATGACCCTTTGAGTTATTTTGTTATACATACTGTTCCAAATATCAGAAAAAATTGTATGAATTATAACATTTTATAGCAACTTTTGGACATTTCTTCTATCACGAGAGATCATGCGATTTCACATCTCTCACTGCTTAGAGTTAAGGATGTGACAACAGTACTTCTGGGGTAAAAGGGACCTTTTTAGTTTGCACTCTAGTGTTTTGTGTGAAACAGAATCTTTGGCTGTGTTCTCTGTTGAATAATGGATTGTACTTTGTATCTTGTTTCAGAGAACTGGGCATTCCACACGGACATTTGGCAGATTTACCCATGGTGTGTTGTCAGTATGAGCTTTACCCCAATTCTGTGGTATTCTATTGTATTCTATCCTTTTCTTTTCTGTTGAAAAGTCCAAACTGAAGTAGCTTTATCCTTTTATTTTTTTTTTCCTCAGGCCTTTTTTCCTTTGTATCAGTTTGTGTTTTAGCCTTTGACAGCATGTGCTTCACTTTGATTTATTCCCCTAATAACTCTTTTATAAATGAAAGCTGCTGTTGTAGAACATCTATATCGCTTCAGTGTATTTATGTTTTTACTGCTTGACTGCTTAGAACGAGAGTGGGTTTTATTATTGTACATCCACCCCCATAAAGCAATATTTTTTGCAAATCACACCGTTGCCTCTCTGCATAAAAATCCTTTAGTGAGTAATTTCTGGCCTCAGTGGTTTATTGTATAATGTTTTGTCAATATTTGAGCAATCCACAATCCAAGCCAAAACAGGGGCTAGCTGTACTCGACTCCGAGTCCAGGAATATTTACATTACAATTTGGGCTCGACAGCAAGAAATATATTCCCTCATAATTACCTCGCTAAGTCGATTTCCCCCCTCGCCTGGTGTTGCGAGCTATTTAACTTCATTTGATACAGCTGGGTGGATCTACATGCCCACATCCACGAAAAACACACACACACACACACATGCACACACGCACACATGCACACACTCTCTCTCACATTCTGCTACCAATTGTAATGAGTTAACGGTGACTGTTCATGTTGCACTGGCTTTCTTACCATTAGGCAGACCTTCTGGAATTATCTAATCAGGATCTGACTTGATGTGAGGCGCAATGGGGTGCAACCTATTTTGTGGTTGTCGTCCTCCTCCTCCTTCGCGAGCTCTCTAACCAGTAAACATATCTGTCAGCCACCCAGCAGTTGGGCTGGTGATTTTAGACTCTAATGGGTACGAAGAGGATTGGTCGTGTGGGTGAGAGAGATGGTGGTTTCCATAGTAACGGTGCTCTCCCGTCTGCCCTCTCTTGCTGCCACTATGGAAGCGAAGTTTTCCGCTCCTGCCGAAAGCAAAGCTATGGTAAACCCGCCCGTCTTCATTCATCTTCTGCCTGTTTTTTTAAAATTTATTTTCCTCTTCCCGTCCATCCCTCCCCGACTTCGTCTGTTCACACTGCTAACGTAATGTGATCTCAGCCGCTGAGATGTGGTTTCAGGCAGTTTATCATGACCCTGTCTGTGGTTTCTGTGTCCCTCAGTCCTCTTTCCTTTTATTGTGTTTTCTTGGTCTTAATATTTAAGATCAGCTTCCTCAACAAATCATGACTCCGTGATATTTTATTTGTCTCCCCTGCCACCATATCCCCCATATTCTTTTTCCTCCTTCTATTTTTAAATGTTCCAGCACCATGTTTAAAGAAATATCATCCCTCATTCTTTTCGTGGACACAGATCACATTTTTGTGGTTGAATTTTTGTGAACTGCATCTTTCCATTTATTGTGTCGTTTTGGGCGGTGTTTTCTTTCCACTGCCATACAGAGATATCAGTTCATGTTGTTTCACTTTCACTGATCAGGTATTATTCTCATATCACAATTTTGACTGCTTTGATACTTAAATCATTTTTAATACCTGCTATTTTGGTAAGAATTGAATCTCCTAAATAAATCGGTTTTAGTTAAGAGGTGATGTGTTTCAGCTGGGTGAGAATAATGATTTTAGCAGGTGAAATGTCTCATTTTTGTAGTTTTTTTTTTTTTTAAATCAGTTGAGGAAAATAAAAGAAAGGGAAAAACCAAACAGTGAGTCTAAAGTAAAAAGCTAAGCTCAGTAAATTCAGTTCACCCTGCTGTTTTGGTACCAAAGTCAAATGGACCAGACCTGAGGGAAGAGCATTTATACATACCCCCCTCCCGTCGATGTATCAGCCATGTATTTTTATAAGCCCCAGCTGGCTTCATGTCACGCTCAAGCTTCAACCCATTTATTTCACTCTGGGGCCCCTCCATGGCCATTTTCAAGGACCCATCAAACTGCGCGTGGCTAAGCAAATGTGAAATGTCATTTTTAACCGGGATTCCGTTGTCGCCTTCAGCCTTTTCTTCTCCCCCTCAACCTCAATTCCTCCTTCCTGAATTTTCCACCTTCCTCCTTAACCCACCTGTTTGCTTTCCCGCTCGTCTTCCTTTCAGACTCTGAGACCACAGAGGATGAGACCACAGAACCTCAGGTGGAAACCAAAGAAGGGCCCGGGAGGCACCAAGACAAGGCTGGACGGAGAGGACCTTCAGGTAATTCAGCAGGTCTTGGATAAGCTCTGCACAACTGACATTTTATAGCTGCAACAGGCAATGGTAACTACAGAAAATGATACAAAAAAATAAGTCTGTGAGATCAGTTTGCACGTGTTCCTGAGCTCGGACACCTTATTTATGAGGTGATAGTCAACGTGATTTACTGCAGTGCTAACATCACTGCCAGAAACACACTTGTGCGAAATTATGATTCAATGCAGATTGATAATTTTAATGGAGGGTTGTTATCAGCTTGGCCCAAGACGTGGGTTGGATGAAATCCGATATGACAGAATGCATTAATCCCTCATGCTGTTATGCAACGGTGTGACACACTGCCCTAGTTTCCTGCAGGGAACCTGTCTCAGGTCTGGATCTCACTCTGTCTCTCAAACGTACAGCCCAGAAAACTGGCACCAAAGCTAATGAAACCAATTATTTTACTAAAGTGCGCTTTGCCAGTTTGATTTAATTGGGACCTAAATGTAGAGCATTAAGTTTAGTCAGTTGATTGACTAATTAATCAATCAACAAAATATTAATAGACAATTATTTCGAAAATTCATTTCTATTTTTTTGTTTTCCTCTCCATGGCGAGGACTTTCTGCATTATATTCTGTTTTATACCATTGTAAACTGAATATCTTCACCTCCTTTCACAGACAACAAAAATCAATTATCAGAGCATGGAGAGAATTATTGGTACATTCATTGATAATGTATAACTTCAGTTTAAGGGTTTTCCTCAGAGCCCATGAGTGTGCAAAATTAAGACTGACTTTGGTTTCAGTGTGAGTTAAGGCCGACCACAGCAAATTTGTAACTCAGATCACTGATGCTGAACTCTGACCTGCTAATTTGCATTTTCTGCCAGTGAAAACAAAGTTGTCATCATGTGTCTTGTGGTTATAAATAGAGGAGTTGCACATTCTTGTCATGTCCCATCAACCCATTTCGTCTAATATGACACTATCAAACTACAGACTGCTGCCCTGGTCAAAAGGACTGCAACTAATGATTATTGTAGAGATGAATCTATTGACTATTGTTGAATCAGTTGATTAATGATTTGAGCCATTTAATATCAGAGAGTAAAAAAAAAAAAAAGAGAATTTTCAATTTGCTTGTTTTGTCCAAAAAAAAGTCCAAAACACAAACATATTCAATGTACAATGGGTTAAAAAATAGAAAAGCATAGAATCATCACATTAGAGAAGCTATAACCACTGTAATTTGGGCATTACTTGATAAACGATCAATCTACTATCAAACAAAGTCACCTTAATTTCTTTTGGTGCTGTTATCTCGTCCAGGACCCACTCATAAGATGGATTTTTAATCCCTCTGATTAACTCTCCTGGTCAAATAAAGTTTTAGGGACATTCAAAGAGGAATAATGAAGTCAATGCAGGAGGTTCAGGGACTAAAGGCAAATCTTATCAAGCCTAAAGGAAGACTACATTATGTTTCTGAGAAGAAGGGAGGCAAAGAAACGATAATTCAGTTATTCTTCATCTCTTAATGTATAAAATGCAAATGTAAACAGGATTTGAGTGGCTGGCATTAACCGAATAGAAGCTAACAAGCGATTTCCTGTCAGGGTTGCACAGATGAAAAGAACTCCTGAGAGAACATTTACTAATTTGCTAGAGTGGCGTTGGTGCATTGGCGTCACAGAACTTGCAGGCCCTTGCCACCCGTTCCCTAACCAGGCAACAGGATGTCTGAATATAGATCAGAGATATTGATGCCCTTCTCCTCTACCACAAAGAAATTTTATATTCTTCCCTCACTCTTGCCCTGCGTTTGCACTTTCTAAGCTTTCGTGTTGGCGGGCTGACTACTCCCTCGTCATGTCCCTCTGGAGAGGAGCAAAAAAACAAAAAAACAAAAAAACAAAAACAGCAAGAGAATATCAAATGAGGGAGGGATGAGGTAATACATCATTTGCTCTCTTCGAGAAACAGATTCTGTTTCGCTCCACTGCATACAAAACGTAAAATGCCCCGTTAAACACCATCAAGATGCATTCGCTTCCCAGGTGATGCATCACTGCAGGAGGTTCAATTTGGTGTCAGTCCAGACGGGCCTTGTTCAGACCCCGAGGTCTCATGTATGAGACAAGGTTGTTGGTGAAAACTACGTTCTCCATTAGCTTCAAAACACAGCACTGAAAGCCTGCTCTGCCTGTTCTGCCTTGGAGTAAAATGAGAGGTGCTGCCCAACCTCTCCAAGATATGAAAACAGAATTTTGAAGCTCAATAAGTCAAGGCCCTGCTGGTGCCTAATAATTTCATTTTATTCTTGTGGGGTTTTTTTCTTTGTTTTTGTTTTTTTTTGGGGGGGTTGTTTGTTTTTTTTGGCTTCATGAGAAAACTGATATCGTTTGGTTTATGATCGTGTCGCTGAGTCAGCATCATAGGCGATTGCAGCAGGAGCCTGTCGTTTTACATCCCCAACTCCCCAACGTCACTGCTCCGAGGCTTCTGTTGCTAGCGTGAGATGCTGACTGCTCTTTCTTTTTGCTGCCAAAGCATTCCTGTCTCTATTACTCATCACTTAAATGTCAGTCATTACCTGATTTGCGATGGGGGTGGATCTCATTAAGTGGTGCACGCTCCAAAACGTGGCCCTTACACTCTCGGTTTCATTTCCTGTCTTCGGGCAATCAATAGACTCTTTATCCATCTTACCCTTTTAATGCCTAATGATGTTCCTGCAGTCCTTTCTATTGCTGCATCTTTCAGTTAAGTAATTACATTTTCTTTAAATCTTTTTGTATTTTCGTGTGATATAGCATTTTATAGATATTAGTCATTAAAACAACAGAAAACCCTTGATTATCCATGCGTTCTTATACATTTTATGGCTAGTACATCAAATGTTTTTATAGGAAGAAAAGCCTCCATTGTTGTCTAAAAACTATTTTAAAAAAACACCAGTGAACAATTCTTTTGAACTGGGTGACAAGGTCCTTCATTACAGTCCACATGGGCGATGTAATCTATTTCAGTCAGTGCCACATACACCAACCTGCTTCCATAAATACACACTAGAACAGCAAAATTACTAGGAACCCTAGTCTGAAAATAGTCCCTGGCAAACCGGCTATTTACTCTTCATTGAAGAACATTTGGTGAAATATATGGTCAGATGCTTTTTCAGGAAATTACTTTTTTGAAAATGAATCTCTCTATATATATTCTCTTTTCAATTATTTATTTATTTTAATTAATTAATTTATTTACTTGTGTGTATGTGCGTGGAAGATTTAAGTCCTCAGTAGGAACCACTGCACTGGCCTTAGGGTTTAGACTGCCTTAGATGAGGTAGCGGAGCTGGAAAGTAAAAACCAACAAATGCACTTGTTTCTTTTGTGTTTTTTTTTTTATGGGATCTGTTGACAGTGAGAAAAAAATAGAATAACACAAACATAATCCTTTAATTTCAATGCAGCCTTATTTAGAGAACGAGACCACAGAACCTCAGGTGGAAACCAAAGAAGGGCCCGGGAATGGGCCCGGCCTTATTTAGAGTTCAGAGGAATTTGTGTTGTTTCATTTAGTACAATGTATGATAGCTAAACTTTAATCAAGCCTCTCTCTGTATCTCTCCAGGTGAGGGAGGAAGGCTGATGGACTATAACCCGGATGCGTCAGATCGCAGGGCCACCCTCCCTAGCGCCTACGACCCCGTGGTGGAGCGAGAGCTCCGCACTTTGGGCTCACGCCCTCCGGGGCCCCACTTGGACCCCACAAACCCAGCAAGGCAAGCTCCTGGCGGGGGTCCCGCCGAGGGGCCCCCACCCGTCCGCCACCTGGGTGTGGAACCACTGATCCGGGCGTCTCATGCTAACCTGGCCCGGCCTGTTCAGGGGTCAGAGGAAAGTGTTTCTGTAGGCAGCGACTACTATGGGAGTATGTTCAGCCTCTACAGAGGGAGAACATTTTCTATGCCATTATAGCACATGGCTTTTTACTTTTCGGATTTCACAAAACAACAAAGACTGGCCACAAACCCTAAATTGCAAACAAAATGGACACATGAGACAAGACATTATATCCTCCATAGACCCAACTTGCAAAAATGGTATTCTTTGTCACAAGTTACAAATGTTAACTGTCTTTTTAATTCTTATTTCATATATTAAGTACTTTTTTCATACATTGCTGTTAATTTCCAGTTTTATTTCAAGGTCACACTTTCCTTTGACTCAGTGTTTTTATCGGTGTGAGTGTGGTTTGATTTCAGACTAACAATGATCACAAGTCCTACAAAATATCAACGCCGGTATTTCTTATAGCCATTAGGGACACGATGGTACAATCTGCAGATACGTGTTATTCAGCACTTCTGAAAACTGTGATTACTCTTTTTAGCCACTGCATGTTCTCTAGAGCAGCCCCTCTCTTTTGGATTAACACCATATCTTTATAGGTTTGCTATGGTGTGCATGGGTTGCCGGCTTTGATCCAAGCTAATATTAGCATGAATGTTCTCACAAATTAAGATATCATGTTATTCACAGGGGTTTTTTTTGGCATGACGTTTTTGTATTTGAAGTTAAAGCACGGGCACCTTTCCTGGCATTTTGTAAGAGTTCATGTTGTAAATCTGCAATTGTGTTGCTGCAACATGCCTACAATTTTGCAGTTATTATTATCTCAGAGTTTCCTCGTCTTCACCAGAGTTGTATTAAGTTCCTGGGAAATCTTTTATGTGCGAAACAATGGTTCTGTTATTTTCTATTCCTTTCTCCGCCATTTCATTTTACACTGTCTAACGTGTTGTTGTCTAAACACGAGACACAAAAAAAGCACAGACAATACACAACGAACTCACTGGTGAATATGAAAACACAACAAGACCGGATGATACAAATGGACATTCATCTTCTACTTTATTACTCTTCCAACACCTATGGCAACTGCACCAGAGCTCTAACTTCACACCTCCATTTCCCCTTAATCCTCACCCATCTAGGACTCAAACTGCTGATGAATCACAGGGGCTCTACTCCCGTGTGCCCCTGTCCCTTCCCCAGCCACCTCCCACTGCACACAAAAACAGCATCAGTGTCCCGAGCCAAGACCTGGATAAAACCAAACCCTCAGATCCCTGGTCTTCTAAAGCAGACCAGCCACATAGTGTTACCAGTGTTGTTACAACGCCCAAGCTGGCTTGTGCGGGGCCCAAGGTCTTTGACAAGGTCCGTGCTTTTGAGGAACGAAGGGCGAGTGTGGATTTGCCGGAAGGAGTCGGATCGGCGTCGGGATATGGACGGGCAGCTTCCTTCGACTCAGAGGACAGTGGAAAGAAGACACAGGGCGCAGCCCAGAAGCGAGCGGCGTTTAAGAAACGGGCCTCCTCTCTAGAGGACCAGACGAGCTACTCCCAGAGGGTCCAGAGCTACCAGAGCAAGTTTGCCGAAGAGCTCCAGAGGATCAAGAAGCTTGTTGGGAAACCGAGCCTGAAAAAAGCTTACTCCACCGAGCAGCTGCCGCAGAGAGAGAGAATGACCATGGGGAAACTGGAGCCCATTCCTCCCCAAGTGGTAAAAAAGTTGGAGGCAAGAGAACGAGCCCTGGAGGAAAGAAAAGTTGGAGAGAGGGAAGGGGACAGCAGGCTGCAGATTTCTCCCCAGGCCCAAGGCAGAGGTCTGGGGAATCAAAGCAACAGCCCTGAAAAGGATAAGATGACACAGCCAGAATCACAGGGGAAACCAGTGGACAGCTCATCACGAGGAAGCACAGGGAAAATCTCTGTTACCATGGAGACGGCACCAGTTCACCAGTTACCAGGGCAACCATTGCCAACAGCCACAAGGACAAGCCTCACCAGGTTTGAAGATGATCTTTACTCATGAATTTGTGTTTTTAAAAAATTGCACATATCTGCTTTTTGTGTGTTTTTCTTGCAAGATTAGTCATTTTCTCAAAGAATTGGAAACAGAATGGAAATTATTCAACACTACATAAAACATATTATTTATTCTATACTTGTTGTCAGTATTACATAACAGTTTTCTTGTTTTTTCACGCAGGGAAAAACTACAAAGCTCTCCAGCAGCTGACAAAGACACACTTGTTGCCACGTCCCACAAATCCTTGCTCACCTCCAGAGACCTGGGTGCAGAATCAAGGAGAGATGCCAAGATGGACAACAGAGCTGACAACAGATCACCAAGCCCGGACGGAAAGAGAGCATCCCCTTTCACTGTGAGGGAACCAGGGTCCCAATATCCATGCAAGCCCCCCCGGCTCACCCAGTCGCCCACTCCTTCTATCAGCCCTCTCGTGAAGAGGAGGAAGGCGGAGGTGGGGCGGACGTCTCCAGCCTTGAAACTGAACATCCCAACCATCCTGGTGGAGGATGAACCCATGGAGACGGAATGTGTCGCAGACAGGAGCAAAGAGGAAAGCGAGACCAGGAGGAAAGATGGGGGAAGGGTTTGTAAGAGCAAGAGAGGTCGCTCTGCTCAACCCTGGTCTCCAGAGGAAGGTAGGACATATTCTATGATGGCTTTTGATCACCATCTTTTTTAAAAGTTTAAATTAACCTATCAGCAGCCACCAAAGATAATTAATGAAGTCAATGCCGAAATGCCTTAAGATGTAGTTCATCTGATGGCCCTGAAAAGACTCAGACTGCTCAAAAGTCAAACAGAAAATGCCAAGACCTCTCAACGTGATAGAGAACAAATCAATATTTTTCATCTTTGTCTTGCTAGGTGGCATTTTTTATTTTTCATTGTTATAGAGACATATATTTTTGGGCATATTTGCTGTAATTGATGGGCTATGTAATACAGCAGCAGCTGTAGCTAGCATGATCCAGCTTCTATTGCTTTGTTGGCCATTTTGTGGTTTTCTGACTCCAACAACAAAAATGATCAGGTACAAAATGTCCCTTTAAAAAAATCTGCAACCTAGACGCAATGGCCATTTTTTCCTGCCTTTTCTCTAAACAAGTAAAGTAATATTTTGGTTCTGAGCCTTAGTTTGGATCCCAAGTTTGGGCCTGGAATGATCCAGTGAACAACAGGGTAAATTTGAGTTACTGTGAGATAGCCTGAACTTATCTGGAAAAAAAAAAAATCCAAATAAACTTTTGTTGAAAAGCAGTGAGTATGAAAACAGGCGATACAACTAGACCCGTTGCGCACAGTGACATTGAAGAGAGTCACAACAGAGACTGATGACTTAAAACGCATCCATAGAGGTGGATCTAAAATTGAACAAATAAGTAGAGCATGTATCTGTTATAATGTCCATCATGGAAAATTATTCAAATCCATAGACTTGCTGCAGGGCCCAGACTCACTGATCTAATTTCATGTAAGGACCCAAAAGAAAAACAACTAGACTCATTCTGGGGCCTGACCCATTTACAAAACCAGGTAACAGAGCCCAGGTAGTTCCACATAAGCCCTGACCTTGTCATTTCCAGGGGGCTCCTCCGACGACTCTTACCTGTCTGCTGATGAGGAGCCAGCCAAGGGCCCGAGCTTCGAGAGGCTCCTTGAGGACACCTCGGCACCCAGCGGCTCAGAGGTCACACTAAAATGTATCATCACTGGGAGCCCACCCCCTACAGGTGCAACTGAGAGCAAACTTTTCTTTATTATATATTTTTTTGTGTATGTGTATATTTGTAATTTATTTTGGAAATTAGGAATGAAAACAGAAAATAAAAATCCTGTGGAAAAAAAAATTTGATTTACACTTTAAAGCTAGCATTTGTTGCACAGATACTGATTTTTGTTGAATACAGTAATTGCAATTAAGGTTGTGAATTCTCGTTTTGCATTTTCTTCACAGCATTTTTATGTGGGAACATAAAATTCAGATTAAGAATATGTTTAAAATTCATCCTCTTAAAAAAACCTTGGTATTTTTCATTGGAAATATATAATACCCAAAAACAATGAGCCTTATTCATTATACATCTTTCAAAGGCGGATTGTGCTATATGTGTTCTCTCTGTGGGAGGGTTTTTATTGGCTGTTTGTCATCTATGTGAATGCATTTTTTTTCCTTTTCAGTGACATGGAAGAAGAACGACGTGGAGATACGGAGCGACACCTTCCACATGGCGAGGGCTGAGGGTGAGAGGTACAGTCTGGCGATAAAGCAGATGAGGCCGAGCGACGCAGGGTCTTACTGCGTCACAGCTGTTAACACAGCGGGCAGCGCGTCCTGCAGTGCCATGCTCTACATCCAGTCAGGTGAGGCCAGACCGGATTTGCTGTTAGATTTGGTGTTTTAAAACATGTACCACAAATTTAAATGAAGACAAAGACACATGAAAATGATGCTTCTCATTGAAATACATGAGCACGCTGACTCACACCCAAACTCGCTTTAATCCACCGCCATCCCTCCTCCGCCTGACATTCTGTCTTAATGACTACAAAGGCCCACTGGAGCTCCGCATCCCAACCGGGGCTCCTCGCAGCGATAGTTGCCATAGCAACCCATTAATTCTTAAAGGCACTGAGCGCCCCCCCATTCGGTTCTCAAAACGCAGACCTGCCCCATCACACAAAGGTCTCCTGAGTCTCAGAGGCAGCAGCGGCATTCCGGAGCGGAGAAAATAAATATTCCTTTTTGGAAAAGGTTTTGGATATAAATGTGTCTGCGTTCGTTGTGTGTTTATATTGCACGTTGTGTGAGTGCGTGTGTGTGTGTGTGTGTGTGTGTGTGTGTGAAGAGCTTGTGCCCTTCCCAGAGTGTCGATTCAGCTCATGTAAATGCAACCTGCTCCTCAACAGTTTTGTCAACAAATGTCAGCGTACACTCTGGTACCGTCTCACTAGCAGCCCAGGTCCTGTGTTGCCATATTAGGCCTTTGGAGTCTAAGGAGTATTTTTAGCCGCCCCTCTTGTTCTTTCGGGTAATTGCAGTCTGCTTTATGTCCCCGTGAGAGATTACTGCTACAATCATGGAATCTTTTTTTTTTTTTAATCTCTCTAGATTTCATGCTACAGGGCTCGGAGATGGAGTTGTCAAAATGCGGTGGGAGATTATGGGAGTCGTTCTAGCTGGGAACAGAGGTGATTTCTGGTAGGGCGAGCCAAACAGTGAAGGAGAATGATTAATAGACTACAAAGTATGTCAGCTAAGAGATTAACAATGTATTACTGGAATTTTTCACAACAGACACCAAAAGTTTCAGAAATCCCAGCTGTTTATTCATTTCAGAGAATAGAGATCACCAGAACGTTAGTGAATCTACACAATATTTAACTTTTCAGAAGCTATTGTCAGCTCCAGGATGCCTGTAGTGTTAGAGAACATATGGACGCGACAGTGACGGGAAGCAGAGGAGAGAATGGAGGATGAGACTGAGAGGGAAGGTTAGCTGGCCCCGACTGTTGCAGTAGTTGTGTAAGAGTTGGCCGGTTTGTGTAAATACTCCCGGGAGTTATCCCCTGGTGCACAGACGCTGCTCAGAGATGTGACTCTAGGTGGGTTATTTTGTTATTTTTCCCCTTTTTATTACCAGCGTGATAGCAATTCTACAGACGTCTTACTTACTTAAATGTAATTGCTGGATTTACATTGTGTTTTTCTTTGAAGAGGGAATCTCTGAAGTTAATATTTTATAGCCTCAGGTCTTGCGTACATAGACGCGTCTATGTATAGCATCTTTGCATTTGGCCTGTCTTTGCCTGCTTTCAACTGTAGCTGACCCTAACGCCCTTCCTTTAAGACTGCTGAGTTAGTTTAATGAGCAGTTTATGTACACTCTTATCTGTTGACTCCACTGTTGTCGTCTTTTAAGAGAAGAAAATATCTTTATTCTGTTCCACTGATGGATTTTATTCATTTTCAGTCCATTTTCCACGTTATCTGCTCATACCAGATGTGTGTCCCGTGTGTGTGTGTGTGTGTGTGTGTGTGTGTGTGTATGAGTCTGAAAGACAGGCAGGGTGGTAGTGTTTTATATTTCCCCACCCAGCTGTGAATTCATTCTGACTTGAGCAGAAACAGCCAGGAGTTCCAGACGCAGTGTCTGCTCTGGAACTCCATGGGAATAAGGGAATGATTGGGTCAGGGATTAAGGGATTAATTCATTATCTGTCCAGTTACGGTCACTTCAGAGAGGTCCCCTATGCTGTGTGTGTGTGTGTGTGTCTGTGTGTGTGTGTGTCTGTGTGTCTGTGTGTGGGGGGCGCATGTGGCCTTCTCATCTCTAGCTCAATGCTCTGTGTTGCCAACTGCTCATCTTGGCAAAGATAGTCATCTCCAGGAAAGCAAGCAAAGATTGTAAACATCATAGCTCTGACAGGCTGTTCCTATCTAAAGGTTTAACGAGCCACCCCAGTGCCACATTAAGCATATTTCAAAGAGATTTGCACTTAATTACTCAAATTAAAAAGTGTGCAAATCGGAATTGACTTTTTCATGAACCCAAGGAAGAGTACATTAGATCTAGCAGTAGTGTGCCTGAAATTCTATTATGCTTATGTCCACCATCACTCACCTGCTCTTCCAGAGCCAGCCCACATGCAATGTGGAAAACCAGGCATTCCCCTGGAAGCTGTTAGCCCGATCCAGTCAGATGAGGAGTATCTGAGTCCACAGGAGGAGGTGATGGAGCCCTGGGACTCGCTCGCCCCAAGCAAAAGTGTCCACTTCAAGGAGCTTCCCTCATTTCAGGTAGGAGTGTCTCACAAGCAACGCCGATGTTATGGATATATACACACCCCAAAAGTCATTTGCCACTCATTTGCCCTGATACTAACCCAAAACAGTAGGTTACAGGCAAGATGAAGAATGAGGATGAATCTTTTAGTTTTCACTTCAGAGGAATATGTAACCCCTCTATCACACTTTTTTTAGAAAAGGAAGAGCAGCTTGATGAAAGCAGACATTTTGGGCACTGTCAGAATATGACGTCACTTGTAGGACAGTTTTTGGAAATTCAGTTTAATCAAACAGACGGAAAAACACCGATAGAAATTAATGGCAGAATTGGGTTTTATATATCCAGATATAATTTAAATTAAAGCTTTTTTTTTTTTAATAAATTAAAGCTTGTACCAGCAAATGTTTGGTAATTTTACATGAAATGTAACTCAAACGATAAACTAATCACCAGAATAATTGCAAATAAAATTTTCTGTGATGAACTAATTGATCAATCATCTAATAGTTTCAGCTCTTTTTCAAATGAAATCTGAGCCACTGGAACAAAAGCGAATGCACTAGAGAGTTAAGAACTATTCCAGGTAACTATGTTGTGCTTTTTTTTTCTTTTTCTTTTTCTTTCTTTTTTTAAAGGTTGCACCATGTGACCAGGTGATAACTGAGGGTCAAGATTTCGTCATCTCAGCGAAGGTCAAGGGGCAGCCCAAGCCCATGGTTTCCTGGTAAGACTCCTTTTCTGAAAGCTTTATTGTTAAAAAAAAAAAAATCTTAGCAGACACCTGGAGCTATTACCTCAACCAAGGTCACTATCTAACAATTTCCCTGTCTCAAACACACACACACACACATGCACACACAGCACCCTCTATTAAACACCTGAGTATAAATGACTGTGACAGCCTCTTTGTGTTGACCCAGGTTGAAGGACAGAGTCACAGTAAAAACGGCGGGGCGCTTTGCCATGCGTGAGACGGATGACGGCACCAGCGAAATGAGAATCAACTCGGCTCAGAGGTCGGACGCGGGGCTCTACATCTGCAAGATCGTAAATGACTATGGAAGCAAGCAGGCGGAGTGCAGAGTGGAGGTCACAGGTGAGTGATGAAGAATCGAACCTGCATGGCTTCATCATGCTACCACTGATACCTTGTAATGTTTCCTTTGTTGCTGCCCCCTCTATGTTTCGATCAGTGGCTGGAGCACAAGCAACACTGAAAGTCACCAGGGAGGTGAAAGATGTGGTGGTGAGGGCCGGAGAGTCGGCCATGTTTGAGTGTCACATTACAGGACCTCCAGATGTGGATGTGGACTGGCTGTCCAACGGGAAGCTGATCCAACCAGCACTGCTAAACTGTAAGATGCACTTTGATGGAAAGAGGTGGGTTCTCTTTGTTGACTGCTTGTCTTCTTTTTGTGATCTTTTTTGCTTAATGGTTAATAAGTATAAATAAAGGGTTTTTTTTCTAATGTATGAGAACCTGGAAAATTGTAAATCTTGAATTCCGTAAAGATGTATTCAGACGAGAAAAATGTTTGCTCCCGAAACCCTTTACTGTTGACTCTTCAGAATCCATTGTTCTGCTGTATCAGTGACCTCATTTTGTAAGATTGTCTTTCAGTTTAGTTTTCTTTCAAATCTTAAATTGTATTTCAGGTGCCATCTGCTGCTAAATTCAGTACATGAGGATGACAGTGGGACATACACCTGCAAGCTAAGCACTGCCAAAGGTGAACCACAAACACTGTTATCCTAGTTGTTGAAGAAAAGATGAAAAATGCATATTCATATCTGTTCTTTTTAGCCCTGCCAAAGAGGTTATGGTTGTTTTTATGTTTGTTTGTTTGATTTTTAGCTGTATATCTAAAATATATGTGACTGAATTCAATGAAATCGTGTTAAAAAGAAAAAAGAAAGCTAGAGGGATATTGGCCGAGAATGAAGTAGTTTCTTTTTGCCTGGATTTTATTCCAACTTCAATAGACGTCACACATTTGAATTATACTAAACTGGTTTTAAATAGGTATAAAAAAAATTGACACATTAGTGATGCTCAAAAAAAGTGTCTCACCCCATTTACAGAGGAGTTGACCTCAAGCGCAAACCTGAGGGTCACCCCATCCAGGGAGCCTCTGTTCACCCGTAAACTGGACATCCTGGAGGTCATAGAAGGTCGCACTGCCCGGTTTGACTGCAAGGTGAGCGGATCACCCGCTCCACGAGTCACATGGATGCATTTCGGTAAGAATCACAGGGTCGTGCCTGATATATGGTGCATGTGCTAGGAACTCTTCAGAGAAATTGTGCTGGAGGGTTTTTTCACATTAATATTCTTTCAGAGACACAGGTGGAGGAGAGCGATAATGTTCGTATCCTTCGTGAGGGGGGTCGTCACTCGCTTGTCATCACCCACGTTAGCAGCAACACAGAAGGCTTCTACACTGCGATCGCTCAAAACATTCATGGAAAGTCTGAATGTACTGCTGAGCTCTACATGCAAGAGCCCCGGGCTGCCATCTCCTCTCACATGTAAGGAATGTCATTCATATGGAAATTGAAAAAAAACCCATGCTGTCAGTATAATTTTTTTTAAGGCCAAATAAACTCCTACAAGGAAGAAAACCCCTTTAAAAGAGTGAAGTCATGTGACAAAAATTAGACAAACCTGCTGATCTTTCAGTGTATATTCTCAGATTTTCCAAATCCACCTGTCCTTCCCTCCTTCCTCCAGGTCCAAGCTGGAGAAGATGCCATCCATCCCCGAGGAGCCTGAAGTACTGGAGAGTGAGGTGGAGAAGAGGACCATGCCGGACTTTGTCAAACCCCTGGCCGACGTGGAGGTTCTTGAAGGGAAAGAGGCGGTGCTGAAATGCAAGGTAGCGGGCCTGCCCTACCCGACCATCGCCTGGTACCACAATGGCAAGCCCATCGAGAGCAGCGAGGAACGTAAAATGACCCAGTGTAAGCAAAGAACCCAATAACAGGTGAAGCTAAGATACCTTTAGGGGTAGGAGATAGTAAATGTGACATTCGTGTGTGTGTTCTTCAGACAGGGATGTCCACAGTCTGGTCATTCGGAGCATTTGTCACGCTCACGGCGGCGTCTACAAGGCCGTCATCGCCAACAAAATGGGCAAAGCAGCTTGCTATGCACATCTATATGTCACAGGTAGGGATGGATACTGAACATTTGATATTACAATTTACCATGTACAAGAACTGCCGCATTATGTTATAATTATGTATATTGTGTGTGTGTGTGTATATATATATATATATATATATATATATATATATATATATATATATATATATATATATATATATATATATATATATATATATACACACACACACATAATCATATCTAATTATGTATCTATTGATTTGAATACAGATATTATCCCTGACCCCCCTGATGGTCCCCCAGTAATAGAAGCCATCACAGGGAAAACTATAAGCCTCAACTGGAAAAGGCCAAAGAGGCTCGACCCTTCATTTGGTAGGTTCATCAAGCTTCTTTAATCTTTAATAACAGTTTAATTCTCCGGCTTGGATTTTCTCACAATTCTTTAGTGACAAAAACATTTTTTTCTGCAGTCTTGATGAAGGTTTAATCAAAAAAGCAGTTGAAATTTGATTTACATCAAACACTTCCAGGGAAACACTATTTAAAGCATACATGCCCTGGGTGTTTATTAGCTTTCCTGTTATTCTGAGATGTTTTTAATCCTCATGGAATTTAATGTCTCATCAACAGAGATTTGAAAACAAAACAAAACACATTTCTCCCTGCATCTTAAGCACTTCACTGTCTTTTTTATCATTATTATTATTATTATCCAGACTAAGTAACTACACATCATATGTGTCTGCAGATACCAGCTCCTTGCTCTATGTGGTCCAGCAGCAGCCTCTGGGATCTATCCAGTGGTCCATTGTGGCATCTAACCTGAGGGAGACCAGCTACACCGTCACCTCCCTTTCCAAGGGAGTGCGCTACGCTTTCAGAGTCCTGACGTCCACTGGCAAGACACTGAGCAAGCCATCTCCCTCCACTGACCTGGTACAGCTGATGGACAGAGGTACCCGACAGCAGACGGCTTTAAGTCACTGTCATTTCTCCAAAAATCCCCCTTTAAGGAGATAAGGTATGTAAACCTTTAAATTTACTGTCTTCTTCAATCCTTGACCTCTTGTAGGACCCTATCTGAGGAAAGCACCAGTCATTTTGGAGAAACCGGACATCGTGTATGTAGTTGAGAACCAACCTGCGAGCATCACCATCACACTGAACCATGTGCATGCGGTCATCACCTGGAAAAGGTTAGTTCCTCTTTCCCTAGTGACAGATTACAGGTTTGTATGTGAAAGACACTACAGAGAAGTTTTTTGTGCAAAACAATGCAAGCTTTGATAACAACCCTTCAGTAAGGTAACAAAAAGGTGTTGACGTTGCAACTGGGTTTGTGGTATGTGTTTTATATCACTGTTTAAATACTGAGACTTTGTCTGATTTCTTGACAAGTTTTAGGAAATTTGTTTCAAACCAAGAAAACCGCTGCAGTCTCTGAGGTGCTGGGAGCTGCTTGTTTTCATCTGAGTTCTATTCTCATCGGGGACAGTTTTATAAGTTGGGACAGATCATGTGAATAGGCGTTTCCTACCCTGAAAAATAGCAGGAGCCAGTGGTTTTCATTGCCTTGACTGAATTCAGCATTTGGCGTTTGAGCACCTGTTCTCTGCGGAGCTCTGCATTTTATTGGAGGAACACTTTGTTCTCTGTCTGCTGGGTCTTCAGGATTTTGTTTACCTGGTTGTTCATATTTTAGTACCCTTAAGCTAAAAAAAAAAAATTTGCTTCTCTGTAAAAATGTATATCTCAATTTCAGTGTGAAAACATCTTAGGGCAAAAATCATCCTTGCAGCTACATGATAAACAGGACAAAAAAAAATCAAAGCTTTGAGGAAAAAGGGTTCTGGTCTTGATTCTTAGTGTAAAGCTGTGAAATATTGCCTCTGTCTTTCCCAGGAGAGGGGTGGTGCTGGTCAACAAACCAGGGATGCATGAGATGAGCATGCCAGACGACGATCAGCACACCCTGAAGCTTCAGCGGATCAGGAGCACAGACATCGGCCAGCTGGTGGTCACGGCCAGCAACCAGTTTGGCAGTGACCTCTGCGCGCTCCAGTTGGCCATGGCAGGTCAGCAGATTTCAGGCAGACAACCAAATGATAAATTTAGCATTTTAGCAAGAATCTAAAGAACTTTCTGGCTGCAGTAAATACCAACAAGGGAAAGCTGCTTGTAATTTAAGTTAAGCTCCAGCTATTTTTGATGTACATGGTTGTGGATTTTGAATAACTCCACTAAAAATTACTTCAGTGCTTTGAAATTACATCCTTCTTTTCTTTTGATTACTGCCTCCTTATTATTGTCTCTGTTTTGTTGTTTGAACTTGTGGGGTTAAGGATTTTAGAATGTAAAAACATTGGCATCCTCATTTGGCCCCTATATTAATTTAGTGACCGCAAGAAGATAAAATCTAGTATATATTTGTTATTTGTTACAGGTATATACTCTATTAGTTGATTATTATGAACTCTACAGCATATATTTTGTTACTGGGACCTGCATAAAGAGAGCAATTTATTACTTTCATGAAGTCCATAAAGTTTTATTCATCAATAAATCTCTGATAAACCTCCAATGATGAATGTTTTAGAGGTATTGCATATTTTTTTCTTTTCTTTTTTAACCTCCTATTCTGCTCATAGTGCGTCCTAAGTTTGAAACCATCATGGAGGATGTGGATGTGCATGTTGGCGAGACAACCCGTCTGGCTGTTGTGGTTGAAGGGAAACCAGACCCAGACATTCTGTGGTATAAGGTATGAGTTTTAAGAGTGGAATAAAATAGAATCTGAGAATAAGCATATTTTCTTTTTATGCTTGAATATCGATTAAATTTTTTCATAATGAATGTTTTTTTCCTTTGAAATCATTTTCCAGCAGTGCAACACAACAGCCAGGAGTTTACAATAGCTAGACAAAATGTCACCATGAAATTATCAGTATTGTTAGTGTAATCTAAAACCAATTTTAATAATTGATCGGTCTGCTGCAGGATGACGTGCTTCTCGCTGAAAGCAGCCACTTCACATTCGTTTATGATGACCCGGAATATTCCCTCGTTGTCCTCAACGCCCGCCCAGAACACTCCGGCGTGTATACTTGCACCGCGAAGAACTTAGCTGGCTCCAACTCCTGCAAAGCTGAGCTCACCGTTCACACAGGTCTGCAGTCTGGTAACATCAACAACACTGTATGCAACAACATACCTGACCCATAGACAGATACAGCCTTGTTAAAGAAGACATAATGCTAGGAAATTTCAAAATATGAAGACATAATACAATGTGAAATAAAAGAAAAAAAGACACAAAACTGTTCTCCTCCATTTGTTGATGCAGTGAACACCAACACGAGCTTTTTCTTGTTGAAAATTGCACCACAAAATCAACATATGAGCAGGACCACAAGGTGTTTTGAGACTATATTGTGAAACCATCTGTCACTATGCTGGCACAATTGTACAGCCAAACACCCCCCCCACCCCCATATAAAAATGCCTATGTTGGTGCTCCCTGCAGAGAGAAAAGAAGCAGAGGAGCCAATGGAGGACGAGGGAACCATTCTGCGGAAGATGAGGCGTTTGACAGATTACTATGACATCCACAAAGAGATAGGGAGGTGAGCGTGTGCCGCACACTCGTGTTGTCTTGCATCCCTTCACACACAGTGAAGACACATCGACATAAATGGCTGTTCGAAAGCTGAGGGCTGAGCCACAGTCGGGGGGCGGGGACCCGCACCAGTTTAACGACAGTAGAGAGTAATGAGAGATTAGTCACCAACCTGAGTGGAGTGAATACATTAGAGATGATTTGTTTTGGTCTGACTTGGTGGAGAAAGGTATTCTTTGTGAACTGTAGCACTTTTATAGCAGTGCTACCTCCTGCAAAAAATATTTTCTCATTAAATTCGAGCAAAAGGGAAAAACTGTCCTTAATGCATGATTAAAACTATGTTAATGGGGAATATTCTTTTGACTTACAAGATAAGTTTGAGGATCCTCTGTCCTTATTCCTGAAGTACCTTTAGAGCTCATTTTTTATCACAACCCCATGAAGAACTAAAATATGTGAACATATGAGAAATATGTGAAGATGCAAGTACTCCTTATTTCATTACTTATTTATTCATATCATGTCAGTGTATTTTTCTAGCAAAAAATTTTAAACAAAATGTAAACTATACTTTTTCTGACTGTTGACCGATAAATATATTAAGAAATGTCTAAAACTGGAAAAAAATGAGAAACAATATGTCCGGTTTGTATTAAACCCATAATCTCATTACCATGTGATTGCACAGGGGGGCCTTCTCCTATGTGAAGAGAGTAACTCAGAAGAAGGGAAAGGCGGAGTTTGCTGCCAAATTCATTTCTGCGCGAGGAAAGAGGAAAGCCGTGGCCCTCAGAGAAATGGACCTGCTGTCCGAGCTGGACAACGAGAGGATTCTGTATTTCCACGATGCCTTTGAGAAGAAGGACGTGGTGGTGCTCATCACAGAGTTGTATCCCTTCAGTGCACTTTTATTTTCAGTGAAAGGAGTTGTACTTTAATATGCTATTTTACAATGCTGTCAGAATTGCAGCAACAGAACAAACAACACACATTTTCAATGAGGGCAAACATGGCACATCTTTATGTCAAAAAAGGCACTGGTTCAAATTTTATCTGCTCCACTGTCAACCAAAAGTGAACTTGAATGCATCTCAAGGACACTGTAGATCCAAAGCATTAATCCTAATGTCTTCTGCAGTTCACTGGAGGCATAAATGAGACGCTGCACAGCTTTCTCTCTCTGACTCATCAACAATGAGTGGAATTAGTGAGAAATAGGATGTGTGGGAGTTTTGCTCATTTATAATTCATTTCTCCTGCACCTACCGCTTAGACTGTACACTCAATTCCCGGCCCTGTCTCTTTTTTTTTCCTCAACTTTTTTGTGAAGATGTCACGAGGAGTTTCTGGAAAGAATGGCCAAAAAAACCACGGTTATGGAGCTGGAGGTTTGTGTGCTTCTTGCCGACTGCACTGCGCCATCATTATGTAACATGACTTTTAAGCTGGGTCCCTTATGTGTTTCTGCAGATCCGTTGTATTGTGCAGCAGGTTTTGGAGGGTCTTCGTTATCTTCACCAAAAAAACATTGCCCACCTTGATATAAAGGTATCTGTCCATTTGACCAAGATTGTTTACAAGATTCCTGCATTCCTTTATAAGTCACTAACATTATTGTTTCTGGCTGAAAACCTCCTCTAGCCAGAAAATATTTTAATGGCAGGTCCTGGGAGTGACCAGATCCGCATTTGTGACTTTGGAAATGCCATTAAATTGGAGACTTCAGAGGAGAGCTACTGCAAATACGGCACGCCAGAATACGTCGCCCCGGAGATTGTTAACCAAACTCCAGTCTCCACGGCAACAGACATATGGTGAGCCACCTGTTCCCTAGCGATGAGGAGTGACGACACCCTGCAGGCACTACCTTGTTTTATGCAACCAAATAGAATCAGTCTTCTTTGTGTTTTTATGTTGTTCCTGAAAAATTAATTTATCATTCATCTGTCCTGCTCTCTCTCTCTCTCTCTCTCTCTCTCTCTCTCCCTCTCTCTCTCTCCCACAGGCCTGTTGGGGTCATCACGTACCTCTGGTATGTTATGTAGATTTGTTACTAGAAGATTTTGTCACATATTATGTATTCATATAGCCTCAAAATAATGGGAGTGGCACCAAATGATATATATTTTTTGTTCTTCTTTTATTTCAGCCTGACTGGGGTATCTCCTTTTGCTGGTGAGAATGACAGAGCCTCTGCCTTAAACATCCGTAACTACAACGTGGCATTCGAGGAGAGCATGTTTTCTGACCTCTGCAAAGAAGCAAAGGGATTTGTCATCAAACTTTTGGTGGTGGACAGACTGTAAGCACCTCAATGACTGTCCTATCCTCTGTCACAAATCTGCTTTCAGTTTATATGAATTTGTGTCTAACCTGAACTGTGCTCTTCTTGATGTGCATATCTTCCCCTCCTGTAGGAGGCCCAGTGCCATTGAGTGTCTTCGTCATCCTTGGTTCAAGGTGAGCCCTCATTTCGAAAATGAATCAACCATCCTCAAACTTTTCAATGGCACATAGGATTTATATTTATATGTTTTTTCCAGTAAAGTTAATGGTGTCTCCCATCTTTTTGTCTCATCTTTAGTCACCGACAAACAAGAGCATCAGCACAGCTATGCTAAAGCAAGTTCTGTCTAGAAGGCGATGGCAGGTAAGACACTGTGGATGACAAATGAGGAGGCATGCACTAGACTGAGACACATAAAAAACCCTAAGGGCCAATCTCAGAGTGGGATTGAGCCTAGATTTAGACTAAAACAGCCCTCTGAACTGGTGGATTTTTCAATGGATTTTTCTCAGACATAGTCCTACATTCACCATACAAAGAATTAAATGAACAGATTTTCTAAAGGAAGATTAGACATAGTCCAGGACTAAATTAAGCCCTAAATTAAACCCTCAGAGGTGTCAGGACTAACTAGGTTATAATGCTGTAATACGCTGCAATTATATTCAGTCTTTTTTGCCATTGAGAGGGGTTTTATGGCAAAGAAGACTCGAGGTTTATCACTTATCTGTTACCCTGTTAAATCAAAGCTGAGTTCAACTCACATGTGAAGCAAGATTAGATAACTGCTGATTAGATAACTCGTATTCATCATTTCACAATGATTGCAAACTCTTTGCAGTATGAAATGGGTATTAGTTGACTCAGACTGGAGACTTTGGATATAAAAAAGGGTGAAAATAATAAAATAGAATGAAATAAAGAAATAAACAACTCATGCTCTCCTCTGTTGCCTTTTTTCAGCGGTCCCTTATCAGCTACAAGGCCAAGATGATTATGCGTTCCATCCCAGAGCTCCTGAATGACTCATCCAACCACGTCTCCATCGCTGTGGCCCGGCATTTAAAAGAAGGCTCCCCACCCCTTTCCTCTTCCTCGGATTCAGATGCAGATGTGGATGAGCTTCCCTTCATTCCTATGCCACTGTCAATGGTCTTTTCTGGTTCCAGGGTGTCCCTTAATGAGATCCCAGGGGATGAGAATGGTAGCGGATGGCCCAGCATCACTGCTGATGGGACAAGGAAAAAAAACAATATGGATACAGCAAGTAAAAGAGGAGGGGCTAGTAAAAGTTTGAAAGATGAAGAAGAAATTCCAAATGGGGAGAAAATGGAAACGACAAAAGAAGTTCCCCTTAAAAAAGGATCAAGTGTGGAATCGGACGAATCCGAGACAAAAGCAAGGAGGGCTACCATGAGGAGAGGAAGTTCTGCTGATTCAGCGCTGCTTCTCCACATTGACCCAGAAGAGGGAAATGCCAATGACAGTTCAGGGGAAAGTAGCAAAAGCCTGAAAAAAGCGGTTTCTATGGAACTGCCCAATCGCAGTCCAAGCCCTGGGGCGGCGAAGTTAAGCCAGGAGGATTATGCCCTAAAACTGGAACTGATGAGACAGCGGCTGCTCAGGGGAGGAAGCATGGACAAAAAGATGAGCGGCCTACGAGGGCCCTTGTTTGAAACGCTGGGCATGGAAGATGAGAGGCAAACGAGTTCTCTAGACCGAAACTTGAGGAGATCCAGAGCAGGGTCGTCACCATTCACCAGAGCAGCGTCTTCTGAGATCCCTGGAGAGGACACGCCAAAGACCAAAGTTTTTCGCAAAAGCGCCTCCTTCACTCAGGGGGATTCTGAACCCATGCCAATGCACCGCAGGTTCGGCGCACCCTTAGAGATCCCGTCTGTGGGCAATGGTAGTATAGAGGGGAAAAAGCTCCAGGAGGCAATCTCAATGTCCGCACTGACAGAACAAACAACACTGGACTCTGCATCTACCTCCCCCACAGAGAGGGCCTCATTTATACTCCCAACACACGGAACGGACCAACAGAAAAAACAGATCAATGTGAAAGAACATGAGGACATAGATGGGGTAACAGAGAAAAGGACCAAAGCCCAGTTAGAAGGGCCAGAGAGAGTAGATTACGGGTCCAGATCACCCTCTGTAATTACTCCTATAATTGTGATTGAGGAGGATGATGAAGAAGAGGAGAGGAAAGAAAATCAGGAGTTACATATTGATAAAAAGGATGTGAAGGGAGAAGAGGAAACACCACATAATAGTCAACTGTCATCTGCACATGCAAGTGACATTCAAACTGTTCCCCCAGCTACAGCCAAGCCAAATGACACGAAGAGCACAGATTCCCCTAAATTACCTGAACATCCAGCAGTATTCGCCAAAGTAGCAACTGCCGACCGGACTCCTGGTTCTGTTTCCACATCATCCAATCCCGATCTTCCTGCCAGCCCCCGACAGCCAATGCTCAGAACAGACATCAAAGACATTGACTCAGAAGAGGTCTTTGAAGCCAGGTTTAAGAAACGGGAATCGTCTTTGACTCGCGGTCTCCGAAAACTGACCAGAAACAAATCAGAGGAGAAATCCCCGGTACTAAGCCGGAAGGCAGTTGAGGGAGGTGAAGAGGTTTACAGGCCAGGTCCGAGAGGGGCACCACTTGAAATGGTATCCAAGGGACTAAAGGAGAAATCCAAATCTGTTCAAGATTTAAGAGAAGAAGATAAGGAACCAGGTCTTAGTCTAATTGGGAGGTTTTCCTTGCGGGCCAAGAGGTCGACATCTGTTGACAAGAAGGGTGAGAAACCAAAGGAGGAAAAGCATCAGGAAAAACAGGAGTCTGCTGTAAGCAAGAGGGTTTCCTGGGCTATTGGTCGCAGTAAGTCCCTGGACACAAAAGATCTGAACAGTGCAGGGGCAGAGAAGCAGCTGCAGGAGAGAGAACAAAGAAAAGCTGAGGAGTCGTCGGTTTCTGCCATGAGGCGCAAGTTTGAGTCCAAGGTGGCAGGAATCTCTGCAAAAATAAGGACCCGGTCAGAGGAGAGAAAAGATAAAGATGCTGAGGGAAGTCAGAAGGAGCTGGCACAAAAGGATTTAAAGAAAGTCACAGATTCCCCCGTCCTGGCTATGCGAGAGAAGTTTGAGAATAAAGTGGCAGGGATATCGGCGAAGATTCGAAGTCAGTCTGAGGAGAGAAAGGGAGACGAAGAGGGAAAGAGGACACCCCTGTTCACTCGTCACCGTCATTCCCAATCTGAGGGGCGTGGGCTCAAAGGCATGGGCATACCTGAGAATCAACTAGCAAAACAGACCGGCGCCGGCACGTCCAAGGAATCTATTGATTCTACGTCTAGCATCCATTCCGAAAAAGCCTCAGAGAGCGACAGGCGATCGCGGTGGGACAGGTGGGGTTTGACAAGGGGCAGGAAAGAGAAAACTCCTTCCCAAGCTGATAAGCCCTCATCCATCCCCCAAGAGGAGGGTTCGTCAAAAAGCCAGACGTTTATCCGCACTGCTTCGGATTTCGCTCCGGTGTTCCACATCAAACTGAAAGACCACATCTTATTGGAGGGGGAGACTATCACTCTCAGCTGCCTTCCAGCTGGAAGTCCACATCCGGAAATTACATGGATGAAAGGTATCCTATTTAAATTGTTTGGTGTTACTGTGGTTTTATCCAGAAGCTGCTGCACAGTTTCTAAATTTTATTCTTTTTTTTCTTTTTTTTTTTTTGTATTTCAGATCGGAAACCACTGGAGGTGGATAACAGGATCAATCTGGTCTCGCACCCAGATGGGAGGCAGCTTCTGAAGATCATGAGGTCCAGCCGGAGGGATGCTGGAATTTATGAGTGTCAGGCTACTAACCCCATAGCCACCACCACAACCTCCTGTACACTGTCAATAGCCTGTAAGTAGCTTGTTTAGCCCATAATTTTTTTACAAATTGTTGTGTCAAAAAGTGCTACATAGAATTGGGGCAACAGGAATTGGAAATGGAAAATTTTATTCATTATTGTCAAGGCATGGAGCAAGTTGTTCTTCTCTTTATAGGGTTCCAACTTGCTCCTTTGCCATTCACGGACGTACAGTAATTATCTTAATAATGTGATGTATTTTACATAATGGAATTTTAATTGCTGGGGGAATGGTATGAATATTAATATGATGGAAATGAATATTAATGTCATGGGATTAAATTTACAGCATATTAACTTAATGAATTTTTGACTTTTCTCATATTCATCATGTAGCAGGAACAGAAGATAAATTCTGCAAATTGGTGTAGATGCTGTGCTTTTACAATAGGCTTTTTCAGGGCATATTCATGACTCTAGTAATGTTTTTAAAAAAAATAGTGTGAAATGAGAAAAACGGTGCATAGATTCTGAAAATGCTGCTAACAAATATGCAAATATTACAACTTTTGAGGCTTCAGATTGAAATTATATTTCTTCGATGTCAGATGCAGTCGATTTGCATTTGAACTTTATTTGTCATGGGTTTGGATGTGTAGTGTTACTTATCTCAACCCCCGATGCTATTTGTCCTCCCTTGATAATCTGTCTAGAGTGTGGAAAATACTCCAGACATCTTATCTTGCCAGTAGCAGTGGCTCAATTGTCCATGCCAGCACACAGAATTAATGTGAAATGCACTGTGAAATTAAGCAGCGACACTATTTGTATCATGTTTGATTTGGCTTAACAAAAAAGAATTTAACCATTGTCTGGCTCCTTTTTGTATCCTGGGTTTATGAAAAGGAAGAGCTTGTTATTCCCTCTGACATCTTGAATCTCAACGTTCTTTAATTGTAACACATTTATATAAATTAACAGTCATGCTTTATCACTGCTTGCTAAAACAGAGCCGTAATGTAAACTACATCGAATTCATGCCTTCAAAAGACAGTGTTGAATAAACAAAGTGTATGATAGTCTTTCCCAGGAACTTCTGGCAGAGAAAGTTTAGTTTATTTAGGAAAAAGCAGGAACAACTGAACATTAAGCAGCAACAGTTCTGATTAAACAGACAAACCCCGACTACAGAAACATTATCAACATAATATAAAGCACAAACGACATCAGCGTATTGATGGTTGAGAGCTGGCCCCTGGAAAGTGAGGACGCTGGAACGATCCACTTCAAATATACAGTATCACCTTTTGTGAAAGCCTGTATAGGGCAAGTTCAAGCTTGCTCAAACACACACACACACATCCACATAGAGAGATACAGCTGTGGACACAAGCCAGTGAAACCAAAACAATGTCATTAAATTAAACCTGACAGGAATATCTTAATTTTTAAAACTTAATTTATCCAGCATGGGTTTAATGGAAAGAAATGGTCTTTCTCAGAACTTCTCTCACACATACACACATATCTGCCCAGTATGAATAGTGTCCAAACTACTGGCCACTGATCTGTTATGTGTCTCTGCAGGCCAGTGCATGCTAATCTAATCTAATTTATTATTTAACACTCTTCTCCTTTTCCACCTCTCTCTCTCTCTCTCTCTCTCTCTCTCTCTCTCTTACCTTGTTACAGGTGTCCCAAAACGTCCAGGGACCCCTGAAGTCCCCCAGACCTATAACAACACAGCCCTGGTGCTCTGGAAGCCAGCGGACACCAAGTCCCCCTGCAGCTACACACTAGAGAGAAAATCAGAGGGTGAGTTAGTGATGACTTTCAGCAAGCAATCCTTTGGCAGCCTTCAGCTCATCCAAAGAAAAAGCCAAATTTATTTTAAAATGAGTTGTCTAATGCTTCACTTTTGTGAGGTCTCTAGGTCGTTTTGGTGGTTTCCGAACTACAATCCCTTTGTGTACCAGTCAGTGTGATGTGCTGTAGCCACTTGAGTAAAAGATAAATTAAACTAAAGGACTGGAGCTCCTAGGAGTGAGCAGTGTTTGAAAAGCTTAGACAATGTTCGGCTTTGCGCTGTTTGATGAGAATGCTTGGGGAAATAAGTTTCCAAATCCCACAGACACAACTTAGACAGAGAAAGTTAATCAGTCCGAGAGGGAACAGTGACTGCACTAGTGCTGTCAAAGCTTTTTGTCAGTATGCGCCATGGATCCTGATATCAGGGATAAAAAATACAGCAATAAAAACTAGGAGTAGAAACCTAAAGAGTTTGTGAATATTCATTGAACTTTTGGGTCTGATAGATCTCACTCTGGAACCTACACTAATGTAGGTTCCCACAGAGTCATGCATCAAAACCTAATTTACATTTTAATTCAGGTCTGTTTTGACATGTCCGCTTAGGGAATAAAACACAATGACAGATCATTTTTGTTGCGTTGACTTATTTGTATATACGTAACATTTTTACATTATTATTTCAAGCTTTTGTGTTTCTCCATGAGCCCGTTCAGGTTATCAGTCATTATTGGTTGGACAACAGCACCATCTCGTGTTAGATATGTGAACAGGTCAGCTGCTGTTCAAGGGGAAGAAAACTGTTTCTCACACAGGAATCATATTTCTCCTATCCGTAATCTCACTTATCATAAACAGACCCAAATATATACACACGTGTTGCCTGATGCATAACTCTGGTGGATAGCTCACGGCAGTATCATGTAAAGCACACTCATTTCTTTCCACTCTGCTCTGCAGGAGATTTCAACTGGCTGACTGTGGCGACTGGAGTTTTCGACTGCTACTACAATGTCACAAACCTGCCAGCAGGGGGCAGCTTCAGGTTCCGTGTGTCCTGCGTCAACAGGGCTGGACAGGGACCCTACAGCAACCACTCTGCTCCAGTCCGCCTGGACTCAACAGGTGTTTTACGTACCGCTGAACTTTGAATGTTCCCTTAGTAGATTTAAAATTAGCGTCTGGAGTTTGAGCAGTATTTAGATTGGGTTGTTTAAGACTTTTCAAATTGCACCGTTAAAGCACTTTACATTCATTTAAATTCATAGGGGTTACCCCTCACAGATAAAAATCTTCTATCATGTCAGTACCAGTATATATATTTTGATACGGTACATTTTCTGGAAAATTAATCGAAAAACTGACAAAATATCCAGATCCAAGTTTCTTGTTTTGATTAATCCGTTAACTCAAGGTACCAAGATGATCACAATAATGAAAAATCAAATAAAATCCAGGTTGCATGAGGTATACTGTAAAATAACATGACATAATAAGAACAGTATGGAAAAATTTCTGACAGTTGACAAATTTATATTGTTTCACAGTTTATATCGTCATATCACCAAACTCTAACATAAAGAAGTAACAGATTGAAAAGATATATAATTTTATTTTATATTATAATAAAATGAAAACAATAGCATGGGTATAAGCTATAATTATTTAAAGGCAAGTGGATAACTAAACATACCGAGTAAGTATTGTATGTGGTTATATTCTATCTGTCACTTTGTCTGAAGGTGTGTCCCCCCCTGTTGCCATGGTAAAGACAGTCCCCACCCCAACTGAACTGGCGGCCCCGTCCTCAGTGGCCGTGCCTCCAGTCAAACAAGTCCAGAGAAGCGCCCCCAGGATTATTGTCTCCACTATCACCCCCACCTCCCCGACCTCCCCTGTTGCTTTCCCTCTTCCAGCTACATCCCCATCCAAAATGGTGGTCACACCCACCATCCCATCATCCAGCCCTACAACGAACCCTCCATCACCACCTGCAGGCACAACGGCCGTGGAGGCTCAAAAAACAAGTTCCAGTCTACCCTCCTCACCCACAGTAAAAGCGCCTCCACCCTTTGTCCTCCCCAAACCCCAGAGTCCTGTAAACGTGGTAACCCCCATGACCCAGACGCCACACGTATCACCCCCGCCCCCTCTCGTAACCCCCCCTTCAACCCCCACAAAACCGGTGGTGGCCTCTGTACCCACGTATGTCCCCGCCTCCACCATCACCGCTCGTGTGGCCCCGACTCCTGTCTCCTTTACCCCTCAAGTGCTGCAGGCATCCAGCCTGAGCCCCATTGGTGAAGGGGCCAGTACCCCCACCAGGGGCACCCCATCGGGACGCCCTACATCCTCCACCACTCTAAGACAGGGGGTTCCACAGAAACCCTACACTTTCCTGGATGAGAAGGCCAGGTATGATAGACACTCTCATGTAAGTTCACTCATCAGATTCTCTGGTTCCTTAACTGTAAAACCGGCAATGAAATCTGCACCAAACAGACTTGAGGAGCTGCTGATGCACATTAAACAAGTTAATTAATCCTACATTTATGCAGTTATTTATTGCCTAATGTTGGAAATGAATTCTCAGAGCTCCTACCAAGCTGAAACTGCTATTCTGGGAATATTTTATTCATTTATTTTGTGATTTACAGTGGCAATATTTAACTTCTACCATTCTCTGTGGCTTTTAAGGGCTTCAGAGTGAAGTGCATATTATACTGTTTACATACTGTTTTTTTGTTTTTTTTTTTACCAGAGGTCGGTTTGGAGTGATCCGGGAGTGCCGCGAGAACGCGACAGGCAAAATCTTCATGGCGAAGATTGTCCCCTACAGTCAGGAGAACAAGCAGGAAATTCTGAAGGAGTACGAGATCCTGAAATCCCTCCACAGTGAAAAGGTCATGGCTCTGCACGAAGCCTATGTCACGCCGCGCTACCTGGTGCTGGTGGCAGAGTACTGCACTGGGAGAGAGCTACTGTACAGCCTCATAGACAGGTAGGATGGTGGAAATGTCGCCTCATACTGAGAGACAACACAAACTCAGACAGACATTTGTAGCAGTGGGGGTTTTAAACATTCCTGGAAAAATAATTAATATCTCTATATAAAATATGGCAGCATTAAACTTGATCAAATGTTTATCTAGTTGTTTTAATTCTCTCTTTCAGATTTAAGAGAGCGCAATTTCAGTTTAAAATGACTAAAAATCAACATTTAATAAGTCACACACACCAGTTGAAGCCGTATTTTTGCCAACTATAAGGTTCCGTTACTCCGAGGACGACGTGGTGGGTTACCTGGTCCAGATCCTCCAGGGCGTGGAGTACCTCCACAACCGGCGTGTCCTCCACCTCGACCTCAAGCCCGACAACATCATGGTGACCAACCTCAACGCCATCAAGATTGTGGACCTCGGGAGTGCCCAGAGCTTCAACCCTCTCAGCCTCAGACACCAGGATGCAAGAACAGGAACACTGGAGTACATGGGTGAGGACCAGAACCTTTATCGACCTGTTTGACTTAATGTTTAGTTGTGGTTGTTTTGTGTCTGTTTCTTCAAATTTAAGCAAGCACATGCACAGATCGAGTGTTCATGCCAAGTTTGACCACACAGGTCTTTTTTTCCCAACTTTTCATTATTCTGACTGTACAAATATATGATCCAAGCTCCTGAGATGGTCAAAGGTGAAGTGGTTGGTCCCCCTGCGGATATGTGGACTGTTGGAGTTGTCACCTACATCATGTAAGTGGAACGTCCTCTTGGATTTCAACTTGTATCTCTTCATTTCACGTCACTTTAAAGAGCAGAAATTTTTTTTTGGTGTAATGAGCTCAGTGTACAGTGTAACAGCATTGTATGTTGCGAAAATTCAAAGGGCTCCCAAAGCATAGGTTTAAATTACAAAAATCCCGTTTGTTAGTCAACATTCATGATAAAACAGTGAAGTTTTTAATGGTTTCTTAGACAAGAGCTCAGTCAGTTAAATAAATTCTTAAATAACAGGATTTTTTTAAAGTGGGTGACAGATTTTACAGACTAAGTAAAATTTTAATATTGATTTTCTCCATTTACAACCAGGCTCAGTGGTCGACTGCCCTTTGAAGATATAGACCCTCTACAAGTCGAATCGAAAATCCTGATGGCGAAGTTCGACCAAGCCAAACTCTACCCAAATGTGTCCCAAAGTGCCTCTGCCTTTCTCAAGAAGATGTTGAGCAGTTACCCATGGTGAGTTTGAACAAAAGTTGATTTTACACTTCCTCTAGGAAGAAGAACATTTATTAAATTGTTAAGTTCTGTGTATTTGTATATATTCAGGGCCCGCGCGACCACACGAGACTGCTTCACGCACGCCTGGCTGCAGGACTCCTACCTAATGAAGCTGAGGAGACAGACTCTCACCTTCACCTCCACCCGACTCAAAGAGTTCCTGGTGGAACAGCAGTGCCGTCGCACGGAGGACGCCACCAAGCACAAAGTGCTGCTGCGCACCTACCAGGGCTCGCCCCAGGGCCCAGCGCATGCGACTGCACCGCACATGCCCAGCCCAAAGTGACAATGACGGCAGAAAGGCCACAACCAGACACAAACCGGCGGAGTCTGATCTGCCTGCAGTGAAGAAAAATAACAACTTTTTTTGTATGTCAGCTCCTCTGCGAATTACCGCTGCATGAAAAATGTCAGCCTGCGGTGAGGCACAGGTGAAAGATACAGGGGTCAGGCAGACAGCTGGATTTAGCTGAAATATCCAGAGGAAGGACGGGTCCGTGTGTTACTGTGGGAGAACTGAGCATTCAGCACTGACGGGATTCTGAGATGAGACAGAAGTAGAAAGAGAAGCGGAAAGGGAGGCAGACCGTTGTGACATCTGAACTCCTGAGGTTCAGAACCCGCTCATAAACTGTTGACCCACTGAGAGGACACAGGATGTTCTGGTTTTCTTTGATTGATTGCACAATTTCTCAGTCATATTGTGTATTTTGAAATTGCACATTACTATTTGATTTAGACAAACACTTGGTCTCCACTCTGCACGATAAGCCTGGAACATCCTCGTCGTTAACATTTCTAACGTGCAACCTTGTTTATTTCACTATACTTAGTAGTAAACAACTCATGTGAATGTACCATGATTTAAGCTGCTATTTATTTTTGCATTTTACTTACACATTTTAAATCTCAAGCCAAAAATATTATTTTTTCTTCAAATTGTTTACTTTTTAATGTTAATTTATTTGCATGTATGTGTGTGTGTGTGCAAGCGTTTTTGATTCACTTTTCAAATTGGCATCAAGGCAAAAAAAAAAACTAAGTGTCTTTGTGATTGGTGTTCACAGTACAAAATAGTAAACATGAACTATTTTAGGGTGAGCTAGGAACTTTGTGGTACAACTTCTTGTTCTGTGGTTAAAACTGATCTCTAACTGTAACACAACTATGAAAATCAGTCCGTAATGTAGATTTTACTTTGACAAGTCATGCACACTGGTAAATTACTGTTGTTTCTCAGTATTACCTGTTGGTTGGTCAGGTTGCTTAAATCGTGATCCACCTTGTCAGTGCCTAAATCGGATGAATATCCAAAATATTTATCTTGTAAATGTGTCTCCATCGGTTCTAACCCACAGCTGACTTGTTTGAGCAAGGCAAAAATTTGACTACAATGTTTGGACTTAACAAAAGCAGAAAGATGCGTGTAGATTCTTTACATACATGCAGACATTTATACATGCATACATACAGTACATGCAGTCCTTGTAATAATAGAACGTCTTGTGTATTGCTCTATCACAGTGTTCTTTTTTTTGTATGAATTTGGACGGTTGAAGATTTGTAAATGTACCAATTTGCGGTGTTTATATGTGGGAAAATTGAAGATGTTTTTATGAGATAGTATGTAATAAACTATTGATACAATTGGGAAAATGAACTGGTTTCTTTTTGCTGCTTTGGGGCTTAGCTCCGACATCTTGGGTTTGCAAAAACCCCAGAATACTTGGAGAACTTTAAGTGTATTTGCTGTTATGAAGCAGATGTTGTTGTTTATCCTTCCTACATACAGTATAACATTAGCATTCTAAAACAACATACTAGGTAAGACATCACAATAAGAAAACTGGAGAAAATATTGCTTTAAAATAAAACTTCATATATCGCTTTAAAATAAAAACATACGAGTGTATTCGTATGAATACTAAACTTACACGTCACTGAAGAAATCCTCATTTACAAATAAGAGATGCACAGAGTTATTACATGCAATAATTAGTGTATCAAAAGTTTAAATAAAGTAGGGGCAAAAATATTGCCCCGTGAGTATATATTATATTTTTTAGTTCATTATTTCTGATACATGTATAAGTAAGAAGCATTTTAGATGTAGGGATAGAGCTTTTATTTTAAAAAAACAAAACTACTTCATTTGGCAGTTTAATCAATAAAAATCCACTATATTCTTGTGCTTGAAGTTATCTATGTGTTTAAAATTGTAATTAAGGAAAAAGAAACTAAAGCTATTAAATAAATGTGGAGTAAAAAAATGATCATGATTCTCAACTAAAGTACAATTGTGTACATTTACATTGTACATTGTGTACTCAAGTTTAATGCTCAAGTAAAAGTACTGTAATTCCACCTCTGGAGCACAGTAAACATCACAGTGAAACATCACAATTACACAGAATTTACTCGATTAGAGTGTTTCTACAATGACAAACGGAGCAAAAAATATTTACAGCTCTTGGTCCGATTGTTTTAAAACTAAAAGGGGGGGAAGGAATAAAAAAAATAAATATGTACAGACACTGTATGTTCGAGGGAGGAAAAAAAAAGGAAAAGAAAGAAAAGTTGGCCGGAGACGGAGTCGACACTTGCGCGACGCTCCCTGGCTGCAGGCGGTTTCAAGGGGGCCCGAACTGGGCGTCTCTTTGCGGCTACTCCTACGAAAAGTTTTTACTCCTGAGCAAGTTTTCACCAATAGCGATCATTACACGACTAAAGTATATATATATATGCATTTCCGTGTATATGTATATATAATCCTGTAAGTCAAAAAGTAGGAATAAGTATTTTTTCCCCCCCACCTCCTGGGGTGTTTTTTGAGCGCAACCGCTGGCTAAAGTTAACGAGTTTCGCCTTTGCGGTCTGTAGGCTTGGGAATAAACAACGTATCGTTTTTATTTTTAAAAGTTTTGCGTTACGGTCGCTCGGTAAAACGCAGTCGAGGGAGGAAAGAGAAGAAATACGTTAGCGAAGCGAGCGGGTCGAGAGAGGACCGGTGAAATCTAAAAATAGGGGCTTTGGCTCCAATAGCTCCGGCGCCGCTAGCTAGCCGCCGCTAGCCTAGCTAAGTTTCTCGGTCAACTTTGGCGCAGGCTAACTTCTAAGGGACCGTCGCGAAAGTCCCGGGCGGCGGGCGGACGGAGGGTCCCCGCGGGCCCGCGGCCCTTCCCTCGCCGCGCCGCTTTAAGGGGAAGGGGCCGCCTTGAAACCTCCCGTGTTTGTATCTTGAAGTTGCGAGCGGAGCCGAGCACCATATTGAATCAAAGTTGCCAACTCCTTGACAAATGTTTTATAAGCGTCGGCCCTCGGACGCGAAGCCGGGACGACGCCGGGACCGTAATGGACGAGCTGTAGCGGGCGACTCGTTGCGCTTCTTCTTCTTCTTTGTTTGTTTGTTTGTTTGTTTGTTGTTAAAAAAAAAAAACTACACCCGGGAGCCGCTTCAGCTTTTGGTTTTTTCTTTTTCGTGCGTGTTAAGTTGGTTTTTAATGCAGCGGCGGCCCGGCGGACAATCTCCTGCTTTAAAGTGTGAGGTCAGCACTCTGGACCAGACCTGGATGTGATGGACAATCCGTCCTCAATAATCACCCAAGTCAGCCGGGATGAAGAGGGAAATAAAGCCGCAGGAGAGAGGGGTGAGTGCAGCCTTTAATATATATATGGATATTAATATATATATATATATGTATTTATAGTCATCTTCGTGCCCGCTTTGGTTCTGCTCCGCTGTCAAAAAGAAAGAAAAAGTTTTGCAGCTCCGCGGTCAAAACTCTGAATCCGATTCATTTCAACGCGTAGACCGCAAAACTAATCTGTTTGACACGACGCAGTCAACGCCGCTGCACTAATACGTGAACCTCGGCGTTGGAGGAGCGGACCGGGACCACGTTAGGGCCCCAACACGGCCGGTTTCTCTTCTCCCTGGTTGCATAGGTTATGGCCGCGGCCCTTCTGGCCCCGGGACGAAAGTGAAGGAAATGACGTACCAGTGCTCGACTTGGTTTTAGACAGAGCTGTAAACTTCGAGCAAAAGCAAAAGCAGCGTCCTAAAGTAACTGCAGACCCACTTTAAACCCTTATAGGTTATCTTAGTGGTATAATTTGGTAATAAGAACTATAAATACAGCACCACGGCTGCACATAATGCTCCCAACACATGCAGAAACCAGTATCATAATCACATGAATATCTAATGCTACGGTGACATTTTCATGCTGGGAATGTAAAAAAACAACTTGTCTAATCTCCTCATATCTGCTCTTTATCGTGCTGTCATGACTCTTAGCTCTGTTTATTTTATCACAATGCCACTCTTGTTTCCACTCTTTAGCTAAATGACCCGGCCTGTGAAATTCTGATCTCTGCAATGTGACACGAACCCAGCCGACACACACACACACACACACACACACACACACACATATACACGTAAGCACGCACATAAGCACACACATTTGCAGAGTGTAAAAAGCAGGTTACTGAATAATCTGAAAGGACCCGTCCGTCGCCATCCCTGAGGGGGAAAAAAAGAAAAACTGCTGCCGGTGAAGGGCCACAGTCCAACATTTTTGTTGTGTGGTGTCACTTCCAGCCCGCTCGCTGTCACATTTAATACAAACAAGGCCGATATTCAAATAGTGGCTTTAGTTAAATCCAAACTGCACGCACGGAGATATGATAGTCTCATGTTTTTACATTAAAACACAGGCTGAGATGTGAGTGGGTGATCTGAGGCTGAAATGTCAAGCGACGGCCTCCTTGTAAATGTGTAGTAGACTGATCTATTACATAACCTGTCCCGGCACTGAGAACATGTTTACTCACTGTGAGACACACACATGAACACAGAGCTGCATTTTTACAACAGCATGTTTTACTCTGCCTCGCCTAAAGACATTCAGATATGAAAACCAGAGTTTGTTTGCCCCGTAAAATGAAAACAAGGCTTTTAGTTTTGGTTTCACTGTTGCATAAGGTTGTGTTAAGAGGATCTTCACAATTTTGTTTTTGCGGCACCAATTAAACTCAGGCACGTCCCCACTATGTTTGAATAGTGGGAATTTATAATGTGATTTCAAAACATTGAAATTTGGGCTAAAAAGCTGTAAAAGTAGATATGAACTGCTATATATACGTCCTATTTTCTATATAATCCTTTTAGAACTGCATAGAAACCTATGTTGTACTCAAATTCAAGTTCAAAAAACTAACATGGCAACTCTAACTGCATTGAATGATGACCTAAAGGTGGGGTCAAAGGTCAGGAAAGGTAGGGAAACCCTTGGCTCTCAGCGATAGTCGCTGTTTTTACTTGACAGCTTTTTATTTTAACCAGTCCACCAGACCTCCAGTCACTGGTAGATGCTCATACATTGGGTCAGAGTGTAGATCTGTATAGTTTATTTATTAAGTTTCTTTTCTGGTGTTATTGTCTCCTGGTGAGGATAAATAAAAGGCAAAATATACTTGGGTGGATGTTAAAATGCTCATTGTTTTGACACTTAACCTGTTGATTTATAAATAACACAAGGAAATACTGTTTGTTGTGTGGTAGATTCACCATTTACCACTAAGTGTTGCGTCTGTAAGCGAACCTCAAGCCATGTTGGTTCATTCTCATATATCAGACACAATCTGTGTGATCATGAACCATACATCTACATGAAACTCTGGCTTGGTGCACGTTTTATTTATCTGTTTGTTTTTGATATAGAGTTTTCTTCAAACTTGAGAAGGTCGGGTTCACGCTAACGTCACTAACCGGTCTGTGTTTTATTGGAGGGTTTTATTGACACAAGAAAGTCTTGTTTTAGGGGCTTTCATTTCAAAGCTTTTCATTTCAAAGAATTAAACCTTTAAAAAAACAAATAGTTAAAATCTTGTTCCCGATTAAGGCGGATTTAAAAATACTGGTGGCCTAGTCAACACCAGCATCGGTCACACAGGAGTCAAGCCCTTGTGTCTAAGTAAAACAGTAATTTATTTTTAACAACATGTGGTGTGAATCAGCAAGGCAGTGGAGCCTTGTAGAGAATGAGTCCTTTTTTGTTGTGGTATGGTGTCTTTATGTTTTTTAGTCATAGCAGCCACAAGAAATCAGCCGAATTTCACAGCCTGAATAAAAAGCTCAGGGGCAGAAATGATCAAGAGGAGGTTTGGGGGCGTGGATTTACAGGAAGCCAATCAACACTGTCAAGTTTCAAAATGGATCCCGGGCTGATAAAATGAGCTGATAAGGCCAAAGTACCTTATCATGAGCACATGGAGCGTGAATGATTTCTTTACTCGTGTAATGCAGTAATACAAGGCAGCCTGAATTATTCATTTTCGGTAAAGTTATGGGAGAGGAGATAATCTGTTGAGGGGAGGCATTCCTGTCTGATTCACAGGGAATGTTTAGGAAACATGTTTTGGTCCAGGTGGAGCTACATTTAATCTTCTGTTATTCATAATTTAGCAAATTGCACTTTGTCTCTTTTGGTTTTTACCTCCGTCAGTGATATGGCAACAAACAGTCTAATTCATAATTACCTACGGTTTGTATTTGCTTTCCAGGCTGGAAACACTGATTATAGTGTAATTCAAATGATAGCATTTCTCACCCGGCGGTTGCCTGTTATGTTTGCTTTTTTTTTTTTAAGCTCTTTTCTGCATTATTGAAGTGTCGTTATAGTTAAAATGAATAGAAGCTTTAGATATATGTTTTTTCCCTTGAGCTGTTCCAGTATTTGAAGACTTTACAGAGACCTTCCACAGCAATACACATCAAACAGCTGTTTCATCTTTGTTTGAAGCCAGATGTGTTGGATGTGTTTTGTAACACAACGTTAAAAACCACAACTTATATTACTGCAAAATTAAATGGTACTTGTGCAACTCATGTCAGTTGAAGGAGATGAGGTGATTGTGAGGATCCAGCAGTTTGAAGCGATTTTATATATTTGAAACCCCAAATCCCCAAATGGATTGACAGAAAATTAATCATCTGGACTAAAAAAAAAATAATAATAATAAAAAATCCGTGATTTTTCAAGCAAAAACACCAAATATTATCTGGTTCCAGCCTCTGAAGTGTAAGGATTTGCTGCTTGATGATAATAAATTACACAATTAAATGAATCGCTCATTAATAAATGCCTGCTGATCAGTTCCTTGATTAATTGATGGAACATTCTCAACAGAAACAGTCGTTAACCACACATGACCCTAAAGCATTCAGACAGATTTCCTCTCAAACCTTCTTTTGCGAGTTAAATGTGCATGTCCAATTTTTTCTATGGTCCTCTTTTTCAGACCATGTCAGCTGCATTAGAAACCTATTTTAAGTAGAATTACACAACAAGCTGAACATTGTTTTGGCCGTACAGGAGTGAAACAGTTGGAAAGTACCCACTGGATGGGACTATACATACAACACCAACATCTGAGGAGAAAATCAAAACACTTGTATCATAAAACGCTTTATTATGGTTACATTCAGGCTTGTCCTTTTTGATGATTCAGGCTTAAAGACTGGTCAGGGGATATTTCTTTTAGCCAAATGCCTGCAGTATGTTCCACTTTTTTGTCATCCTCATAATGCCCCTTTTTATTAATTAATGAAAGCTTTGTGTTTTTGTGGACAGCACCCGGTTAGTCATTTTTGTTTTGGTGAAAGGCGTGTGATTAAAAGGCATGAATACTGACGCGAATGGTTACTCAAGGGAACAAAGAAGGACAAGGAAGTGGAGGCTGGATGTTATTAGGATGTATGAGAGTGAATGAAGGAAGAAGGGAGTGAAAAAACCAAAGGCGCTCAATGAATAAAGACATAATGGAGTAAATAATGGCACAAAGGACTGAATCCGATCCCCAAAATTCTGGTTATCTTGCACATATTGGGATTATTTCTCCTAATTTAAACATTGCAGTCATTCACATATTAGCATGAAGTAAAATTTGCTCAAAAGAGGAAAGCAGCACTCAAATACAGGAGGTGAACTGAAAAACCTGGCTTGAGACGAAGTCAGCTCAGTATGTAAAAGAAGCCACATGGATAATAGTATCACAGGCTTACCCCTGCTACACTACAACATGATGGCAAGCAGCTTCCTCCACTGATACCCGTCTGTTTCCTCTTCCTGTTTTGGCCCGAGCATGGCAGGGGCCAGCAGAGGGTCAGACGGGGTTTGAATCCACAAATGGGGTAGGAGGGAATGGCAGGGAGGGAATGAAAGAGGCGTGAGAGACGGACAACAGAGGTTTGTGTGTTGGTAAAACGGTCACGTCCGGACCGACAGAGAGAGGGAGTATGGTGCATAAAGAGGCAGAAACAAAGTCCAATGTGAGACAGAAAAGTGCGGAGGAGTGTTAATCAGAGATTTATGGGACACGGAAAGGAGCTGATTTGGAGTTTTGACTTGACAGATAATCTCAGCGATGGAGATAAACTTCAGTTGGAAGAGATTCTTTGTTTAATTTATCTTAACCAAGCCAATAAAATGCATATTTAGCTTCAAAAGCCTAAAACCCCCTCAGAAGTTATTTAGATATATCATCGGCCATTAACCCTGCTGACCTTTTATGATGACATCAGGGAGACGAAGTCATGAATTAATTACAAACATAACTCTACAAAAACTCTATTTAGGGAGTGCAGGTTTGTTTTTCATAGATATTTCATAATTTACATATGAAATATAATAAAAGCAAAATAAGTCCATATCAGTCAAAAGTCTCTTTTTGTATTATACACCCTAACTTCGGTGAATTAACACAGTGCTGGATTAGATTATAGGATTAGAGTTGACCGAGGTGTCATATTTAGACGTCTTATGTTTGTCATATCTGTTCACATTTTAGATGCTGGAATGAGAGAACTGTGCATTTCTTTCTTTAAAAAATGACTTGAAACTCTTAATAGATTATTCAAACATTTGACCCAGTTTCCTGGTAATTGACTAATTGTTGCAGCTAAATCCGAGTGGCGTCTACAGGGTTTCATCTCACATCTCCCCCTACAGTGACTTAGATGAGTGTATGTACTGTACAGTGTGTATTCACAACATGCCAATGGGCTGACTAAGTGACTGAACTAAACGCTTTAAATAAACAACGTGTCAAAACATGTGATAATTATCATCAACCAGTTAAGACGCCCATGTGTATGAGCGTGTCAACTCAAGATATACCGGAGCAGGAAAGAAAACACTGTGAGGAATGAGGTTCACAAGTGGAACTGTACAGGTGCACAGCTCCTCCTCCGTCACACAACAATGACAGGCAGAGACAAGGGTGTGGGACTAGGCCCTGTTTGGTAGGGATCAGCTGGAGCTTTGTTGTTATGTGTACAAAATCATGAGCACCATGTGGCCAGAGGGTAAACACCCCCCCCAAAAAAAATCTAAGTATGCTGCTTTGAATATTACATTTTTTAGGCCAAAGTATTTGAAATTCCACTCAGGCGTTGAAAGCAGCTTGATGTACATAAGTGATACCGAACTTTGAAGTAACAGTCTCTCATTTTTGTTCAGTATTGTGGTTACCCATGGGGACGTTTTCAGATGTCATGTTGTTCAATTTACAGTAATACAATACAAATTTAGAAAAAAAAAAAGAAAAAGCACCAAATCCTCAAGATTAGCCAGCTAATTTTGCTTGGAAAAGAAAGATTGCAATGACTATTTTATTATCAAAATAATTGCCAATTAATTTTCTTTTTATTGTTTTGGCTTTAAACTGCTATTTATTTCCTCTTTTGATTATTTGCCAGCTTCTGTGTTCAATATTATCACTGTTTTAAAAAATATTGAAGAAACAAAAGAAAAAACACATTAAAGCCTCAGTTTCAACATTAAAAAGACAGTTAGGACCTACCTAAAGCACATTGGGATAAATGCATTATACTTTTATTCCGACCCCATCAGAAAGTTGCAAGCATCTATGAATGGTCATATGACATCTGCCAACTCCTGACTGGCAAAGTACAACCCCATAACAAACTCATGATGCGCCTGTATTGCCGTTTATAATGCCTGCTTTGCCTGAAACACTCTAAAGTGAAGTGCTGAAGTGCAGAATGTACATTGCTGGTGGTTGAGGCTGTTTGCTGCTGACGTAAGAGTCAGAGGTGATTGTGCAAGAGCTCCTGGCAGGCACACGTGTCTCCATTATGGTTTGTGCACATGAAAAAAGTTGGAGGAAAGTTAACTGTTTTTTAAAAAACCATTGACAATGTGGAGTCATCAGCTTGGTGGCAATGTATATAAATTGTGCCTAAAGTACACATTATTACAGCTTAATTTTTCAGTTTTTCTATTTAATTGTTTTAAGGCTGAGATGTAAGTCTCTGTAGTCGGTCATTGTATGATTTTCACATTTTTTTTATTCATTTATTTTTTTCTACATTTTGTGGTACCCTTTTTTGAGTTATTTTTTAAATTATATTCTTATGTTTTACTTCCTTTTTAAGGATTTGCTACTGGTAATTAATTTAGCAGGGTTTGACTCTTTAAAAACAGCAAAACTTCCACTTTTTCAAATAATATATGCCTGGAACTAATGATTATTTTCATTATTGATTAATTGTATTATTTTCTAAATAATTGATTAATCATTTGATTGGAAAAAAATCAGAAAATCACTAAAAATGCTCTTCACAATTTCCCAGAGCAAAGACATCATTAGCAATTTTAACAATTCCCCTCAGTTCCTCCAGAGAGACCTCTTTGTTTGATTTGATGACTTAGATAATTATTCAGTTATGAAAATTGTTGCAGATAAATGTTCTATGTCGCTTAATCAGGCAGCTAATCATCTATTCAACTATTTCGGCTCTGAAATCATAAAATGATTATATTGTTACAGAAAAAGAAAAAATAAACACCTTATCTTAAAAGTTCCATTTTAAAACATTTTTAAAGCATAGTAGTTAAGTTTGTCCACAAAATTGCACTTTTACAGACTGGTTATACTACAGAGGTTTAATGTTGCTCGGGTAGATGGCAATTCAGTTTTTTTCTAAATAGCCATAGTGACCTCATCCTCCTCTTCCTCTGCAGGTTCTTCTCCCTCTCTCTCCTCCAAGAAGCCCAGGAGCGGAGGCCTCTTCTCCAGCCTCTTCTGCTGTCTATGTAGGGACCAGCCTGGACCCCCGCCTGTCAACAACAACGCCCCTCTGCTGGTTGAAGAGAACGGAACCGTCTCCAAGGTGTGTTTATCTCTGTCTTGCTTATGGCATTTCTTTGTCCTGTTTTGACAGCAACAGAGGGATAAAATCTGTGCTGGGGAGGGCAGGAAAAAGATGGATTTCAAAAGGCATTTAGATCTTTTTTTTCTGTAAGTTTGGTCATCTTTCAAGTGTTGTGTTTGTGTATTTTCCACGCTGATCAAGGTATGTTGAATTTCTGCATGCATGCATGCATGCTCAGGTAAATATCATTTTGTGGTATTTTTAGATCCAGGTGAAGCCACTGCTGCCTCCAGTGAAGTCAAAAGACTCTGGAAAGATTTGTGTGGTTATAGATCTGGACGAGACTTTAGTTCACAGCTCTTTTAAGGTAAGACGAGCAAGGGAAACATTATTGTCACATTAATTACAAGCAGCTGTCTGCACATCCAGGACTGCAAGTGTGTTCTTTAATCACTTAGATGATGCAGGGGCTTTAAAATGTAATTTGGGCTTTTTTTTAAAGAATATAAAAGGCTTTAAAGCACATATTTGTCCCCTGTGATCACATTCTACCATGAGATAGTTATGTTTAATAGAAGGAAACACTCTGTAAGGTCTACATTTTCCACTATCTTGTTGACTCTGGCAGTGACATGTCAGTCATTGCTGGCAAATGCCGTATCAAAACTAGCTGGTTCCCAAACCCAAACAAACACAGTCTTTCATCCTTTTACACACACGCACTTATGCACACACACATACACACACACATTGCAGACTTTTTGTCTCTACCTGTATCAGTCCTGCAATAATAACAGCACAGTTAGTGTTGTCTAGATAGTAAGAGACAAAATTGTGTTTTTTCTTCATATCTAGACATATTCAAATCTTTTTTGTTAAGATTGTCCACTTTTTTTTGTCCTTTCAACAGCCCGTGAACAACGCAGATTTCATCATTCCTGTGGAAATAGATGGAACAGTACACCAGGTAACGTAAATTCCTCATGCTGCTGCTCCATAAACTCAGCAACAATGTTCATATCTAAAACTTGTTGTCGTCTGCTGTCCCCTAACGTGACAGTGGCTCACTGTCCTTGTGGTTGCGTGATAACAGCGCTCGCTATTTTAAATTGCTGAGTGTAAGAAGGTGCAGTCGGCATTTAAAGGATTTTGAAGATACGGCTGCTTGGAGACGGATGACATACCGTGGGTCTGGGCCTGATTCAAGTAATCCAGGATAGGTTTGTTCAGACAAGCACAGCCTATTCTGGATGACTTGGTTCAGGAACGCTGCCCTCAGCCGCCGCAGAGAGAGAGAGAGTGAGAGAGAGAGAAAAAATGGAGGAACTTCAAGAAAACAAGTCCTGGATTTTACTTTTGGAGCCAAAAGTTTTTGTGTCTTTGATCTACATGAATATATTCATATTAAGTTTCCTGTGCAAGTCTGGAATGCCTGTTAATGTTTGGGATTTTCCAAGTTCTTTGACCCATGTTTATAACCTGTCTACTAGGTCCACATGTCACAGTAAACCTGCACATTGTCCACTCATCATTTGCACATATTATATTGAACACCCAAGGAAAATGTTAAAGGGTCCTCAGGCAGTAAGGATTAGTAGAGACATGTTGTTTTTGAAATGTACGCTGCGTAGAAAGCTGGTTTGAAGAGTGCTGCCTGTTCCAGGTGTATGTCCTGAAGCGGCCCCACGTCGATGAGTTCCTCAAGAGGATGGGGGAACTGTTTGAGTGCGTCCTGTTCACCGCCAGCTTAGCCAAGGTGAGAAACTTGTGCAGCCACCACTGACGAAGTTGGATACAACGGAGTAAATCCTTGAATATATACAGGAAAGTAGATTATATACAATTTCACATGATGAGTCCCTAAAAAAGAGGTAGAAGAAAAAGAAAAGAAACATTGGCAGAACGGGCTATAGTATGATAGAGTTCAAAGTAACCACATGAGAGCAAAAATCTTAAAAATAATATTCTTACATTCTAAAATGAGCAGCAGCAGGATTATTGGTATCACTCTATGTAAATAGAATTTTAATTTTTAAAGATATAATCTGACCCTATAATCTGTTTTTATGCAGATTTTAATAAACTTTATACTGAGCTTTATACATATTATTGTACTTTACCATAATGCTTATAGTACGTTTTGTACATGAGATCAAAAAATTACCTGTTGTTGGTCCCTAAATTCACTTCATTAATCTTTTTTAAAATCTCCGAGCAGTGATATAATCTTTAATCATCATAGGCTCAAAAAGGAACTCTATAGTTCTAAATCTTACATACATAATTCAATAACCCCCTTGCCTTTTCAAACTAAGGCTGTCAAACACTGAAGAACAAATTTTTAAAAAGTAAAACAATGTCAAAATACATTTTGATTGCACAGCAGGTTTACTAGGCGTAAATGTTGATGTATTAACACTGAGGTGCACAACCTTTTTTTTTTTTTTTTTTCTTTTTCTTTTGCTGCAGTATGCAGACCCAGTCTCTGACCTCCTTGACAAGTGGGGTGCTTTCCGCTGTCGCCTCTTCCGGGAGTCCTGCGTCTTCCACCGAGGAAATTATGTCAAGGATCTGAGTCGCCTGGGTCGTGACCTCAACAAGGTCATTATCGTGGACAACTCCCCAGCCTCCTACATCTTCCACCCCGACAACGCAGTGAGTATCCTCGGACAACACACAGTCCATGAGTCAAGATGATGACACATGTTCTTTGGGTTGGATGACAAGTTGGGTGATTTTTTTCACCTACTGAAGAAAGTCTTTGTCATTAACAAGTGTAACACAGTAAATACTGCAACTCTGTATCACCGTACTTGACTTTTTCTTTACTGGAATTTCCTGCATTTGCCATTTTGTGTAATCATGCACTACAATGTGTCACAATATCCATTTACAGTAATTGTGAAAAAGTTGTGTTAGTAATCGTAACAGATTTTCAAAGTGATTTTTTTTCTTTGTTTTTAAGCTGCATTCTCGTTTATTTAAGAAATAACACTTGCAGGAATATGACAAAGGCGGAAAAAAATCCCACAGAATGACCACGGTGGAAAACCGTCATGAATTAATTTTGTCGGTGACATGGTTGCTGATGATTTGCATTTCCGCCCAGGTGCCTGTGGCCTCGTGGTTTGACGACATGTCCGACACAGAGCTGCTGGATCTCATCCCATTCTTCGAGAGGCTGAGCAAAGTGGACAACGTCTACACAGTCCTCAAGCACCAAGGGACCACGAGCTAACGCTGTTCGACTTTCTCATCTCAGCTCTGAACAAAAAAAGGCACACAGGATGGAAAGTATACACACACCAGCGAGGCTCCATCACCAGCTCCAGCCATCACAGCCCACCAGAGCACAGACTGCTTCACGGCTGACAGAGCCTTCACCTTCCCAGGGTCAAACCAAGACCATGTTCGTCAAGTGACTTTGATGGCTCCATCACTGCCACCTTCTGGTCAAACAGAAAACTGCCTGAAAATTACCTTGTAAACCCCCTTCCCCCAATTGAACCAGCTTATGTTAGGAAAGGATGAATGAATGTCTAAGGATTTTTTTTTTGCAGTGTCAATGAACTTGCAGTATAGAGTTAATAAAGCAGTGGTCTGTAACCATGAATCCAATGGATACAGACGGGGTACTGGACATAGATTTCTCTCATGGATTCAGCATTGTGATCCTGCAAACCGGAGTGGGAATCAAGTGGAAAGGAATTATTATTTTTATTTTTTTTTTGAAAGGATTATGTGCGTATAAACCTGATCAGTCTTGTAAATTAAAGAGCAGATAGTGTAAAAGTACTGTAGATGCCTTTTTAAACACTTTTGGAAATAGCATTATCTCTGTCACACACCCTGATCATATCAATTACCACACGATTTGCCTGCAGTCAAAAGCATGTGATCCTCGGGTGTAATTTTAGAAGTTTTTCGAGCAGTGTGATCAGGCATTTTTGAATCATCATGGCAGTGTTATTAATGAATCTGATCAACAACAAAAAAAGTTTCTTTTAAACTCAAATGACAAATATAATCAGTTGTTGTTAAATTTACAAAAAAAAGAAACCAGACGTCAATGTAGTATAGTAGTAAGCAGTAAGGATAGTCCATAGTACAGTCTCCTTTATCTGCAGTGTAGAAAATGGTTTTTCTAGCTAAATTTGGACACTAAACTGATCTTAAAAACTATTAAATTATCATTTGGGATTTTGGATATTTACTAGCATCAAATGAAACTGGAGAAAAAAAGTCAATAATGTCCCTTTGACACAGGAAGCAATACAAAATTTTGATGCATAGGAACAAAACTCAGTGGGAAAATCCTAGTACACAATCTAAACGAAAAGTTTCAGCACTGAAACATGATAACTGCAGTATTTTCTTTTTCTTTTTTCTTTTTTCTTTTTTTTGGGTTCGAAAAACCAGACACTAATATGAATATCAAACCATCCGAACATGACATTGGAAGAACAGCTGCTATGGATGTGGATTTCCAAAGGCGGTTTAGATCGACGGACAGACCGAAAGCATCTCATCTCCACCTGTGTGTCAGTAGATGTGATGACCAGTTGATGCCAGAGACAAGCGGACCAGGACTGACTTCTACAGCCACCTGAAATCGGACATTTTCGATGCCGCATAAAAAATAAGAGATTCCAACAGTTTATGTTCGGTCTTGTTCATGTTTTAAAGCCACACACAAAACTTGAATTTCTCACAGCATTTACAGACTGTATTTTAATGGGTAAAGAAAGTTTCAAAAGAAGTCTGTTTGCCTCGTCAGTTTTTGTTCTCATAAGCTTCAAAATACAATTTTTTCTCTCTCTCTTTTTTAAATTAAGCGGTACACATACGCTGGAAACAATTTCAGGACTTTGTAATAAAATGTATGTCGGGTGGGTGGGTGGGTGGTGGAGGGGGGTGCTGCCATGGGGACTCAAGGATATGTGAGTTGTTGTCTCTGGTGAACAAGCACACCTCGAAAAACAAAAGGTGGTTTAATTTAGTCCAGGATTAAAGGAGAAATCCACTCAGAAACACTTCAACACTGTTAATATAAAGCTATTGCAGATTTTTTTTTCCTTGCACCTCCGTGTCCTCAGTTATTTGTCAGGTGGTCGTATTCTGTCGGATAGATGCGACATAATGTTTAATAGAACAGTTAATGTCAGGTTCTGTGTTTTTGTTGTTTTGTTTTGTTTTTTTTTTTTGTCCAGTTGCCATTTCAAATTTGTATTCTGGGAAATGTAGGAAATCACTAACAGAAGTGGGATTTTACGCAAAAAAAGAAAAAAAAAAGTGATGTTTAGCAGTGTGAGAGGATTTGAGGGTGGAGTTTTCCTTTAAAATCCCAATTTTGACAGGTGGAGTTTTTACATTGAGTCCTTGCTGCTTTTATTGAATTATTTTTTCTCCTTTTTCTTTTTTTTCTTCTTTCTTTAAGCTCTCCATGACCCTTCTTATGTCCTTCATATGCGTTGACAATACCACGCGTTAACACTGATGAATGAATGATAACGGTGGATTTGACTGAAGAGCCTTGTCAGCAGGCTTGATGCACAGAGTGGCTTAAACTAGGTGGGACAGGAATAACTGTCAAGTCCACCATATTTAGAGCATTTGCATTATTTTTCTATGTTTAACAAATTCTTTGTCAATCAAATTAGCCTGTTTCATTTCTAAATAATTACTGATTTTAATTCTTTTTTTTTTGCCCAGGAGTGGTCCTCTGATAGAATATTTACAGTTTGTTTTCTGAAGGGTAAATATTGCTGTTGCTGTTTTCATGCAAGACCTGGTTGGTTACCTCATATATTGATAGGTAATACATGGATCAGAAAAACACCAGCTATTGACTAAAAGAATAGTATCCTTACTATTGTAGGCACATAACAGGGTAATTTTGAAACGTGTATTTCATCTAAGCCATTGTTACACGTCTCCATTTAGATTTAATGCTGATACTGTTGTTTTTTTTGTTTTTTTTCGGGGGGGGGTTCATTGGCAAAGAGGAATATTTATAGGAATGGTCATGGTTATTTGATTACATATAAAACAAGTGTTGTGTCACTACGGGGCCCATTCGCTGATACTGTACTTCTTACACATTCAGTAGATATGTATATTTTGTTTTGCACAGTAATAAAGCAAACAAATTTCATTAATATATGGAATATTCATGTTACTGTACTCATGATTCAGTAGATGTAACCTAATTTTTGACCTTTTGTTGTTTTATCATACCAAATTATATATGGACTGTATGTAATAATGCCATTTTTTTCCATAAATGCTAAATGAAAGTGGTCCATGTGCTATTTTGTTCAGCATTTCTTCTTTTCAAAAACAAGAGGAACTGAAAAGTGGCATGCAAATCCTGTGGGAGTTGGGTTTGTTGCATGTAAAAACAAGAGGATATCTGAGGTTAATGCTGGAAGTAATCTAGAGCTGCAGCCATTAGTCGATTAGTCGGTCAGCAGAAAGATAATATGTCTACATTTTGATAGTCAAGTAATTGTTTGTCATTTTAAAGTAAAAATGCAAAACAATTCTCTGGTTCCAGTTAATCATTGTGAGGATTTGTTGTTTTTTGATGTCTTATGTGATGGTAAATTCAATATATTTATACTTTAAACTGTTGGTCTAACAAAAACAGACAATCTTATCATGTTTCCTTTAAACTCTGATGTATATTTTTCACTTTTCTTGTATTTTACAGACCAAAGGATTCATCAATTAATAGGGAAATATAATTGGGTAGATGAACTGATATTGAAAATAAGTGTTAGGTGCAGGCTTAATTTAATCCCTTTATTGTAATAATACATAGATATACTGTAACAATTTTCACACCAGTTTAAAAAAGAATTACATACCACTAATGTTATTGCTGTGTTTGCTATTTTTAAGAAATAAGAAAGCTGTATTGTGTTATTTGGTTACTTCTTAATACCCCAAATTTTTATCAGTATCCCAAGTTTTAATCCGATTACATTCGGAGATGCTGCTGCATTTGATACAAACTAAAACTAATCAAATTATTATTTTTTTTTTAATCAGTTAATATTTTCAGTTACTTGTCGAACAAACATTTTTCCTCAAAAGCTCATTTTCTATGTAGTTTGAAAATCTTTTGGGGTCGTGCAGACATAAGAGACTCAGCGATCTTAGAAAAAAGCTGTAGATGCTCTGCACATTTTTAAAAAAAACATTTTATAGACTAAAGGACTAATCGATTGTCAGATTAAATGTTAATGAAACTAAGTATTAGGTCAGTTAGTGGCAGCCTTAATATGCTAATGTTAAATTATTTTTGTATCATTTTTAGTTTTTATTATTTCACGGCTTGTATTAGCATAACAGTCACTAAACACAACGCCGTGTAGCGTTAATTAGCTGATTGCTAACCGCCTGCTAGCAGCTAGCCACAGAGCGGCGTTAGCATCTCCCTGGAGTCTCCTTGTTGGACACCTGGTGAATGTAAGTCCAGTGTTTACTCCTCATTTCAGCTGCTCAGAGAAATATCTCTCTCTTAAAACTTCTATTTAAAGGTTGTGTTATGTTTCACGTGTTATATTAAAAGTTACTCGAGAGGAAAAACCTGGGGCTAGCTAGTCGCTTACTATGTTTCTGGAGAGGTGCAGTATAAACAGTTGATTTGTAATCTATAAAAACAGCGTAGTGCAGTTTTAAAAGTATATTTTTAAGTTAATTTGCTTAATTATTACCATTACATACTACTTTATACCTGTACTTAGTAGTACAGGTATGAAGTAGTATGTAATATGTATAAGGCCATGGTATTTCTCATATATAAATATAATTTTTTTTCAACTTGTACGTTGTTCTGCCCTGTTATATAATAAACTAACAATCTGTATATAAAGTTGTTAAAAAAAAAGAATTTCCATATCACTAAATTGCTAAATTGAGTGCCAAGAAAAAAAATAATCAAAAATAAAATATGAAATAACACTCAATGGGGTCATTTTTCTTTGTACTTTTATTATAGATACTATTACATTGTGCTGATAATACTATTGTACTTAAATATGACTGTGAAAACCTGACTTGTATTCTTAACATTGGAGAAGCTTCAACCAGATAATATATTTTTACTTTAAAAATAATAACTGAAAAATTGAAATGATTGTTAAATGGTTGCTGATTAAATTTCTCTCAGTCAGCTAATAGAGTAATGGATTACTTGTGTCAGTCTTAACATTAATGCTAGGTGAGAGCTAGGGCCAGCCATGGTCTCATTATAATTAGCATCACAGTTTATTCAGCAGCGGTTATTCAGTATAAAATATATGGATATTATGCAAGTTTAACACCTTGCTCAGAATTGTGCCAGTGCATTTTCATGGAGCCGTCCTTGGTGAGGAAACATTTTAAAAAGCGGGTTGACTCGTGGGAATTAACCAGTGTTACTTTAAATTTTATTCTGAGGGCTTTCCATCACAATACAAGAATGTAAACTAGGCAAATAATATCATCAACACTGTAAAAATAGAAAAGGAATAACTGGACTGAAGAACCTTGCCTCAGGTTTAAAAAGTTTAGTCCAGCTTCAGTGAATACCCTCGATTTGAGAAGAAATCAGAAGAGAAAAATGCGGTCTGTCCAATCAAAATATGGATTTTTTTTAAAAAAGCCATGGGGGGGTGTGAGTAATTCCCATTTTTTCAGTTTCTTCACTTTCTCCTTGTCTCTCAGAGTCACTTGTTTTTCCCTCTACTCTGCCATGACACTGAGCGTGGCGGTGCTCTTGGCCTTGCCCATGGTGAACTTGACCGTCCCGCTCATGTCCGCGCTGGTGTCTCTCAGGGTGAGTTTGTGGACCGTCCCGTGGTTTTCCAGCCGGACCGAGGGGCCCGGCTTGAGGGTCTCTCCGTTCAAAATCCAGACAGGAGGCTTGTTGATGGCGACAGACACCTCGCACTGGAAAGACGCTGGCTCGGGCTCCGTCACCTCCACGTCCTCAAGCTCTTTGACCATGACGAGAGCCTGGGCTACAGCAGCACACAGGGAAAGAAGTGTTATCATGGTAGTAGGCAATACAGTAAGAAAATAAGCACTTGACACCTAGAGGAGTCATTATATGTATCTGTATTCATAAAAACCGGTCACACTATAGCACTGATGGTATTTTTGTGATCTTGAATAGTAAAGGTGATGTAAAACTACTTAATCTATCTCTAATTTGTGGCTTTTACAAAGACAGGAATTCTTCAAAAATCCTCAGCTCTCCACCCAGCTTACCTTCCACCATCAGTTTGGCTTTGGATGTGTGCTCCCCAACCTCGATGCTGTAGGTGCCCTCATCCTCCAGAGTCACCCGTTGAATCACCAGTTTGTGACAGCAGTCGTCGACCAGAATCTCCACGCGATCCGAAGAGACCAGCTCCTCCCTGCCCTTGTACCAGGTGGCGTCGCAGCGAGGTGAGGAAACGGTGCACTCGAGGATCACGCGGTGCTTTTCCAGGGCTGTTCGGTCCCGCAGGGGTTTGACAATGGAAACTGGAAGCTCTGGAGTGTGGGGGGAAATTTTTGAGATTTTGTGATCACCATTTTATAAACTGTTAATCTGTCAAAAAAAGTTGTTTTAGATAGAAACTTAGCTTACCTTCTACCTCAAGGTAAGCTGTAGATTCAATATCTCTGGCTACGAAGTGGATTTCTCCAGCATCTTCAGCTTTGACATTACACATCAGCAGGAAGTGTTTGGTCCCTGAAGGAGAATGACAGCAGATTTGTACAATCTATTTCAAGGCACAATGAAGCTGTTCTGGTGGCTTCTGACAGCTGAACACCTTACAGAGGCTCTTGCAGGTTTTCTTTTATTTTCACAGCTTTTTGCGCCTCACTTCATTAGTCTCTATTTTTGCTCTCTGCACCCTCATAGGCCCTGCACTTCCATTTCTTCCCACCTGAGGTCCTTCTACAAACTACTGACACTAGTTTAGTATCCACTATTTATTCATTTCTTTAAAAAATGTATCCGCAATTTATTTTCATGTGTTTTTTTATGTTTTATTTTGTACGTACTGGCTCAGTTTTCCTTTTTAAATTTGCTCTGTGACCTGTGAAAAACACTTAACTTGTGCACTGTGAAAGACATAGCTGAAATGTATGTGAATGTTATTCTTCTGAATTTTAAATAAATACAAATAAGAGGTCCGAAAACTCTGAACTTTGAGAGATTAGTTCTTAAAACTTATATGAGAGTTTGGTTAAGGATTTAAGACATTTATAACAGTGAAATCTATGCAACATTTCCTCATATGTTTGTTTCTCAGTCTTGTCTAAATCATTAAGTGTGATCAATAATCTGTCCATTCCTTTTTCTGACCTTCAGTGCGGATCTTGATGGAGCTGGTGGGCCGGATTTTGTGGCCGTCCCTGTACCACTCTCCAGTCACATCCTGCAGAGAAACTTCGCACATGAAGACGGCATTCTGGTCCTCTTTAATGTAAAGATCCTCCAGATCCTGCACTAACTCCAACTTGTGCTCTGTGAGGTTAGTAAAGAGATGTAGATTTGGGATATTAGATACCAAAAACCAAAATATGTTAAGTATCTTCTTTGAAGACTTGTCGATGCATGAAGCTTCCCCTTAAAGCCACTAGATGGAGGCATAGTGTAATTTCAACTCCATCTACTTCACTGGCTGCACATTTCAACGTGAAAGTTGCAAGAGCCTAGAAATGTAAAATATCATCAAAATGTAGGTTTTCAGTTAAATATACTGGTGCACACTCTGTTGTTCAAGGTTTTAATGGTAGGTATGTTATGGCATTATCCTTTCAGACATTTACCATACACCTCCAGTGAACAGGAAGTGTTCATTTCCCCTGTGTCACATGTGTAGGTGGCAGAGTCAGCCCGCGAGCACTGCAGGATCTGACAGAAGCGCTTCCGACCCATGGAGTAGATCCGGCAGTTCTTCCCTGGCTTCAGCTCTGTCCCATTCTGATTCAGAGAAGAAGGAAGGACAAAGGTATTCCTCGTGAGTCTAAGACCTGGTGTCATCAAACCTTATATTTTTTCTACAGTCATCCAAAACATAGACCAAACGTGATGATAGGATTTATTGGGCTGTCTTACCTTAAGCCATTTGACTTCAACATTTTGTCTGGAGAATTCACACTCCAGAGTAGCTGGAAATTCCTCCTCCACACGAACATCAGCCAGCGCTCTCAAGATAGACACCGGTGTCTCTGTCAGTTCAGTCAATCGACCCAGTCAGTCAGTGAATCAACAAATCAGATCATAAAAAAATCCAAAAACTTAATATGGGTATCCACAGTCAAAATCTAAAACGTTAGAGGACAGCAGCTTGGTCTATGACCAATGAGCATGAGCTAATCCACTGAGCTCCAGAGATGGTAGTTACCTTTGACTGTGAGCCTGGCAATGGTGCGCACCCCTTCAGCTGAGAAGACAATGGTACCTGTGTCCTCCAGGGTGAGGTTGGACAGGGTGAGGCTGTGGACTCGCCCGTTGGTGCTCACCCGCCACTGGTTGTTCGGTTTTACACGAATGCCGTCTTTCTGCCAGATTCCCTCCACATCTGTGTGAGAGAGCTCCACCTCGAAGGAGGCAGTCTCTCGTTCAAAGGTTTCTTGGTCGGTGAGGCCTTTACGGATGGAGATTTTACGGGCTGGATTGGGAGAGAGGAGGGTGATCATGTAGTGAGAGGAGTGTAAATACATATAATTATATAATTCTTAGAAATACTGTCAGGATTAAATGATGCAGTTCAGAAAAGTCAGAGGTGAAGAAAAATTCCTGGGTAAAACTTGGGGGACACCTCTGTATGGCAAAGCTGTGTGTTATATCTCATAGTTGCATTTTAAATATAGCCTTGTTGCTTTAAGGCATAGCCAACATTTGGACAGTACTTCAAAAGAACACAGTGTTTCAAGGACAACAAAAGGTGGTTCAAATATAGACCCAGCTCTATTTATCACATTACAAAAACAACACCTTATCCATCGTCACAGTGTCATTCAGCACACTATTGTATAACAGCATGGCTGTGTTTCAAAAACCTTTTCACACTTACAGGTCAAACCCTGCTCTTCTTAGTATATTTGTGCATGTGACATACTGGGAATAACAGCTAGAATATGTGCTCTTCTTTAGCCTGTACCCTATTAATGCCTCAGCATCTCTGGCAACAATCATCCACACCCAAGCACACACCACTTACGTTCTACATTGAGCTTGACCTGTGTCCGGTCATGCAGAGTCTCGCAGCGGTAGGTTCCCCGGTCTGACAGAGTCAGGTTGTGGATGGTCAGGCTGCGTTTACAGCCACTCTGGGCCAGGGTGTGCCGGGGGCCCGACTGGATGACCACCCCCTGCCTCATCCACTGAACCTCGCCTGTCTCCAGGCTGATCTCTGTCTCCAAAGTGGCGTCACCTAGCTCCTCCGCCATGACGGCCTCCATTTTCTTGGTAAACATGACCTGAGCCTCTGAACATAATGAGGAATATACAGAAATAATAGTTACAGTGACCTGCCAGTAATTCTGGTAATGCACCATGTACTCTTGCTTTCTGCTCATTTAATGATCTTACCCTGAACTTTGAGACTGGCTTTGCTCAGTTTTCCCTCAGCCTCTGCTGTAATCTTCGAACAATCCAAAATCTGGCACTTCTTGATCACTAAGGCATGGCATAGTCCGTTATGGGTTGCCTGGTAACGATCACCCAGGGTGATTGGTTCATTGTCCATGAGCCAGACCAAGTGGACGTCCTCAGGGGAAACCACACACTTGAAAGTGGCATCTTCTCCTTCAAGCACGGTGGTGTTGTGGAGCTCTGTGAGGAATTCCACCACTCGAGGCACTGAGGAGATGTGAGAAAGTTCATGAATCTGATATCTTTCATCAGATTAGACAGAAAAGACGAGAATGCAGACATACTTACTTTCTACTCTCAGTGATGCCACGGTCTGGTCGTCTTTAGACTCACAGGTATACTCCCCGGTATCCTCTCTTGTTAAACGGTGGATGGTCAAGCTTCGCTCCACTCCATCCGCTCGAATGGAGAATCTCCTGCTTGGAACCACCTCCACACCATTCTTCAGCCACTGGACGTCTGCCTTTGGCTTGCACACTTCACAGCGAAGGGTCACCATGCCGTCAGCATGGGCCACAGTGTCCTGGAGTGGCCTCACAAACTTGATTCTCATCTCTGAGTTGCAAAAAAAAAAAAGGGAAAAAAAATTAATATGGGTTCAGTCAACACTCAAGTGTCCTATAATCTTATCGGATGACAAAATGAAACTTGGAAAGAATTAAATTTTAACCTTTGACCAGCAGGCTGAAGTGGATCTGGTCTGTGTTGACATCACATGTGTACTCGCCAGCGTCAGAGCGCCTCAAAGGCTCGATGGTGAGGGTGCGCTTATGGCCCTCCATTAGTGCTCGGAAGCGTTCACCTTCAAAAGGCGTCCAGTCCTTCAGCCAACGCACTAAAGCCCCTTCCTTTGACACATAACTCGTCAAGGTCACGCTCTCCGCTTCATAACCTGTCACAACAATGTCGTCCTCCTTGTTCACAAACGTAACCGGAGGTTCTTTGATGTAAAAGAAAAGAAAAGCAAATATTAAGTACCTTTAATTTTTTGATCATATTTTTACTTTTTCTCTTGAGGCTCTTGAGAGTAACCAGGGGATGTACCTTGAATCCTGACAACACTGATCATCTTGTCATCCCCAGCGTCACACACGTACTTCCCAGAATCGGAGGGCTTGATATTTGAGATGATAATTTTCCTCAGAGTACCATAGCTCTCAATGTAGGTACGGGAGTCGCTGGTGAGCAGCCTGTCATTGCAGTACCACTGGACGGGGGCATTGGCGCGGGACAACTCACAGGCCAGGATCAGCTCGTCACCTGCCATCATCTCCTGGTAGTCAGGGTCAATAGAGTTTCCTACAATGGTCACTGGAGGCTCTAAGGCCAAAAGAGAAAAGGGAGAAGGTGATCTGATTTCTTCTAGTGAGAATTTTTGAACAAATTCCTTTCAACAGAAAAATCAACTAAATGGATTCTACCTTCTACTGTAACCTGGAAGTTGATTTTGTCATTTCCAACATCCAGGACGTACTCTCCTGAGTCTCTGAGTTCAGCGTTGAGGATGACCAGTGAGCGGAAAGCGCCTTCCTCCTCTTCACAGAACCTTTCATCATCCTCAATACGGCAGCCGTCCTTGTACCATTTCGCGACGGCATTGGCTCTGGAGAGTTCACACTCCAGCACAATGTCGTCAGAAATCAGGAATTTTAGATTTGCCTTGATCTCTGACTTTCCTAAGATCTTCACTGGAGGCTCTGAGGATGTAGAATTACATGTTGGTACCCGATATGATATTCTGGCGGTCATTTAAAATTGCTTTATTGTCCGGGAATTATCTCCAAAGCCAACTTTCGCCTCTTACCTGAAACTTTGACCTGGAAATCAATTTTATCATCAACAGCGTCACAGGTGTATTTTCCGGAATCCTCTGTGGTAGGATTGTGGATGGTCAGACGTCGGATAAGCCCGTCCTCTTTGATGGTGATGTTACTGTTCTCCTCCACTTCTTTACCATTCAGCCACCACTTAACTTCTGCACTTGGCCGGGACACCTCGATCTCCAACACAATTGGTTTGCCGGCAAAACTCTCCAATTTGTCCAGTGTGTTTATGGGACGATTAAGCGTCACTGGTGGCTCTAAATGAAAAGGAGGATTAAGGTCATTAAAAAGAAGTCGTAAAAGATAGAAATGCTATTAAAATGATATATGTGTACTGGAAATCCATTTATCGAAATGCTAAATAGTTACCCTTATGTCCTCATTCTTACCTGTAATAGTTACAAGGAACGCCACAGAGTCATCTTCAGTGTCACATACATACTCCCCTGTGTCATCCACAGTGGTCGTGGGTATAACTAGCTGGCGATGGACCCCATCCACCTCAAGGACCAAATTAGGGCCCTCTTCTACCTCCAGGCCATCTCTGTACCACCGGACAGGGGCATCTGACCGGGAGATTTCACAGCGAAGCTCCAGCCTCTCTGAGGCCAAATGGGTCAGTTCCAGCTCTGACTCATGGGGGGAAACAATCCGAACTGGATGCTCTGGAGCAGGAAGGAAAAAATGTAACCTTCATTTGACCAGGCTAGGATTTGGTCTCATTTTGTAAATCATTTTGGTGTCTCAAATTCTTTGGTAATTTCACACCTTTCTAGTAGGAATATAGCTAACAGGAAGTAAGTACAAACCTGTCACAATAAGCTGGAAGAAGACAGAGTCTCCATCTGTCTTGCAGACATACTCGCCGCCATCTTCCATCGATCCACAGAAAATGGTCAGCCTCCTGTAGGGACCCTCAGATATCAGCTCGATATTGTCGCTCGTCTCAACCTCCTGGCCATCCTTGTACCATTGCACCTTACCGCCGGAGCGGGACAATTCACACTGCAAGTGGATCTCCTCTGAGATATACCTTTCCATAACAACATCATCCTTCGGTTCCACAATCATCACCGGAGGCTCTGTTTTTTTAGATAGTGGAGGCAGAGTGAGGTCAATTCATCTTTCTAATTTAGTGTGTAAAAATACCACCTTTAATCTTATGCCAATTTCATGAATTGATCTATGTGTCACAAATTTACTATTCAGACAAGCAGTGAGAAATGTCCCTGTACCTCTGACATTGACCGTGAACTCCATGCTCTTGTTTCCTGACTGGCATGTGTAGCTGCCAGTATCTGAGGTATCTGCGGAGCGAATAATTAATCTCCTCACAGTTCCCTCTGCCTGCAGAGTGATGTTGTCACTGGGCTGGACCTCACAGCCTTCCTTATACCTTTGACACAAATATGATATAGACAGCTGTAAAACAAATGGTTTACAGACTAAATAGAACTAAGTTCAAAGTGACTTACTAAAGAATAAATAATTGAATGTTTGACTTTGCTGCTTTATGGAGGAAATTTTAGTAAAAATGTGTGTTTGATCTTCTGAAACTTGCGTCTTTTTAATTCAGTATAGATAATGGAATTTGCACAATTAGTAAAAAAGTAGAACATCCACAAATGAATGAATGGTAGGTGATAGAAGAATTAAACACTTGAACCACAACACATTTAACTCTGATTTATCAAGATCAGTGATACTACGAGTCAAAAACAAAAATTAAAAAAACAATCATTAAAAAATGAATAGTGAAATGAGCAGTAAATAATCTCTTATTCATGTCTCTGTCAGGATTTTACACCTTACCATGTCACTTCGGCATCTTCTCTGGAGACGTGGCAAAGCAGCACCACGGGGTCCAACTCCATGCTGCTCTTGTGTAGCTCCTCCTCCGGGACCTGACTGAACTCCACCGGAGGACCTGAGGGAGGGCCGGACGTCAACAGCTGGAACATGAGGAACTAGACGATGAACTTGCTATTTAGATATCTTTTACCTGCAACATCCACTTTGAATTTGATAACATCCCCAGAAGTTTCACATGTATAAACTCCAGAGTGACACGCATCAGCTGATTGGATCACAATCCTCCTCATGTTCCCGTCTGATTGAATGTTGAGGCCATCGGTGATCTGGAGCTTCTCACCATCTTTGAACCAGGACACTTTTGCGAAGGGGTGGGAGACTTCGCAGTAGAGAACAATAGCATCACCGGCCTCCACTTTCTTATTGCTATCTACTTCTGACATGGGGCTGAATTTTACCACAGCGGCTGCAAAGAAATTAACATACAAATTAGACAAACTCTCAAAAGATTCTTACATCATATACTAAATGTAGCAAGATAAACAGATTTTTAACACCCACGTTCAACTTTTAGCACAGCCGAGTCCCTAACTCCATTGGCTATGAACGTGACTTCTGCTGCGTCCTCTGCAGTGCAAGTTTCACGGATAACCAACGAGTGCTGTGTTTGGGACTGTTGTATCAAATATCGTCCGCCATTCTGCAATTGGGTGCTGTTCAGAAACCAGGTTCCAGCCATTGAGGTGGACAGTTCAATGGAGAAGTGAGAATCCTCTCCTTCCATAACCTTACAGTCTTGGAGGCGACTGTGAATTTTTGGCCCAGGAACTAAAAAGAAAGAAAAAAAAATTCTCTCTATATATCTGTCAAAATGACATTATTGCCCAATAACATCTACTCAGTGATATTTTACATTGGTCTACAATGTTATATTTTAAAATTTAAAATTTTACTTCAGTGTCATTTCCTCACCCAGATGGATGACTTTGGGAAACTCCAAATGACCACTTCGTCCATACTTGTTGATGCAGCAGACTCGGAAGCGGTAGTCGCCTTCACATGGCACGCTGTCACCAGAAACCTCAGCGGAGGTGGCGGTCTCTGAGGTGAAACACTTTTGCCACTCCTGGGAGCCCACTTCCTGCCTCTCCAACACAAAGACGGAGCGGGTGGATGTCTGGCTGTTGCCAGCTGGAACCCAGGTGAGGAGGGCGCTGTTGGGTCGATCAACGTCCATTTTGACGCCCACAGGGCAGATAGGGGGACAGTGTCTTGAGGCTGAGGGACAGAGAGGGAAAGGATGAGGAATGTAAGTGTGAAACATCACGGCAGATTATTAGAGAGGCAATCCACTATCAAATCTGTATTCTTTCTTGGAATCTGTTTTAAGTCTAGCTTCAAACATTTAATCTCAGAGAGAATATCATGCTCGGAGTCCTTTGCTAACCACTTCAGAAAACTGTCAAACAATAAGTTTAGGAATCCTAAAAGTACCTTTGACCTTGAGGCGTGATGAGGTCTTGGATCTCCCCGCGACAAAGGTCACCACCCCTGAGTCATGATGGGCCACATTGACAAAGACTAAAATGTGAGTTTTGCCAAAAGACTTGATGATGGTTTGGTGTGTCTCCTGCAGCTTCAGACCGTCTTTGAACCAGTGGACCTCCATGTCGTCTTCCTCCACCTCCACGCAGAAAGCTGCATTCTCACCCTCCATGACTTCCAGCTTTCGAGGAAGTTTACGAACAATAGTACCTGTAAGTAGAAAAATGTTTTATTCATTTTAATTTGTATTTTACACCAAGTTTTTCTATAAACTTACTGTTCCTCTCCTGTTCTCCTTTCCTTTCTTCTCCATTGTAGTTTACAATTTTATATCAGATCCACACATTTCTTTCTTAATGATAAAAATTTATTATTTTAGAGTAGCTTAAATGCTACTATAGCCAGTTTCCTTTTTTCTGGCCCCTAGTGCCAGCCAGTGACAAGTATTTTAATTTTAAATTCATGAAATTCAACACCCAAAGTTATTCTAGTAAACTTTCATGGAAGGAGCACTTACTTGCCTCTTTTTAGGAGATAGTTTTGTAATTTTATCTCTTTTATCTCTCACTTTAATTATTCAGTGTATCATACCTTTGACTGACAGCTCTGCGATGCTCTTTGCTCCATCAGGCATCTCGCAGAGATACACTCCATCGTCATCTATCCCCACATCATGGATGGTGAGTCTCCGTTTGGTTCCCCTCTGCTCTATCCCATATTTACTGCTGGGCATCAGCCTCTGGTCCTCCAAGTACCAGGCAGCTGGGACCGACTCATCAGGCACCTCGCACTCCAGCACGGCAACATCCCTCTCCCTCACTTCCACGTCCTTTAATGGATGCCTGAACCGCACAGCTGAGCCTGAAGAACACAAGGTAAACGAGCAATCACAGTGCATTTTTAAGTAACAAAAATTAGGGGAGAGTTATAGATGTTGTTTTATAGGTATCTGTTTACCTTGTAGTTTAAAACACACACAGTAATAACATGAGTATAACAACAATCAGTCATATTACATCCATGTGAAATTCCCAAGATTAGATATTTAGTTTTAGCTTTTGTGGTACGTTAGGACTGTCTTTCTATGGCAAATTGGTCAAGTAAATTACCTCAGTAGTAGAGATAGTAGTCCAGATTTGTCATTTTACAACAAGATGTCCACCTTATGTCAACACCCAAACTTCAAGCTGTTGTGGGGATGTGTTGGAATCATTTTTAAATTTTATAATTCGATAATATTTATGTTTCAAGAGAGCTAAATTGTTTGTAATTTTACTCTAATACAATTCCCATTTAGATATACTGAACCTCTTCAGTTCACTTGAAATTCTCGTGCCACCCTTCAATGCTTTTCAAGCATTGCTCAATTACTGTAATTCCCCTCCATATTATCCGTATATTAAGAACTGACATGTTGATCCCAAGACTAAACTGGCACATGTGATAGAGGCAGCTGACATTACTCAGGACTGTGCTTATAAAAAGCTATGTGACCCTTAGAATTATCTGCCCATTACGGAGGGATTAGGACAAAATAATTAACTACTTTAAGAGGTGATGCCATACATTTTCAACAGTGCACACAAAGCAGTTGGCCCCGACAAGTGCAGCTTATGACCCTAACATTTTATCTATGTGGTTGGAGTTAGGCATCAGAGACAGAGTAACCCATTCATTTAGACCATTAGTTGTTTCTTTAAAATGTTTGCTTAAAATCACGAGCGAGACTGGTAAAGAATGTCTTAAAATGTGTTATTAGATGAAGCCTATGACTTAATAAATCTTAAATGATGATCACTTCAGCACATACATAATCATTTTGTTTTGTTTGTTATATTTGCATTAGTTTTACATCTAGTGTGTTTAGCCAGTTAGAATTACAGTAAAAGCAGATATTTTTAGGAGCCACGGTAGTATCTCTTACTTTTGACAGTTAGGTGAACAGCACTGAGGGTGTTTCCAAGAGCGTTTGATGCTGCACAAACATACAGCCCCGTATCCTGCTCTTTACTGTACAGAACCTTTAGCGTGTAGTAACCCTCTCTGTCCTCAAATATCAGATGACGTCTCCCGGGCTCAAGGGGAACCCCGTCTTTCTTCCAGATGATCTCGGGTTTCGGCTTCCCTGTAACAAAGCAGCGAAACTTGGCGTGTTTCCCCTCTGCCACTGCAAACTTCTTAACTGTAGACGGGTTGACAGGTGGCTCTTCTGTGGCCCTCGGCAAACTAAGTCGCCTGCCCCTGTGTTTTGGCGACCACTGGTTGTTGGTGTGACTTTTTGAGGATGTTTTACTCTCCTCTTGCTCTGGCACGGGCTCGACGAGGAGGACGGCGCCGGCCAAGGCATCACCGTAGCAGTTGACGGCCTTGCAGGTGTAGACGCCTTTGTCTGGCATGCGTGTCCTGTAGATCTTGAGCTGGAACCAGCCACCATCTTGATTACTCATGCTGAAGTGTGAACTTTCGAAGATGTCATTCAGTTTCTTCCCATCTTTCTCCCACGTCACCTCTGGCAAAGGACTGCCCCAGATTTTGCAGGAGAAGGCGGCGTCTTCTCCCCTGTCCACGCGCAGAGAAAGGGGCTTGATAAGGAACCGTGGTTTATCATTAGATGTCAAATCAAGCTCTTCTCTCTTTTCACTAAACTTGCCATTCCATTCGTATTCTCCATCTATCTCTGCTCCATTTTCTTTCCCGCGTTCACCATTTTGCACTTTGCAGTAGCCATTTATGTGACCTTCAAATTCTCCATTTTCTCTCATTGGTTGCCTCACACCATTGACCCCCAGTTGCCTTTGGCCCCCTTCCTGTGGTTGGATGTCTCCTTCCACTTTGAGGGAGGCTGCTGCATATGTTTCACCTACGCTATTTCTAGCCTTGCATATGTACTGGCCAGCATCCTCTTGGGTCACTCCACTAATGGTCAGTAGGTAAGATTTCCCATCCTCTGAGAGCTTGTAGCGTCCTTCAGACAAGATCTGGATATTTTTACGCTCCCAGATAACATCAGGACGCGGGTCCCCACCGATTTGGCACCTCAGTGTAGCATCTGTGCCGCACTGTGCCAATACAGGGCGTGGATAGCCCAGAACGCGTGGAGCACCTCCAAAAATATCCATGATAATATCACCTCCTCTCAAGAATGAGTGAAGAATTTTCTTTTGTGGTCGGGTTGCCTGGAAATGATCTTCTTATCTATGGTGAAGGAGCTGTGAGACAAAGCAAATGTATGTTTCAGAAAGCAATCGACTTCGATAGAAAAAGAGTCAAACAGAAATATTTACATTTTCAGAACTTGCCCAGATACGAATCCAAAACAATCTAAAAATGTAATTCCTAAATTTATAGAGATAAAGTGGGGTTTTCCCGCTTTGACTTTTTTTACACATAAAATGGACCATTTTATGATCATGAATTTGACTTAGGTGATTCAAATAAATGTCAAAACATGTTGAGTAAGGTATTTATACCATGTTTAGGGGTTTAGTTAAATGGATTTTTAGCAAATATAAACCAGTCACTTGTCTCACAGCTGGTGCTGTAACTCATTGAAGAGTGTATTTATAAAGTAGTCCGTCCAAAAAAAGATGCCGGACCATGTGGCACATAGCACACAAACTGTGCAGTGACACACCTGCAGTCACAGAATACGACAAAACTGACCCATAAATGTAAGCATGTATAGAGCCTGTTTGTCAGCTGTAGCCTTCATGATGGATTTTCTGGATTGTTGCATTTTTGTCATGGTGTCTGCATCTTTAAAGGTTTAGCTACAAGTCAAGTCATTTGTTATCTGGAGCTAAATTCCTTTTTTTTGAGAAAGACTTTTTTTGCACTCTCACAGCTTTCGGTCTGATCTTGTAGCAGCCAGTGGGAAACGTCAGGGTTTGTCATGTGGTTCATTGTTGCCCTCATGTTGTCACCATCTGTCTTTTGGCATAGACAGTTGCAGCCACCCACACTGTATGACACAACATGCTCATGCATCTGCTGCACATCGTCTAAACATCATGGATCATATAGCTATGTGCTTCTGTTCTAAAAAATAGCCCTTTGCGTAGCATGTCCAACATCTCCTTTGTCTTGTGATCATAAAAGATATGAAAAAGACTGCTTCTCTTTAAGAATTTTGGTGGCACTTGGATAGAAATTGTTCTGTTTATTCTACTTACAGGCCTTAATGTCAAGAAGCAGTGTCAAGAGAGACATATACGGTGAGACAGTAAATGAATGTAGTGCAGCTTCTGAAATTTACCTGAAAACTACTTTTATTGATAAAAGAAGAGTTAAAGGGTAAACTTACCTCTCCTGTGAGCATTCGTACTTAAAAATTACGTCCGCAAACTGTTCAAGCTGGCATCAGTCCTTTTATACAACCCTTGGCCTTGTTTAAATTATTCTTTGGCTTATAGAAATTGAGAAAATTCTTCCGTTGCTTGGTCGTGCAGCTCTGTGGGACGTTTAAGCTCTTGTTCCTTGTTTCTCTGATTTGTTGTTTGTGGATTTATGGCTCAAATTGACACACCTCCTGGTCACTGTTAGTCAAAGCAGGCGGGAAAAATTAGATCTTCTATTTACAAACGGCGGCTCATAGTTACAGGTTTCACGTCTTGGTAGTGTCCCATCGGTTATCGTGTTAGGTTGCAGGTGGCAGAGAGGAAAATGACCACAGTCTTTCAGTCAAGTGCTTGGTTTGTGCGTCAGCCCTGATACTGTCATTGTACAAGAGCTAAAGAGTAAGAGAGAGAGCGGGGGGGGGGCATTAAATGCTTTCACAGCTGCTGCTACTGCAAGCCGCCACCTAAAAATACCAGCAGCTTCAATGACAGTGGGCCAGATAAAGTTAGGCCCCCCATTCATAGACCGTGGCTCGCTTAATATAGACAGGAGGCAGAGCTCTGTGATGGATCACACAGCTCAATTGATATCCTGAGTTAAACCTCGCAGAAAAGGATACCCCACCTGCCGGAGCTCCTTGAGTAATGAGTCATACTGACCAGTAAATAGGGTCAGGTTAGTGTCACTTCACTATTCAAAAAAAGGATTTGAATGGAGCAGAAATTTTTTTTTAAATGAAAATGTTCAAAATTTCTCTGTTATCGATCTATTTTGTAAACGGTTGAGCGTTACAAAATCACATAATAAAGCAGTATCTTATATGTAATCCTCCAAGTGATTGCTTATTAGATCCTAAAACTATATCATTGCCAGAACTGAAAAAGAAAATCACACTTCATTTGAACTTCTCATAAATACCAACTCATAACATTTTGGTTTATAACTTTTCAAAACAATGCAACGGATATTATCTCTGAAACTTATACTTGATAAGCAAAACTCTTTCAATGCAAACGCTAAACTGCGAAACCTGTGACTTACAAACCATCTGTGTATGGCAAGACATTAGGATACATTGCGATACACTCTCATATAACAGTGGTGTCTGTCCCAGTCTAATCTGATACTCTCTTCTCTGTAATTTATGGACTCTGATAAGGAAAAGATTGCCCAAGTGTAGGGACCATTTAAGCTCATTATGATCTGGCAAGTGAAATCCTCACTCACGGACTCTAGGGAAGCAGTTTTAATGACTTATGATTAGATAGTGCAGTACTAAAAATGTAGCTGAAAAATTTGACTATCTGACAATGAATGGATGGAAATATCATTTAAATTGATATGACTCTGTGGTTGATGCGGGCTCCTTCAGCCTGGACAGGATGGATCATCAATCCAAGATTCATCAAAGCCAGATGAGTTGTATCTGAAATTTCTGTTTCAAATATTGAACTTAAACCTTCTCCCTTTAAGAAACATTGTAAAGAACTTGATGTGTACGGTACATTTTAATTTAATTGCACTTAAGAGGTTGGAGTTCATTTCGTCCAGGCAGTGAGTTTTAAATGCCAGAACATGATTAAAATTCATCGTCTCTACTAACTGCCACACCAGTAATGCCTGAGATATTGAAACCAAAATGTATTTGGACACATACCTAAAGCATGACACATTTTTTCCACTGAGAAGTATCTGCGTTTGCACTTTTAACAATTCCCTCCCACACATCACAGATTTGAATCCAGTGTTGACACTTGTCGCCCACATTCTCAGACAATAGCCCTCTAAGCTATCTGTTCAAATGGAGTGTTTGGGGGAGCCGAGGCTGCTGATACACACGACGAACAGTCGTCATAGATATTTGACCTTCAAGCATAGGTCGCATAGCTTTAATCCGTCCGTGACGTCTGCTGACTTACAACACTTGACACAGCATCTCACACATAGATCGACTCTAAAACTATATAATGAGGAGAAATAATATTTGAGTAATTTTTAAGTTAAAAGAAACAAATGATGTCTGCTAGCAAGGATGTTTGAGTAAACAGTTCGGGAAAGGAATAACAGAGTCATTTGGAGGACTCGCACCACAGTGGAGGCTCCATTTAGGGGCTGCTGCCGGTACCTCTGACATTCTCATCCATGCAGTCACCCCTGCAGCTGTTAGGTACAATGACTGCACCAGGAATCAAAAGCACAACGCTGCTCTTGGTCCCCAGATTGGGTTTCAGTATCAGAAGCCAAGGAGGATTGACAGAGAGCACGGGCTTCTTAATTGCACATCAGTCACACCAGTCTCCAATCAAGGGAAGCCTTTTCTGAGCCTTGGCTGGTTTGGTCCAGGCTAACCGTGCCAGTTAGGTAAATTGGAAAGGTCGTTAGGGCCACATGTAAAGTGCTTAACACCCTAAATGCATCAATGGTTAAATGTTCAAAGGATAAAAAAAAAATCCCTGGATGTAAGACTTATTTTACACTATTGCCGCACAGACTCTTGGCTTTGCAATTTTTATCATGCCTTTGTAAAGCTCATGCAAATTTACCCCCAATGTGGCTTTAAGGGGTCCAGGTGTTTTACTGGCTGTATTTGTTTTTTGTTAACATGTAGTCAAACGTATCTCTCCGGTTGAGGCTGTGCTTTTAAAACAAGCTGTATCAAGTTTTCGAAAACTCCCATTCCAATGTTGGTTCATCTACCTGCCACTGAGTGGAAAATGTTTATTTCAGCTGGAGGCTGTAGTAAAGCAGCTGTTGGTGTATTATTAGCAGAGGCAACAGCGGAGCTGGTATTGTTTTCACCTTGTAAGTCCGTTTGTGTGTGTGTTCCATCATGGAAAAATGTGGTCCTGAAGACAGTATCTTTGAGTTAGGTGATTACATCTAAAAATGGTTCAGTACAAGTGTGTGTGCGTGTGTGCGTGTGTGTGTGTGTGTGTGTGTGTGTGTGTGTGTGTGTAACTGTCTTGCACAATGTTCTCCAATAGATGGAGTTAGAGTATTATTTTTATTTCTATTTTACATTAACGAGTCGTTGGACCTGACAAAACGAATTCTAGGTAAATTCTACAGAATAAAAAAAAGAAATAGATCAACATGGTTTACTCTTAATCCATGTGACCTCTGCAGTCTGACCTCTGACCACCTTGAGGAGGAGGAAGGGGGGATTTGCGAACATGAAATAAAGCATCACATTTGTTTAATATGATAACTTTTAATACTGAAAACATTTATAAGAGCCTGCATCCATTTGAGTTGTCATAATTTTTCCCTTTTTAGGTAAAAAGTCATTTTTCTGTAAATTCATATCTGACCTATCTAAAATACAGATAATCAGAAAAAGTTTAGTTTTATCAACAAGGCACTTTCTGTGACCTCTTGTCCTTAAAGAAGGGGCCCTACTGAATTTAAATTTTCATAATCAATGTCTCATTGTAGAACTGAAATCTTCAATACCATTTGTCATTGTGATCCAATTAGGAAGAGAAGTCTGGCCTTTTTTTATTGGAAATCTGTTAGAATGTTTCCGTCCCAGGATGAAACGATTGTGGACACAGACACTAGAAGAAACGTGTCAAAGTGCACGTACCCACTTTAGGGCACAAACCCTGTCCCTCCATTTTAAACCCGATCTCTGCTCTGAAAGGGAAGAGTGGATGTAAACTGAGAATTAAAAAAAGGGAAGGTGGTGAAGTGGTAGACGATAGAGAGACACACAGAGAGGAAAGAGAAAGATCAAACAATTTTGTCAGGTGACCTCTGACATTTTGGCTCCTCCCCCTTCTCCCTGCAACCTGCAAGCATGCTGGGAGCAACAACAAGGGATTCTGGGAAAGACAGGAGGAGGGCATTTTTTCAATATAAACAACATCTGTGTGTATGTGTGTGATAGAGAAGAACATGTATTGAAGCCCTGGTTGTTTTTCTATTGTCATTATTATTATTAGATACTTTTTTCCCCCCCGAGAATAATTTTAGCTCCAATTCAGCATTTGTCCTAGGTTTAGTTGTGATGCAAGTTGTGGCACTGAAATCATTTTTATTGAGCTAAAAGCTGCTTTTTGACAAAAATGATCCATTGGAAATTTAGTGTTTTTGTTTGGCCTTCATGTGTGAAACTGATATTTTCCAGCTGTGGATGCAGGGATTTATAGAGAATGGCAGTTGCACTTGGCTGACTAACAGATGGCTCATAAAATTGAAAAAAAAAACAACAAACAAACAAACAAAAAACCCCAAAAAGATAATAAACTAAAAGGTGTATTCAAGTAAATAATACTACCAGATATTGAAGGATACTTGTCTCCTGGCTCTGGCTTCATAATTAATGGACATATACGTCAATACTATTCCTTTAAATGTATCATCAATGAACCACATTGTAACTCTGGGTGACGTATTTCTTCATTATGATGAACAAGGCCACGGGAGTTTATTCTGATTCGACAAATTACACTGTTGTAAATTTTCATTATTATACTACATCTTTTGGTAATCCGCAGATGAAAATAGTCCCCAACAAATGCCCTGTAATCCTGTTTGAGCGATATTTGCTAAAGCCACAGTGACCAGCTATAGAAAATCACTTCACAGTTGACAAAAAAGTTTCACCTCAAGGTCCATTTAGCAGTCCTTTTGGTTGTACAGATGTTATATGAACGAAAGCTCTTATCACATGATCCTCATCAGCAGATGCATATGTAGATTTTAAAATTTTATTTGTAGAATGTTCTCTAAACCTCTGAATTCTAAGTCAAAAAACATGGAAACATGAAAACATTAGGACATTATTTTGGTCTTTTATGGGACAGAAAGAGATTGTTGACAAAAGGACTATTGAATGAGGCCAGCCTCCTCCTTTAGCCAGAGCAGCCCCTTGGATGCTTTGACAGGACATATAACTGACATGGGGGTCAAGCATTCGACCTCCGGGTTACGAGACAGTGTCTCTACTGTCCATCACCAGCCAGCGCGTCTCATATTCTGATCTCAGTCATATTTCCTATTCTCCAGGGTTGGACTGCAATTGCTCAGCTTGTTTGAAAAAAAAATTATATATATATTTATTTTATATATATATATATATATATATATAATATATATATATATATATATATATATATATATAATTCTATCCTTCTCAAGCTGTTTGTATTTTCATCTTCAACCCCTGCACATTTATAAGAGGATGTGTTTTTCCAATACATATTTATTCTCTTGTTTGTATTTAATCAAAAGCTGATGTTCATTACTGAGCTCATAGCGGTGGGGTTAAGATCTCACCAGCATTTACTCTGTAGCCCTGAATAGTTCTTGTTTGTATTGTGTGTAAATTCAGACCTGTATTTTGTGTTCTGCTCCACTCTGATCCTGGATTTTGGCCTTTAAGTCAGCTCTGTGTTGTATTTGTTTTCATAATGAGAGTCAGATGTTGTGTTGGGTATATATTGCATTTCTTTTCATGATCAGAAGCAGATGTGGAGCGACATGAGGGGAAAAAAAGTCTCTCTGACGAGAAAACCAACACAAACAGCTGATAGAGGGCACAGGAGGTCTAGGTTTTCTCTAATGTCGTTTGAAGAAGTGTGTGGATAAATCAGTTTTCAAGTTTAAAAATGCATCTTTAGCTGGAGTTTTGCCTGATTACTCGTCTTGTGTGTTGAGGAGAGTCAAAGTTAATGACTTGCAGTTGTAAGAATTTGACACAAATTGTTTCGACTGGCTGTGTGTTTATCGGTAGCTGTTCAAATAAGATGCAAAATGTAGTTTAAAATCAAATAAGATTACTTAAATCTGTTACACATCTTGAAAAATGATAGACTATTAAGATTTTTATGTTGTTTTATTTTTAGTTCCTGTCTTAAAGCAAAAGTAGTGATGCAATAATGTAAAAATACTCAAATACAAATAGAAGCACTACATTCTGTCACAGGAAGGAGGATCCAAATGCAGACACTCAGGCAGGCTAGTCCAATGAAATGACTTTAATGAAGGTGATCAGGTTTACAGAGAGTTCAGGCAAACAAATCCAATGTAGGCCGGTCATTAATGGGTAGAAGGTCAAAAACTCAGGTACTGGTAACTCAAACAGATAAAGAATTGAGGGTCTGGGCCTGGAAAAGTCGCTCTAAGCATTTGCATTGGCATGAGTACCTTTGAGATTCTGGCAGAGAGTGAGTGAAACTGGGCTGGTATAACTACTGGGAAGCCAACAGGGGAATGAAGAACAGATGAGCCAGCAGGTGTAATTAAGGACCGGTGTATAAATCCTAGGGCATCTGGTGGACGGATGGAGAACTGCAGGTCTGGAAGGTTCCATGTTGGTGCCTGGAGAAGTGTCAAAGTGGCTGAGGGCAAGGACAGAGGCAGAAACCATGAATAACAACACTGCAGATGTAAAAATAAACAAGTATTGTCAGTAAATCTACTGACTGTATAATGAATTTATAAGGGCTCATTTTAGAGGCAAAATGACCCCAGTCCTCCTATTATATATTCTGTTTTTGGATCTTAACTATTGATGAATTTATAATTTCTATGGTAGAGCAAATTGCAACTATTTTGAATATTGATGGGTATGAGGGCAAGAATTTACAGTTTCTAAAGATACTGCAAAATAGGAATTATTTGCAGCAGAAGTGCATTTTGATTTTTAAAATCTTAATGAGCACAAAGATAGCTGTTTGTAGTTGTTGGAGTAAAAATTACTGAAATATGGTGAAGTAGGAATTTGAAGTAGCATTAAATAACAATACTTAGGTGAAGTACCAGAACCTCTGATATGTACTAGGGCGCAGAACTTGAGTAGATGTAATTAATGTCCACTGCAACACAGTAATAATCGTCATAACTGCAGTATATCTATTAAGTATTCCATTTTGTTTATGGTAACGGTTAACTTTTTAGCCTGTTATTACACTGTACACCAGCTCAAACTACACTTTTATCAACACATTTATACATTCTACACCTTGGACTTGATTTAGCCTGTATGTACACTGATTACATCACTATTCTAAATTTGATTTAAGTCTTTGGATTTGAAACCAAACTCGTAATCTATACATCCTGCCTGAAACGCTGAAGATCAACTGTAGTTACACAACTCTTCACAATTGCAGTCCTAATCTCTCCATCTGCGTGTTGCATTATATTCCACATTGCTGTAAATAGTTCCAGTGCACCGATGACAAATCGCTGACATTTTATGCCTGTTCTGTGAATAATGCAAAGCGCCGTTACTGAAAGTCCACTGCCCTGAAATGCAGCAGGGATGAGTGCGGTTTACAGCATGCTGTCATTTGCGCTCAAGCAGTCACATTATGTACAAAGAGGGCTTTAGCGGCAGATGCAGATGTAAATTACATATGATCACACACACTCAGATGGATGTTACGACAGATGTGAGGAGAGTGTTAGATGCCGTCACATCGCCGGGTCGCCTCCGGCAACCATCTGCTACACACGCTGACCCTTTGCTTCAGCTGATTCGTCTCTATGTCCTCTGTATTTTTGCTTCTGTTCTCACTTTGTCTCACATTGTCCTCTGAAACGAATGCAAACACAAGTTGTTTTTTTTTAAGATTTCAAAACAAGAACTTGTAGTAGTTTCAAAGTTTTAGGTATACGATAAGTGTATAGATATAACAGTTTCTGAAAAGAGAATTTGTCTATGTGTGTTTACCCCTGGGTTTGCAACTATACCCCCAACCACACATCAGTCATGTACTCACAAATGCAAACACTCACGCACAGCTGCCCATTGTGAAGCCCATGTGGTTATTTGGCCTTAATTAACAAGGTCTCTAATTAGTGGCAGGTTATCTAACGAGTGTGTGTGAAAGAGTAACTGAGGGAAAGACGGGGAGAAATGTAACTATGTGTGTTAGAGTGTGTTTTATAACAAATGTTAACCACAGAATGTTTTTCTAATTTGGTATGTTTAAGAAAACAAATTGGAATTTGTTTTCTTTTAATAGGTTATTTATTTCCATCACTCGGTCCATGCACATGCTGATGTGGATAAAACACATTGGAATATGGCCACTTGTGAACTCAACTAAATATGACTGACCTAAAAAATAACACAAAGGGAGGGATTTGATGGGTCTGCACTGACACATAAGTGGCTCAAATAAGCAGTGCAAATTAACCTTAGTGCAAACACCATTTACGTGTATATCTAATGCCAAACAAAACCAACAAAATCTTAAGTTTTAAAATGATTTTATTTAACTAGGGTCCAAAATGGTGGGCCATTCTAACACACTCAGTTGGTCTCCTCACTTCCAGTTTGTCAGAGTGAATCAGGCCATTTCAGCTGGTTTTCCATCTAATGACCAGAGGAGGACTCCCCGTCAATCCATGAAATGAGGACAGAACCACATGAGATATATATTATTGATTAATTTAAAAATGACAGAGTGGATGTCAGTTAAAGTGCATGTACTCAAACTAGCAAACAAAAAAATGCAATTAGGTTTTTGCTACATGAAAAAACACACAAGAATGTGTGTTTGTCATGTCTTGAAACGTGTTTGTGCTAAAAACAGAGATCCAACGATACTGTAGCTGTTACAAGACTCCTTATCAAAGAGTGAATGCATTTGCAAGTTATAAGAGGTGAATTTAGCTATAAGAGGTGTATTTAGCTGATTTTTGTTTTTCAGGTATTTCATTGTGGACAAACTGTGTAACCAGAACCTTAATGTATCGTCACATGTCAGTTCACATCTTTAAATTTTTATGTGTGAAAATGATTATGTTCATTGAAGAGATGAAACATTTTTGTATTTGGATGAATAAAAAAAGTTATACTCAGTTCAGATTTGAAAGACAGCAAGTCAGTTATTTAAGGCGAACACCCAAATGCTAGAGCTGCTCTTACCATGGCAACCAATTTGTTTGTGCAAGTGTGCACGAGCAAGTGTCCTCTGCATGAACCCTTCGGTTACTCCCTGAAAAGGATGCCAATCAGAGAAACTCCTTTACAGCTTGAAAATTTGCTTTTTGCTTTTTTTTCTGCTTCCCTAAGTGAAAACTGTAAATCTTGTCCTTGTTTTTACCTTTTTTCTTTCCCCTACTCAAGTTGCCAGCTTGCATTGCCTCCCTCATCGAGAAAATCTTTCATTATAAATCAAACAAATCAAGCCATTCATAGAGCTTTGTAATTGTTACAACTAAACATTAATCGCGGAAAAATAAATCACCTTTAACTCTCATTCTTAAATCGAAATACCGAGCAATGAGGAAATTCAGTGTCAGTAATAAAACACCCACGTACTCAAGAATTTCTACACCTTTTATAGAGATTTGTTTTGCATCGGTGCTGCTACGTTATTCATCAGTTGTTCTTGCTGAAAGTCAAAACCTTCACTGAAGCTGTCAGTCATAGCCTTTAGTGTTTTATGGTGGGTTTCAGCCTAATTGAAACTTAAATTATTAATGATGTAATGAATAAATCTAGGGGGTCCGCCCTGTTTCATGTGAAAATGTTCTCTCATTTCAACTGCAGTTTGACTGCATTTGATTGAGAACTATATCTGTAGAAAATGGTTTCTAATCCAATTTCCTCCAACAAATGCACAGAAATAAAAGCTAAAGGAAAAGCTACAGCTACTCAGCTGGAGCCATGGTTTTAGAGAAGATTGTTCAAGCCCTGGACATGTATTTATTCCCTCTGACACTTAAACTAGGTGCACTTACACACAAGACTATGAGAGCTACTGTGTTTTCACCCAGTGTAGTGTATCTCGGCAGGATATCTCTAAAAAAACATGAAAACCATCCTGTGAAATTTCATGAAGGAATGGACACCAAACCAAGGAACAACGGATTAGTGGTGGGTGATCCAGATCTGGGATTTTTGCCATGAGAAACAAATTTTAGCCATAATAAACCCTTATAAAGACCGTGCAGGTATGCGTGCAAAGTCAGGAAAACAATCTCTAAAAATCTACTTTAAGTGGAAGGAATGATGCCTGTGGGTCTGACTGCAAAGTGGACAAGATACCCTCTGGTTTGAGGGATTGAAATCTAATTTCAGAGTGATTCAATTGAGCACAGAAAACATTTTGCCAGGAAGATTTTGGTTAAACATGTCCAGAGGAAAAGGAAGCACGAAGTTTTTCGCAGAACGCTTATGTGAATACAGCTGACATCAGGTTCTCAAAACATTCATCACATTTCCTCCTCCAGCCTTGTGATTTTAAAAACTTTCTCCTCACATTCACCTTTTTTCCCTCCACTTGTCTCCTCCGCTGTTTCATTAAAGATGAAGTTGGCCCACTTCTCGGGAACTGGCAGCTCTGATGAGGAGAGATAATGATGAGCACGAAACTCTGGCTTCCCCCAGGCGGTGCGCACACACAAACACTGTGTGTCTAACTATACATGGCACACATGGCAGTGTCATCATTATAGCTCACACACACACATTGAGGAGATGTTTTACTGATGCAATCTACTTGAAAGTGCCCATTCAGCAAAAAAAAAAAAAAAGGAGCATGGAGAGGAAGGAGGTTTTATCTGCGCTGTCAGGTTTTCCAGTATGTACATGTGTGTGAGAGACGGGACAGAAAGCCTCCATAGACTGTATCTAAAAACATCTTTTGCCACCGCTGCTATCCGATTGCCATGGTAACCAAAACACCTGTCACATACAGACTCGCTCAGTCTAAAATTAGTAACTTTGCGACTGTAGTTGGGTGGAAAAGCTAAAAACATGGATCATTTCCTCCTGAAGCAGCAGCTTTTTCTCTGACTTTTTTAAAAAACATTCCGTTAGGGAAATATAATAATGATAATTCGACAAAGTCAGGATTTGTATACATTAAAATTTTTTGTCAATTTAGGGAACAGAGACACACAGCCATTCTTATGTAACAACATATGTGAGAACTTTTTGTCCTTTGAACTCCATCCCGCTGCAGCACTAGAAAAAACAGCTGTTGGCAATGCATATTAGATTCACTGTTCTCACGAAAAGATGTGGATCGACCTTATGTTTGCTTTATTTCTGATATGTTTCTAGTTCAGCTGTAATTGACATGTGAGCAGAAATGTTTTTATTTTTGAACTGTGAATTCAGGCGGGTTTGGAGAGAGAGCAGTATGGTGCATTGGTTGTTAGTTTTCTTTAAGTAGAAATAAAAGCCGCAGTTACAGTTGTTCACCTTTGTATTGCCATGTGCTTGACAGGTGAGTAAGCTTTTGCTTTGTTTGATCCAGATAAAATAAACCAATGAGTTTTTTCTCTCTTTGACACTATGAATGGAGAGTGGCTGAGAGGTGTGGCTGCGAGGGAGCAATGAATGAAGGCACCAGGGAGACTGAATGAAGCAATTCTTCCTGATTGAGCTTTCACTAAGCTGTGTTAAATATTTAATCCCACATTACGAGCAGAAGTAGATTAAATAATGACAAGCAAGAAATCCTCCCTTTACATTTACAGTGAAGCGTGTGGGATTACATTTATGTTGTAAATCCTGCTCATTCATTTGCACTCTACCTCTTATATTTGCCACTTGACTTTAAAGCAGTGTAAATCCAGAGTCAAAGGAGCAACGGTTTGGAAGACAAATGGTTCTATTTAAACAGTAGCAAACTTAATTACAGGAAAACGTGATGTGACAGTAGTGTTGCCGGATTGAGAAAAATTCTGACGTTCGGGCAGTTTTTGTGAAGATTGTTAGAGTAAGGGTTGGGGAAAGTGTTTTTCCGTCATTCATTTTACCTTAAAAATATTATATTTATGTATAAAATCCAATGTCCAACAAAACATATTTGACTCCAGAAATTATTTCAATTAAATTAATTTGTTTCACATGTAATACATTTATACATTTATTCATTAGACTCATTTTACAAAAATCTGCATTGCACACATATCTCATTAAAATATGCTATTTTAACGTAATTTTATTGCAACAGTGCGTTCATCATTTATGAGTGAGGTGATATTTCAGCCAGTATTTCATCTCTTCTGTATTTTCTGTCAGGTCAAGAGCCATTATCGTCTCTCTGGCTCCTGGCTCCGTGAAGCATCACCCGTGCACAGGAAAAAACAACAGCCATTAATTACACAATGATTAGTCTGTTACATAACAGGCTGCACGTGTGTGCGATATTAAGGCAGTTTGGTGAATCATGGATAACTACATGGCAGAAAGTCAGAGCAGAAAGCGGAGTGTTACGTAATGCGAATGCGGCGCACACATGTGCTTGATGGAATAAACCAGGCTAAAGAAAAAAAAATCCCTTATTCACTGACATGATTTGCATGTATGAGTGAGTTTGTGATTGTGCGTATAAGTCTAAGTGTGTGTGTGTGTGTGTGTGTGTGTGTGTGTGTGTGTGTGTGTGTGTTTGCGTGAGTGCATCCAACTCTGACTGGCAGATTGTATGCGATGAAATGTCAGCTGCCCACACCATACGACACGCTGTGCTGCTGCTATGTTTGTCCATATCTTTCTGTGTGTGTGTGTGTGTGTGTGTGTGTGTGTGTGTGATTACTTCATTCACATGAGCATGTAAAAGAAGAGTTACAGGCAGACAGACCGATGGGTGGAAGGCTGGAGAGAAAGCGGAGTGGGGGTCTTTTTTTTTCATCTTATTTAGCTGATACTTTAACACAGTATAAATGAAGTTGGGGCAAGATTTATTCCTCCTTTGAACATTCCTAAGATTTATCTGCTTATGTGGCTGTTTCCCTCAAGCAACCAAATAAAAACATCCAACTTCAGAAAGGGAAAGTGTCTTTTAAATCCCGCCACGATCTGATTGAATGAGCATTCCCCAAAACGATGCTTTTCTGAAATCGCTGACCTCCTACAGTCGGTAATCCACAAATATATTCATGTTTGCTGATATTCAAGGCTGATGAAAGAGATTAAAATAAATACATGACATAAAATAAATACATACGATATTACAGCATTGTGACATGTTATTTTCAATTCAATTTTATTTATATAGCGCCATATCATAACAGATGTTATCTCAGGGCACTTTTCATATAGAACAGGTCTGGAAAAGACTATAGTTATTATTTAGAGAGACCAAACATTTACCACAAGAGCAAGCACTTGGACTAAATGAAATGGTGACAGTAGTAATCATAATAATTAAAGCAGTGGGTGTGGATCAAGCTCATGGGGCAGTAGTTGGACTGCAACCATGGATCCAGTGTCAGGAACATCAGAGGCAAAAAACCTGCAGAAAGTGACAGAAGGAGAGGGGAGAGAGACGAGAAAGCACAAAACTGCGGAAGAGAGGAAGGACAGTTAGTAACAAGCATTTTTGAGATGTTAAAGTGCACTGGGAGAGAGGAAGAGGCAGTGGAAGGAGGAGCTCAATGCATCATTGAAAGTCCCCCAGCAGTCTAGGCCTATAGCAGCATAGTGAGGCGTTGGCTCGAGCTAATGCTGAGCCAGTTCTAACCATAAACTATATTAAAAAGGAATGATTTAAGCCAGCTCTTAAAATGGAGAGGGTGGAGAGGGTGTCTGCCTCCTGGACCCAAAATGGAAGATGGTTCCAAAGCAAAGGAGCCTGACAACTGACAATTTTTTTTGTATGAGGACGTCACAGCAGAGATACGTCTGGGACAGTTACACCAGTAACAAGGTTTATTGTGTATTGTGAGAGCAAATGTAAAGATACAATAATCCCTAAATTTATGTGAATTTTTGTAGAGAGACATTTTTCTTTACTGCGTAACATTATTGCAATGTTATTTATTAATTTATTTTGTATTTTACACAGCTGTCAGGCACTGGAATGTGCGTGACATGATTAAAACTTATCAGTCCGTGCTGGCCTTTTGCAGGACAAAAGTAATGCTGCGCTGCTCAGGTTAAAACAATGTGGTGGTGGTTGCTCTTTTTTTGTTTTGTTTGTTTGTTTTTTAAAACAGCATCAGCCTTTCATACAAACACAATTCCACTTCTATAAAAACAGATACACTTATATCTAAACAGGAACTTGTGCAAGAGAGGTCGGATGCTAAAAGCCTACACAAACACGTCCCTAAAAAGATGATAAATGATGGTCAGACTAGTGGGATATGAATGACAGACTGAATCAGCTCTAAAGAGCTTATTTAGCTTAAAAAAGCTTTTATCTAGCTGCAAAGTTAGTAAGAGATTAGAGATATTGATAAGTTTCGATATTAATTGATAGAATAGAAAACCTGTGAATAGAAAGACAAACAGGAAGCGATTGCAGACACTTGACATCTTGTTCTGTTGTTGGCCCCGATCCTACGCACACAGTAGATGAACTTGGTCTGTCTGACTGCCTCTTAGACTAAAATGTTGTCTGCACACTGACTTGAGTGTCAGCATTTGTGTGTGTGTGCGCGCATACTGCTGGAATCACTATCTCGCTAGATGGGGTGTGGATTGTCGTCATGGCAACCAAGTAAAGGGGTTGAGATAGCAAGCGCGTGCGTGTGTGTGTGTGTGTGTGTGTGTGTGTGTGTGTGTGTGTGTGTGTGTGTGTGTTTCGACAAGGACTGTCTCTCTGGATGTGTGTTACAGTGTCGCCGGTGACTCTCCTCTGTCTCAACACGCAAAACTTGTGGTCAAGTGTGTGTTTGTGTGTAATGAGGAAATAACAGAATAGGAAAGAATCAGAGGGAGAGATCAGGACTTTATGTGCCCCAGTAACACTGTTATTGATTTTTTTTTAAACGATCCAATTCTGCTGACCGTTGCTATGTGTGTGTGTGTACAAGTGTGTGTCTGTGTGTGTGTGTGTGTGTGTGTGTGTGTGTGTGTGTGCACGCACGTATGTGTGGTTTTGTGTGTGCGTTCTTAGGGAAAATGTCCATCAGGGTTGCCCCCTCTCATCCTTCTCCAACACAGTAAATCCATCTCTCTGGCTCCATCGTCATTAAGAGGCTAAGATCGGTCCCGCAGGCCCCAGACAGAAATCCATGCTCCCTCTGTGTGCGTTTGCGTGTCAGTGCTAAGTGTGTTCCTACATTTGTTTTTGCTCATGTACTCATTCAAATCCATGCTCATGTTTCTTTCGTGTGTATGGCCAGTGAGATGATCCAATGGGGCTACAAGGAGGGGGCTAAATCTAAATTCGTTTTTTTTTTTTTTCCGCAGCAGAAGCTCAGAGGGGATCTGGAAATATTTTAGTTTGCATCCAGCGTCATATTGGCCCCCAGAGGCCCCCAAATACAAATCCATTTCCATTCAACTGAGTGTGTGGTTGTGTGTGTATGTTCAAAGAATCCATCTGCTCTTTCCCTGTTAAGATCAGCCCCTGAGGTCCCCTTTAGCACAAATCCTCTCCTCTTTGCTCTCTTTTACCAGATATCAGGGAAAGGAGAAACAGCTGCCTCAGTATCTGACTCTTCCCCTTCTCCTACAGCCTTTGTATACATTTAAATTAATTGAATTCAAATTTACTTCTTTCACATAAAAAAGTGGATTCCTACCAAAAAAAGTACTTTACAGTACAGAGAAACAGCCAAATTGGGTCACATTTAAAACAGTTTGATTTACCATTTGTTTTGAGGATTTACTTTCTACCTGGGACGTGCAGCTTTATTTATTTACATTGCCATCAAGTCCATATTTAAGATCCTTTCCAAAGTTTCCCATTTTAAAACAAGTCAGTTTGAACATTTAAAAAATTCAGCCAGAGCCAAAGTTTTGTCAGTTATATTTGCCACTGCCTGGAACCATAAAAGGACTAAGAATTTCAAGTTGTAAATCGGTCACTGTTATCACTGCGTATGCACTGCCCAAGATTTGAAGGAGTAAGAATAACGGTAACAATAACGGGGCTTAACAAGTGGTCAGTTCCAGTGCTTGGAAAAAAACCTGTGAATGGACCAAAAGAAATTTTTGTTTTTAGAAAGTGTTCTGTAGATATTTTCCTCCGGTTGGGCTTTTGCACTTCAATTAAAAAAATTTGACTGAAAGCAGAAAAATATCCACGACTCTGGGGACAAACGGATCCAGAGATAATTGTAGCCTGCCTCGCTAAAGTCACAGCGAGGTCGATCAGGACGTTCCAGAACTTTCATTTTGACTGACTTGAAAGCTTGATTGTGTGAACAAGAAATGCTCTTTCTTTTTGAGAATGTAGCTGAAAGCAAAGGTCGGAGCAGAAAAGACACACACACACGATTTTAATCCATCTTGGGACTTGTGGGTTATTTGGAGTTTGCAGATGCAGCTGTACACAGCATCACTCCACCTCCTCTGCTCTTTATCAAGCCATGATTACTACTTTTTTCTTCATCTATCTCTCTCTCTCCCACTCACACATGTGAGCGCACACACACACACACACACACACACACACACACACGCAAAACAAACACACGTGCACACAAAGAGAGTGCAGACAGTACACCTCCACACTTGTACATCGTGCATGAGACCCTGTTGCTAGGCAACACTGGCCTATGTCAGAATGTCCCTGCATGAGAGATCAGGCTCTGGGAATGGTGTGTGTGTGTGTGTGTGTGTGTGTGTGTGTGTGTGTGTGTGTGTGTGTGTGTGTTTGCATGATTTCCCCATAATACTGTACTGAACTTGTGTGGACTAGTTTGATTGCTGATCAGCGGAAGACTTGTGTGCAGTGGACATGAGGACATCTGTGTGTGTGTGCCTGTGTGTATGAGAGATTTGTCACTAATCTGGATTGCACTGTGAGTGTGTCTGTAAGCTGCTGACAGTGAGTAGAGTATACATTATGTTCCTTAAATTTCCTCTGCTGTCTAACTTAAAACTTTGCATCAACAAATGACAGAAAAATATCACTATATTTCATAATTTCCGAGTTGTTTATTTTATTTTTAACGAGTATCTTTATTAACATGTCACACAGAGACCAACTGTCAGTAAAACAGTGTAATCCAGTGCTGTAGTGCCTTTTTTTGACCCTGCCCTCATCCGACAGTTTCTTCTGAATGAAAAAACACAAACTGTGGCGACTCAATCAGACCTTTACATTAAAGTAAACGACATCATGACCATAACCTGAGCCTCAGCCGGGACATTTTACTTGAAGCCTAATGAAAATAGATTACTTTAACCAAAGCAAATTTGTGAAACATTTATCAGAACCCAGGTCACACCAAATTCTTTTTTTGAAGAAATACAAATACCGAATACTCCTGTCAAACATATCAAAAATCACTATATCTTTGATACTATCATACAAGCTAGGGTTATAATACCCGAAGGGGATTCAGAAGGTATGCCCGACCTCCATTATAAATATCCCATTTCCCCCACCCTTTTATAGTTCCAGGTGGATGCTCATACTAAAATCTCTCTAAACGCTGACATTTTACTGTCCAGCTATGAAAAATTTAGATGTGAGAGGAGAGGGATTGACAACATTTTGTAAATATCCTCATCCGAGTCAACTTTACTACTGTGTGCTCAGTGTTTAACAAGCAGCGGTGAAAGGTTTAGGAGGGATTTTTTTGTTGCCCAGGGTTTTGCCTGTAAGGCTATCTACAGGCTTTTCTGCCTTACTGGTGGAGGTCGTGGGGGCCATATGCAGCCTTTAAGGAGGACCTGCAGACACAATGCTGGGCAGACAAAAGCAAACCCATCTTCTCTGCGCATTTTTGGGTAAAAATGAAAAAATAAATTGTAAAAAGGCACTAGAAAGAAATATTGGTCAGATAAGATAGTGAGTCCAGTGCAGTTAATGTTAAAGATGCAAATACAACATAATCTATGATAAGGTAGTCAGGTCTCTATCAAAGAAAGTAAACAGGACTGAAGTGGCTAGTACATTAACAATACAGACGTTTATATAGCTTTTCCATCATTTACTATTTTAAAATACTATTACAATGGATTTTTTTTAACATCTGAAACCAAACCTAAACATGACCTGAACTACTCTCCAGTGTCAATGGAAGTAAAACATAAAGTATTAAAATCTGAAGCTGTATCGGGAAGTGTTTTTATCTAATGTACTGTCATCATTTTTTTAATGATACGTGTGTATATTTTTTCAGTAAATAAAAAAAACCCTAACAACATATGTATGTCGTATCATAGTAGAATAAATGGAAAATAACCTAGAGAAAAATATTTCAGTCAAATTGCAAAACAATTATTAACAATGACAGGCACTAAAAGTCTTTCTAATGTCCAGTAGGCAGCAGGGATCATGAGTAATATCTAAAGTGTATTCTCATTGTGGTGCATGAAGGAATCTGGGGGGCTCCAAAGCCCCTCTCCAGTCTTTGGCATTCCTCACTACACAGGCTGCCGTTGAGCGTCGAGGGCAGTGGGTCTGTACGAGAGCTGGTATCAGCAGCAGCATTTATATCTTTGACTTTATGACCAACAGCAAACAGGTTTTTCTCTCTTTCTCTTCCTCTCTCCACCTCTCTCTTTCTCATTCTTTTAATTGCAGCCATAATCCTTGGCCAGATTAGAGGGATGTGCGGGGTCTCTGTGTGTGAGAGGAGCGGTGTGTGTGTGCTTGTGTGTGTGTGTGAATTGACTGAATGAGCGGTGGATAGATCTCTCTAGATAGAGATTACTCCATCCCTGTCATCTAAATCCAATTTACTCCTCCAGCTGATGTTTATTCAAACAAGGAATGTGATCTGAACCACCGAGCGTTTCCTCCACGACAGCACTGTTTTGATGTTCGTTGTTGTAGCCTGGTTTGATACAGTTTAATTATTGGTATTAATTGGTGAAAGGGTTTATGGCAGATGTTTGCACCTGTAAACAACAGAGCCTCTTTAGTGTCTCTCTTTTTCCCACCTGCTGAGTCTGACCTGGTTGTCATGTGCCTTTAACTGGTGTGTATTTATGATCCATAAATTTATCTTCAAATTACTACCTTATCCTTATCCTAACACTTTTCAATAAGGTTGTTTCTTTTTTTAATGCCACCTAAAAGTTTTCTTAATTCTTGTTGGACTTTACTAAATGTAGTTATAATTTCCCTGGTGGTTTTTAGCTCATTGTGGAATTGAACGTGGAATTTTCATCGCCATGTCAGTTTTAATGTGTTGCAAGAGAAAAGCTGCTACAGGGGTGTGTTGAGGAATGCTGCCAAAAAAAAAAACAGAGAAGCATAAACATTTTATGTCGAGTCTAAATGGATAAGACACTTGGTGGCCTAATTGTTTGAGATGCATTCTCTAATACTCTACACACTAATACTCTAAGCTTTTTTTCCGGCCAGAGATCTTTGTTGCATTTCATTGCCCTTCTTTCTGTTTCTTTGATCAATTCTTTGTCATCTCTCCACTGTCTGCTTTTGTATTAAGGCAAAAAAATCCCTTTTTAGTACAAAAGTAAAATAAAACACTCTTTGTAAGTGTATTTGAGATGAGAGTATGAATGAGCTTTTTTAGCATCTGGCTTATGTACATACATGAAATAAAAACATTCTTGTATGGTAAATTGTTCTGACCTTTTAACCTACTAACTGTTCATTTGAAAAATTATATTTATTTTACTAGCTGGAGGTTTGTGACAATTTTATTTATTTTTTTGTTGATTGATTCATTGATCTTGTTTATTGGTTAACTGACATGAGCCACACTGGCAGTGGTGGGTAGATGTAACAAGTTGGCCATTAATTATAGGGGCTGAAGTCTGAGCCCCCCCCCTGTTCTTATGTTGAAGTGTCTTTGAGTAAGACACAGAACCCGAGGAAGCTCTGGCCTGAGCCTTTATCTTCCCCTCAATGTCTGATGTCAGTGTGTCCTGTAAAATTAAACAAAAACAAACAAACTTATAATCAATTTTGAAGAACTTAAAAATCTCAAAAAAATTCTCCAAATTCTGCTGCTAGTAAACCAAAATTGAGAAATGGATATAAATACATATTAATTTGTCCCTGCTGATTGATTAAAAGGAAGCGCAAGGTTTGCAGCTGCAACTGGAAGCCCCATCCAAGTATTTGTGTGATTATCAGGAACCTAAAGCAAAGCTATAAAGTTTATGTTAGTCAAACTTTGCTCACGCTTGAATGAGAAACCTACATTATCTTAAGTTTATCAGTGCTGGACTATTATGTCGTATTCTGTCAAACAGTAATAAACCCTATGTATGTCTGGTTTGATTATTAAACACTTTTAAATGCCTCCAAGTTACACCTGGTCCAAAGTCCCGTGTCTGTTCGAGTACAAGGGCAACTGCAGAAACATTGACACTGTACCTTTGTCTAGACATCTGGACTCGCCAAAGGAAAAGTAAAATGTACATTGATTTCATTCTCTTGCAACCAGAAGCAATGATGAGTTTTAGCTATTTAATGAAGAAAAAGTGAGAATTCGAAAAATGTTTTTTCTTTCATCAATTTTTTTGTCATCTCTCCACTGTCTGCTTTTGTGTGAAGGCAAAAAAAGTCCTTGCATATAAATAAATGTAGTTCAAACCTTATCTGCTGAGGTTTTTAGATATCCACCTTTGAGACTTCTACCTCTGCCCCAATTATGATGGATAAGAATGAACAGATATCTCAAACCCTCAGTGCATAACATTCAAACTGTCTGCATTGCTAGATAACCCTAGAGGTTTGGGTGAACCAAGCCTTTAACTTCCATTGTGACCCCTACTTTCACTTTGAAAGGAAAAGAAATATTGGTTATGAAGTGCTAACATTTCCAAATACTTACGCTACGAGTAGTAAAACCAGCACAAATATGGCTTTTAAATTATAGCTGTCCCATATCACCTGCTGCTACTCGTTACTCCATGGACATCCAGAAGCCAGGTTTTATTCTGTATGACAGAGCATTGTTTGGGGTTAAACATGAACTGGATTACTGGATTAATTATGGAGCTGAAACCCAGACACAGGAAAAACTCCAAAGGAGCCACTTAGACTCAATCACGGTTTGCTGTTCTGGTTTTATTGATGCAAGAGCGAGGCGGCCGCTGTGTGGGAGGTCGATTTACCCAAAGACTTAAACATGCTCAAGTGCAAATCCTGCAAATCAGAGTGTAAACAGAAAATCCTCAATGTCCGTGCGCAAATGTGTTTGAAAAGAAGGTGTGGTTCTCTGTCATTGTGAAGCTAAAGAGACAGACACAGGACAGATATTGAAATCATGTGGACACACATCTGTTGCTGCTAACATGATGTGTTGGTGGAGCACATGTTGTTAGTTAACAACCCAGTGGATTTCAGCTGATTATCATGAGTTACTGCACCGCAAACCAATTTCCTTTGGGTTCTGCTCTGCTGTGGCGAGGTACAGACATTATCAGAGTATATGCAGCAGTTTGAGAAAGAGGAAAATATGCTTTATTTTATTTTGTGTCGAACCGTCCCCCTAAGGGCTTTCTCTACCAGTTTTTCCTTTCCCTATCTCTTACATCACCATCCTCTTTCTCCTGGATCCATTTCGTTTTCCTGAATAGAATGGGAACAAAGTGAATTCAGGCTGCTGCCAGCTTTACTGCTGTGGCAGGCCCTCTCGGTCTGTGCACTGATAAAGCAGCAACCAAATTTGCTGCTTTCATTGCACAACTAAAACAATAACTAAGAGTGATCTCTCCCTCTGTCTCTCATATTTTGTACCCTCTCGTCTCAGTTCAGCTCCCTTGTTACAGTATCTGTCATACTCCGTCCACCCACCAGATGTCCCTGGACTTTCTTCCTGTCTCCATGTCCACCTGCTCACCTGTTTTTCTATTCCCAGTCTCCTGAGTTTCCCCCGCCCACTCACACAGCTGGTCCCAGTTTCCTTATAGCCCCTGCCGGTATTTAAACCTGCCATCACCAGTAGCTCCTGGTCAACTCAACTGCTTATGTTTACATGTTCTTAGCTATGCACCTGCTACCTGCATGTCAGAACCTGTTGTCTGTACCAGTATGGTACCTGTATTGTCCACCTATCCATCAGTACATCCACAATATGCATTAGGTTTATCCCCATCAAAGTGATAATATGTGAAATCTTCTTGTCTATTACTTTAAAAGTATTCACTGCATTTCCCAGAGGTTTCCTGTCCATCAGCCTGAGCTGTGACACTGTTTAACTTGGATCCTCTGTCGATGAAGTCTGAGTCAGGGCTGTTATAGCTTTATGATCTTTACAAAAAAGGGTGGATATTATCAAGTGACACGGGTAATTTCCACTTCAGAGGCTGGTGAAGCACAAGAGTTACAAAACTAATGAGACTCTTTGCCCAGCAGAGAAACGGAGAAAGCGGTAAAGGCATGTTAAGCTCATTAGCTCAGGAGTTTCACACACAGCTGACGTCTCCTCGTCGTCTTCTCCTCGTTATTGTTTCGCATCTTCCCCTTCTCCTGATTCTTCGTTCTTCCTCACACTTTCATCTGTTCCCAGTGCTTCAGTCTCTTCTCCTCTTCTCTCTCCTCTTCCTCTGCTGATGTTTAACTAACCTCGGCTTCTCTCTCTGAGTGTCTGAATCCTCCCAGACTTTGTCTTCCTGTTCCTATTTCTGCCTCGTCTGCCCTCTGTGTTTGTGTTGTTCTTTCTATATCATTTCTTACTGAGTTTCTCCCTCTCTCAGAACATGACAGCCAGTTAAACAATTAATCACTTAACACCAGTTGATTGTTTAGTTTTACTTTTGTAGATGTTCGGCCTCATTATGCCGACAGGGAGCTTCTGCATTAGTTATGAAAGTTGGGTTCTCAAAAGCCTAATGTTCTCCCCCAAAGCTTTTCATGAGCCCTCAGTGAAACTTCAACCAGCCATAATGTCTCTGTACTGGTGTTGCTCACTACCTCAGCCTCTCAAACAGGGATTGGAAGAGTGCTCTCGGATATTTATATTTTTTTGTCACTCTTCAGTTCTAACTCAGTGTCTCAGACATCGTAGGCCATGTTGGTGGTTCTGGCAGAAAGATCTTTACCTTTCATAGGCAGTTAAATTTTTTTTATGACACTGTTCTCTGAAAAAACAATTGTTTAATCTGGGTCAAATGAGAAATCAGACACAGAAAAATGCACATCAAATTTCTAAATTTGGCAACTTGAATTTTTCAGATAAATTGAAGAATTAGGTTCCTTTTTGGTGTAAAAAAGTTATCCCACTTCTTAAGATAGATAAAAAAATAAAAACCCATTCGGTTAGTTGAGGGACATTGTCACAAAGCTAAAAAAAGGAGTTTTTTTTCCCTAACTCATTAAAAGTTGACAATATGGATAGACGTGGTTTTGCAGAACTGCCCAACACTTAATTAATGTTTCCGTGACTGTTTTGTTGAGTACTAATATAAATACAAGTCTATTACCATATTCAGAATTTTCCCAAGAGGCCAATGCAAAAAGAGCAAGGAAAACAATCTACAACAAAACAGTCACAAAAATAAGAAATATTGAAAATCTGGCAGTAATGACAAAGACATTTACTGTCCGCTGTATTGAAATGATTAATTCATACTAATCTCTTCTCTCCTGGTGTGATTGATAGTCATAGTTTGGTGAATAGTGTGTTAGAAGTTTTTCGACTGATATGCTGCGTGAGAATGAATCACAGGTATTTATTTATGTGTTAAGCATGAACACCGCTTTAAATGTGTTTTGGTGCGTGTGTGTGCATGTGTCTGCCACCGCGACAACTGTGTCACACACACACACGCATACACCAGTGAACTAAGGCAGATGGCTGGGCACAGTGGGATTTGAACCCTCAACTTCACCATTGTTAATGCCACATTCCAACCATGGAGCTGAGCAGAATGTGCATGCAGGCCTGGCTGTGATACAGCTGTGTTTGTGCATTTGTGTGTATGAGAGAGCGTGTGTGTGTCTGCCACATCTGAGCCCTAATTCCTGGATTGTGAAACATCCCATTGCTCATCCATGGTGAATAATGTGTTAAAATAGGACACAAAAAACAAGTAAAACTGACAAAGTTTCAATAAAACAAAGTAAGATAACATTTTTAGGATTTATTTTGATAAAGTTCCTCCTCTAAGATAGTTTTATTTTTCCACTGTTAGATGGCCCAAAGCTAACTTTTCTCCAGATTATTTTTAAACAGGATTCAAGCCCAGTCATTTTTTTTTTTATTTTATTTCTGTCAAACACAAATATCCACAGAACTTAGGGTCTAAAAATAAAATGTAGCTTTGGGCACAGTGTTGCCGGGAAAAAACAATGCCAAATCACATGATTCAAGCATCCACACATTGGCTTCATGCCGACTTCTGACACAGTTTTAATGGATTGTGTGTAAATCTAATGACACAGGACCCAAAACACAGATGTCTGCCCTTTTTGAGCCGCAAGGGTCAGATCAATGTCAGCTGTATCTTTTAGTCATTTCTCCACAAGGAGATTGTGTAAGGCCTCAATGACAATATCACATCTCATGAGCAACTGTGAGACAAAAATGCCACAACCTTCTTGTCCCAGCAAGATAAATCTCTTATGGTGTTATCAAGAAAGTAATTGCGGCCTTTTCTCTTAATTTAGGAAATGCCTTGCTGATGCTCTCTAGACTGCTCTAATTTCTTACGGCAACATGAGGGATGATATCATCCTTGGCCAGAGAGCAAAGTTAAAGACTTCAACCTTTTTAAATCCACCAGGCTGGCTGTCCTGTTACACCCCATTGTAATAGCATTAAGAATTCAAAGCCTACATCAAATATTAATGATATTTCATCTGAGTAGGAAGTTAGCTAAGTTTCACAGCAAAAGCCAGGCAAAGCAAGAAGAATAAACCCCCGCAGACGCACACGCACACACACAAACACCCAACACCCTCAACAGTGTTATCTGCTTCTACATCGGACTTGACCTTTTTTAATATTATCATCACGACCACACAGATATTAAGGACAAGCATGTCAGATCAGTTGGTGTGTGTGTGTGTGTGTGTGGTGTGTGTGTGTGTGTGTGTGTGTGTGTTTGTGTGTATATGTATGTGTCTCCAGTGTTTGCGATGGATTGCTCTGTTGACCGCTAATGCAAAGAGGCCCTCAGTGAAAATGAACTGATCCCACTCTAGGCCTATCTACTTGGTGTTTACCCTGATCATTATGTATGCCCCAATCTCCCTCAATCCCTCTTGTGTGTGTGTGTGTTTGTGTGTGTGCATGCGTGCATGTGTGTGTGTCCCATCATCATACCAGCCAGATAACAAAGGTTCAGCTTCACACACACACACTTGGAAAACACTCAAGTTAGTAGGCAGAATATTACCAGATAATATTTTTTTGGTTTACATGCTGCAAAAACAATTGAGTTAAGTTATTGGACGTATTAACCAACCGGTCGAGTTTTTCTCCTTCCAGCTTCACAGGGGTTTCTTTTGCAGCACGGTCTTCAGACAGGAGGATGGAGAAATGAAAAACAGAGCCAGGTTGATGGATGATGTGAAAAGTGAGTCGACATGATACAGTAACATCAAGAGATCTAGAAATACTGGTGTTTTGTAGCACACATGCAGTTAATCATCTAAAGCCCCATAGTGATCTACAGTAAGATTTATCTTTATGCAGGAAACCATTTTGGACGATTGAGTATCACTTTTTTAATCGCTTTTTCACGTAAAAGACAGAAAAACTGAACTTTATTTGACCTTGAATGGTAATTTATTACAGCCAGTTGTTAAATTCGGTAGATGGAAGATGGAAAAGTTGTTATAACAAAGCACCATAGCTAGGTCACTGGAAGTTTAGACCATTGGGAGGTGGTATTGCTTTGGAAGGGACAGGCTCCGTCCTCTGTCTCTCACTGTAGCTTGTACAATGACAGAAGAGAGTCTGTGTCCATTTAGGCGTCAGTCAGCCATTCAAGGCTGCCGGGAGTGTAAATAATGGCGTTGTCACGTGTGCGTGAGTATGTGTGTGGGTGTGTGTGTGTGTTAAAAATTGATTGGTTAGTTTCCATCAGATTTTATGGATATCAAAGATTCTCTCTCTTTCCCCTTTTTTCATCACATCACTCTCTCTCTGTCTCTCTCTCTCTCTCTTTTCCCATGATTCTGCTGCTCACTGTTAACACAGATTCCGTTGTGTGCGTCTTTGTGTGCGTGCACTGGTAGTTTTCCATGAGGGAAGGTTGTGAGGGCCCCAGGGGAAAGTCTTCGCAGAGGGGAGGAGTCAGCAAAGGAATTCTGTGTGTGTGTGTGTGTGCGTGTTGTGTGTGTGGGGAGCATAGGTGTGTGTCAGGATGATTATGATAATGAAGAGGAAGACTGAAGGGTACAGGTGGGGGAGGGTACAGGTGTTTGTGTGTGAGTGTGAGTGTGTGTGTGTGCGTGTGTGTGTTGGTGTGTGTGTGAGTGAACCCACATTGAGCAATAACGGCAGTAAAACAGAAAGCGGAAAACTCCAAAGTACAAAGGGGCTGTGACTCTGTGTTTGTGTGTGTGTAGTGTCAGGAATGAAGTGTAATTTCACAACAGTGAAGTTACTCATCCCTTTTCTGCAACACAGATAAGTGGAAAGATCCTTCTGTCGCGTTTCTTCATAACTTTTTCAACAGGAGCGGAAAGTTTGTTGCGGAGAAAAGATAAACCTGAGGAGAGACAGAAAGAAGATGAGAGAGGTAAGAGCACGGAGAGGAGAGAGTGAGGGAGGTCCAGACAGGCAGAAAGACAAAGAAATCGTTTGTTTTGAGATGCCGGTGTCCTTTCCAAGGACAAGCAGACATGCCACTACCGTCATGTAAGGAAGCTCCTCCTCCTCCTCCTCCTCTTCGTCTCCTCCTCTGTCTGTCCAACTCCTCCCTCCAATTTCCGTTTGTGGTCTGACTTTCTCCATTGCAACTCTGAGCTTGTTGCCTCTGTCTTAGTCCAGAGGTGAATGAGAAGGTGATAGAGCTGCATTCTGTAGCAAGACAAGCGAGGCAGCAAGTTAGATGCAGCATCAGAAAGTTAACCTTCAGCATAGCTTGGTACAATTTGAGTTTGGGGGTTATTTACCCTTGAGCAAGCAGGGTCCTGCAGGTGGTTTAGCCATTAGAAACTCAAGCTGTGCAGCCAATACTTTGTTCAAACACTTGGAAAAACTTTTCAGACTTTTCAAGGAAGCCAAATACGAAGATGGTAATTTAGGGAAATGTGCATAAAAATGATGCAGTGGACATCTAGCATATTTCCACTTGGAAGAAAGGTAGAGCCATAAATTTAAAAAAACTGAGTCTTGGGTTTGAATATTTCACTCATCATTTGGTTTCAGTGAAGAGCTGGAGCAAATAGAATATATATCACAGTCAGAAAGTCTGGAATAAGTCAATTTTAACAAATTTAAAGCCACCTAAGGAGAAATTAAAAAGGAAAACTATATGGGGCTAAACTGAAAGAGAACTTTCAAAAGTTGGTCAGCTTTCAGTCAAGATTTTTTTTTTCCTACATGTCTGAAAAGTTACCACTATGTCAGTGACCTTTGACCCAGTTAGCAAGCAGAGGTCCAGCCGCTGCTATCTGTTTGGGAAGTGAAAACAGCTTTGATGTGAATGGCAGTAATCAGCAGGGCGTTTGTACTAAAAGCCTCCCTCAATCCACCCAATTTACCACAGCTCTGACTCAAATGACACAAACGCCACACTGCTGGTGGGGGGAAGCTGATGGGGAAGACATGACACATCAAAAGTTATGTATCACAGATACAGATTGCTGCTTTTTCTTGTTGCCACATTTCTTTAACTTTATTTCACTCGCCGAAATGGGCAGGCCACATCGTATTGAGGTTTTGTTAAGCTCCGCTTCATACGGTTTTAGCACTTGGACTGTAATACACAACACATTTACTTGACACTAAACTTTTGTATCCACACATTTGCAGTCATTTCCAGCTTCAGGCGAAAAACTCATAACACAGCTGCTATAAACATAATATCGGCTTTAGGTTGACTAGTTTGTGTTGTGTTTTGGTAGGTGCAGCCAAAATAACTGAGTAGCAGTATGTTTACAATTATGGCAAGTCATAATGATAACTTACTGTACAAAGTAGGAAGCTGGAAGCATGAGCTGTGGATGTTGATTTTTTGATAGCGGAGGAAAGATTTCTGAGCACAGACAAATTAGGCAATGCCTTCGCCTTATCGGAAGACTGTTCGTGACTCTTCAGCGGTTTGCAGTGTTTGATTGTGATTTCGACACATTCACATACATGAGCCTCTTGATCTTTTGACCCCAGTCAACCCTCGATTTTTAATTTAATCTCTAGAGAATCATCCAGACATTGACTAGGTTGAAGAGGAAGAAAGTCACGCTCGCATGGTTCACCTTTCTGGGGTGATTTCGTTGTGCGTCTCACAGCGGACTTGTTTGCATCCACACTCAGGTCTTTGCAGCACAGTAGGCGTGCATGAGTGAGTGAGAGACAGAGCGAGGAGCAGATACAGTGGCTCTTTGTTGCTGTTGCCAGGGTTTTGGATCAACCAGGCTGGAAGTGCCCACAGCGACTCTTTCTTTATCCTCTCATTCACTCTTTCACTCGTGTTCTTTGCCGCTATTCTCCTCCATTGCATAAAAATTAAGACTACAAAACTATAAAACCACATCTCTATTTCTGGAAAAGGGATACCCATATCTCTTGCTATTTATTCCTTCATATAATTGAAAGATTTTTAGAAGATTATTTGTACAGGTACAATGTTTTCCAGGATCCCAGGATTTTTCCAATTCCCTCTGTCTCTGCTCTGGTATTTCTTTAAGTAAGGCCCTTCCTTGACAAGAAGGCTGAGCTACAGATATTCCAGTGGTATTATTAACACTGGCAGCCAAACGTGTTTATTTCCAAAACAGCACGACCAGCAATATCAAGATAAGATCAGATTTTTAAAAAATGATGATCCAGTTGAAGCCTTTGGCAAACCCTGTGCACACAGTTGTTCTTGTGATTTAATAAATGTGAAGTTATGAATAATAATGAAATGAGCCCCACAGGGTGAGATGATTCACTCTTGTTTTTTTGTGCTGATTATGTCATAAGTGCTGCACATGCTGGAATCCTTCTGTCTTTCAAACAATATGTATCCATTTCTTATCAAGGCGGTTCATTTTAAATTTATTTTTATTTTAACTCTTTTTCTGCAACTACCTTTTAAAGAATCCTCAAACACAACATGGACGTTACAGGTTTACAAGGTATCAACTAATGAGGCTTCATGGTTGCAAAAATCGTTGAAGTGTAGAGTTTAGGTTTCTTGTTTAATTAGATGCCAGGTTAAGTTTTAAACACCTTTTTTGCAGTTTTGACTGTGGCCTTGCACTAATACGGGCAGTCTCAATAATCAGAATTACAGAAGTACATCTTTCACCTTGTCTGTCTCTCCTCCTCTTCCTCCCTCCACCTCTCACTCCCTCATTCCTCTAATTGCAGCCATAATCCTCAGCCAGATTAAAGGGACGTGCGGGGTCTGTGTGTGTGGTCCGAAAGAACGATGCATGGATCTCTCAGAGATTACTCGATCCCTGTCACCGTCACACAGGCTGAAACCGAAGAATCCAAATCCAATTTACTTCAACTGCGGATGTTCATTCAAATGAGAACATGAACACAACTAAAAACAAAACCACTGAGCGTTTCCTCCATGACAGAAATCCTGTGTTATTTATTGTTCTGACATTGATGCTGCTTGTGGTTCCTTAATATCTTCACTAATTTTATAGCAGTGTTTTTATTTTATTTCTCTCTCTTCATCTCTCCTGCTGAGTCTGACCTGATTGTTGTGTGCCTGTGTATTTATAATCCATAAATTGAACTGCAATTTAATACCTTATCTTTTGTAAGTGCTTTTTAAGCGAGGTCATAATTCACAAAAGTCACTCATAAAGTTATTTCATGGATGGTTACCAAACAAGGAACTGTCCTTACTCCGTTGCACTTTAATGACTGAGGGTATAATTTCTCCCGGCAGCCTTTTTGTGTGTGTGTGTGTGTGTGTGTGTGTGTGTGTGTGTGTGTGTGTGTGTGTGTGTGTGTGTGTGTGTGCGCGCGCATTTTAGCTCATTTTGGACTTAATTTTCGTTGCACTTTTTTATTGCCATGTGTTGCCAGAACAAAACTGCCATATAGAGATATGACTTGTATTGCCAGTGTCTACATTTGTTTTTCTGCTTCTTCCTGGCTCAGGATTGTCTTAGGACTTTCACATTTTCTGAGATGAAAGAATGATGGTTTTCCAACTATGTCAATGTGTGAATGAGAGATTAAATCAGAATCTAAGAAAAAGATGATCTTTTTTTTATTTTTTATCTTGGCAACCAGATCCCCTGAATTATTTCTCATTTGCCTTTGCTGAGTTGAAGTGGTCATCCAGGGATCTTAAAGATGTTGTATCATTTGGCTCTACTAATATGCATAATTAAAAGTCATCAGTGTAGCTATGGAAATTATCATAAGTCTCTTTGATGACATTACCTAAAGGAACCGTGTAGGGTGAGAATGTCATAGGACCAAGTTGCTTGCTTTCCAATGGCTCTACTTCATTATAGTTTTTAACACATCTCCTGATTCCTCATATTTTGCAGTCTCCTTTTTCGTTTTTCTTTTTTTTTGGTCTCCATATTTTCACTGAAGATCATCATGTCTCACAGTAATTACAGCCTTGTTATGAGTGGTTATTACTGATTTTGCTTTCCAGGTAATTAAACAGTTTCATTGCCTTTATTTCTAGACAAAAATTGAGTTGTACTGTTCACAAGAAAGGTTTTTATTTATTTATTTATTTTCCCCAGCAGTAGTCGTGACACTCATGACTGAACACACCTCATCCAATTCTTTTATCTGACCTCAGCTCAAAGTAGATATAAGAGTAGAAGCAGCTGAAGATCAGGGAGCAAACTCCTTCTTTTGACCGTCCTAGCCTTATCAGTACCAGCCTGATCCTGTTTTCCCTTTTCCGTCTTCACTTTTATCTGTGTTTTCTCTCCCGGGGAAGGATGATGGACCTTGACACAAATATCCCTGGTAGCAGCTGAGTGAGAAGACTGAGGTAGATGGAGTCATACGTCTGCTGTCTATCTCTCCTTCATCTGTGATTTTTTTTCTTCATAGAAAAGGGATTTCTGAGCCTTTAGCATGTTTCTGCGTGGCCCTTATGCCTATGTTCTGTTCTGCTGAGCGCAATCTGTGCCCAAAAAAATCCCAAATTATCCAAAAAGATTAAATTTGAAAGTACTTGTGCTGAATCAAGCTCAATAATGGGCACAAAGAGTCAACAGAAAAATACCGCTGCTCTTCCTTTTTCTCAGGCTTGAGACAAACACCTAAGTTTGGAATTTCAATCAGGTCTGTGAAGTTCCCTTTCACGGGTTCTGAACTCCTTTTGGAGAAAATGTCTTGGCTTTCTTGGTCACAGTAATGCTCAGTAGATTCCATGTCTTTATCAGTTTGCTCCTAAAGTTTCTTGGCTCTCTAACCAAAAGAACTATTCCTGTTTTTTTTACTGTGCTTTATAATAAAACAGATTATTGAAGATGCACTTGCAATGGCATTTGTGCTGCCAGCATTAAGCCTGTGCCTGTCAATAACATTAGTGTGCGTCAGAGAGATGCTCTCATGGGAATTGCGGGTGTCACCAATCCAGGCTTCAAATTTGGGACAAGTGGTTGACAGGGAGTAGCTCCGGCAAACTGTGCATGTTTTCAAGCTTTATTTTCAGAGAAACAATCCAATGTCTACCCTGTTTGGTTTGACATGCCCGGAGTACAACATGAGTCACTTGTTTTACACTACGAAAACTCATTAGAATGTGTTGTCTCCAACCAAAATCTCCAATATGAGTGGAGTAGTGAAGTTCAGAGGGTCCGTAGACTTTCTCTTCCTCCTGTATCTCATATAAGACGCGTTTTGCTTTAGACTGCTGCTGCTGCACTCTAAGAACTCTCTGTATTTTGCTTTCCAAACTATCTGCAATCTTTACTCCCAGCACTCTCACTTGACAGAGGGAAAACAGAGAGATGACACATTGTTCAATGTGATTTTAGGGCTCAAAGCCTCCTTTGAGAAACTTCCAGCTGTAGTTCACTTGTACTGTAGTTCACATGTAAGCGATTGCAGAAAAAATCCCACTGTGTCAAACTAAAACAAGCCTAAAGTAATCAAGCTGATAAGAATCTGAGATACGATTGATCCAGAACAGTTATAGAAAAAAATACACAGGAGAACCTTGATTCAGCTGTGAAACAACACTGGATTTAAAAACCCTAAATAATTTTGATAATTTTGAAAAGATGTGAGCGTAAAAGATTCTGCTCCGCCCTTCAGTTAATCAAGATTTGTAGTGAACTGAAGCAGCTCATTGTTTTTACCCTTCCTATGATGTCTAATATCCTATACTGATGACATACAGATATACAGGTTAACAGACACATTCCCTCAAGATGAAATGTTCCTTCAAGATGAAGGAATGTGCAGCATCTAGGAAAGTGTTACAGTTCACGCACAGAGATACAGTATGTGGAGGAATATATATGAGTCTTGAGCACTGTATTAGTTCCGATAAAGCAATGAAAATCGATGTGAAGAGTCAAGTTTGTGGGATACGTTTTCATCAATTAAGGCACATTTTCAAGCTGCAGAGTCAATTTAAGTGCAAGTAACATTTAATTGTGTTGTGATATTTTGAATTCCAAAAATTTACTAAGTAATATATGTGGCCAGAAAACCTCCAGTGGAAGGAAACTCATTTCAGCCACCTGTACTGGCAACCTCACTCTCCCGTTCACTACCCAAACCTCATGACCATAGGTGAGGAATTGAACGTAGATCAACTGGTAAGTTGAAAGCTTTGCTGATGCTGCACCGATCTGCCTTTCGATCTCCTTCTCCATCCTACCATCACTTGTGATCAAGACCCTGAGATGCTTTAACACCTTCCCTTGACGAAGCACTTCTCCCCCCAGAAAGGAGTAATCCACCGTTTTCAAGCAGAGAACGTAAATTTGATTTAACACTTATTGGCCAATTTCCCATGTCTTATTTATTCCCATGGTTTGCTTTGTGGTGTGAGAACCTTTTGGGGGGGGTCCTTCAGAGTATAAATAAGAATTTTTAAGAATAAAAATAAAAACCAAGAGAGTATAAATAAGACTGAGTTATTACTTTAGCAACCAAAGTCACAGGTTTTAGTGGTTGAAATCTTGTGACGGCTCCTGGCGGAGACAAAAGCTCTCTGTCTGTGTGGGCTCCTCTAGAGGAGGAGGAGTGACCCAGAAAGGCAATTTTTCCTCTGAATGTGAAAAACTAGCTCAACCAACTAAAATTCCGAGGCCGCTGCACTTGCATTTGGCAGTTAGTTAACAATGCATGTATTCCAAAATGAAAGCTCCATCAACAGGGAGAAGAACAAAATATTTTCATAGACTGTTGAAGAGGACAACAACATTAGTGGATTAGTTGACTGGATCTTTTAATAAAATAATCCAAGTATCCAGACAAAGTTTTGGTACCACTCAAGGTGACATATTCAAATGACAAGTGACATTTTTGAAAAGACATATGCCTGTAGTTCGTATTTTGGGATAATAGCCATTGTTGAGTTTCAGCTTTGTCATCAACACATAAATTTAAATAATATAAATTGGACTTTTTAGCAAATCCTAATTTTGGCTCGGTTTAAGGAACTTTGTAACAGATTTACTGTGATGGGTTCGGTATAATTTTAAATAGTGCATTCTTGGCTTTAGTTAAGCTCTACAGCTCCCCAGTGGCATAAATATTTTTCCATGCTCTCTATGGCCAATGCAGAATGTTTGTTTTAATAATAACTGAGTGGCACTGAGGCAATATTCCAGCATAAGGCAGGCAGGTTCAGCAAACACACATTTGTGTAATTGCCAATTAAACTTCATGCAGCTTTTAAATATAATCTCAGTGAGAGGGATGGGGAATCATCATTCATCTATTTGGATGATTGCTGATTATCTTTCGCTGTATTTACCCTCTTCCCCTTCGCCGTGTGTCCCTCTCCTCTTATGTCAATCAGTGCCAGACTTCCGTCAAGTAGTAACAGTTAAAAAAAAAAAAAAGGCACTTTCGGTTTGATTATTAAACATTTCAAAACACCTATACGTCACACTCGGTCCAAAGTACCATGTCAGTTCCAGTACTAAAGGGGCAACCTGCAGCAGGGTAAAACATTTACACTGTACCTTTATATAGACATTTGGACTCACCAAAGGCAAATTAAAATGTTCATTCACCTCAGTCTGTTTCGGCCAAAAGTGATTGATGGGTTTCAGCCTTTAATATGAAAAGGTCAACATTTGAAGTGTTTTTGTTATGGAAGCGAGCGAACAGAATATATCTCGGTTTTCTGCCTCCACCCCAGTTATAATGAATTTGAATGGGAAGATATCTCAAAATCTCAGTACACAAAACTCAAGATATTTGCATGCCAATGTACCATTAGGGGTAAAGAAAATGTCTTTTTTTAATTTCCATAAGTACTGAAATGGCTATTAAACGATAGTTATCCCTTGTCACTTGCTACCAATTATTTTCCACTAATAATATTACTGTTACCCCTTGTACTCACTACTACAGTGACGCTCCAAAAGGCCATGCTAAATGTCTTCAGGTCATTCACTGTTTGTGTATGACAGAGCATTGTTTGGGGTTAAACATGAACCTATACAACATTAAATATGGAGCTGAAACCCCAGACGCAGGAAAAACTCCAAAGGAGCCACTTAGACTCAATCACAGTTTGCTGTTTTGGTTTTATAGATGCAAGAGCGAGGCGGCCGCTGTGTGGGAGGTCGATTTCCCAAAGACTTAAACATGCTCAAGTGCAAATCCTGCAAATCAGAGTGTAAACAGAAAATCCTCAATGTCTGTGCGCAGATGTGTTTGAAAAGAAGGTGTGGTTCTCTGTCATTGTGAAGCTAAAGAGAAAGACACAGGAGAGGTATTTGAATTATGTTGACACACATCTGTAGCTGTTGACATGATGTGTTTGTGGAGCACATGTTAGTTTACAACCCAGTGGATTTCAGCTGATTATCATGAGTTACCGCACCGCAAACCAATTTCCTTTGGGTTCTGCTCTGCTGTGGCGAGGTACAGCCATTATCAGTATATGCAGCAGCTGGAGAAAGAGGAAAATATGCTTTATTTTATTTTGTGTCGAACCGTCCCCCTGAGGGCTTTCTCATTTTTTCCTTTCTCTATCTCTTGCATCACCATCCTCTTTCTCCTGGATCCATTTCATTTTCCTGAATAGAATGGGAACAAAGTAAATTCAATACATTGCCAGCTCAGAGTAGTTTCCTCTATTCTTTTCTCCCTTCATCTTTGTATCAGTGCCCCCCTCCCCTACATGGTCTAGTAACTATAAACAGTTGGAAGTTTACTACAAACACATACAAAACCCCCACCAGCAGAACCAGCCCACAAGGACAATCCCTCCTCCTCCTCCTCCCTGCAAGTTTCAATGAACAGGAAAAGCGCTCTGTGGTTTCATGAGGGACTTCAGGGTCACGGGTGTCCTTTGGCGCGGTTAAGGTTGCCACCATAGATATGAGATGACATTGTGAGTGAATTGAGACTCATAGAGCTGGGTCAAAAGAGCCTTTGTCCTTTGTATCTCACGACCAAACATGCATATCATAATTTTTTCTAGCAATTATCAGTTTTTTTTCTGTATCAAGCTAAGAAATCACTTTGCGTGTCAAGGACACACTGTATTTTCAGTTGTTGCATTGTTGGGCTCAGTGGTTCATTTAAACCCTGTCAGTTTAACATTATGGCTTTTTATTTAGATTTCTGCCAGCTGCAGGGTCACCAGGATGGGGCTTCCAATCATAGCTGCAAACATTTTGGTTCTGATCCTGATCCTATTAATCTGGACCAATTAAATATGTATTTGTATCATCTCTGGGTTTAGTGGCAGCTGAACTTTGCCCAAGTTTGGACGTGAAGCCTAAATCTCATCTAAATGCTTGGAGGACTCAGCACGAATTGGGTCTCAAGTGGGATTTTTGCGTTGTTCTCAAGATGATTAAAGTATATCCATCCACTAGTAGCCACTGTATGGGTGCTGCGGGCATCAGGCCAAGAGCTACTTAAAGCTCACTCATTGTTGCAGTAGTATGAACCTATGCTAGACACAGTGGTTTAACATTGTGAAAGACATTCCAGTGCTGCTCTTGTGACTTTTCCTCAGGTGAAAGGACTTCAAAATCAATTACATAGTGTTTTTTTTTTTTTTTTTTTTAAGGGCATGTTGACCTCGGACAGAGAGGGGAGGTGGAAGGCTCAGTGGATGCCTCCCTTTTGCATTCCACACGTTATCTTTGCTAGAGCAACAGTTTTGTCCAGCCACATTTTCCTGAGCCCTAATGGTGTGTGTGTGTGTGTGTGTGTGTGTGTGTGTGTGTGTGTGTGTGTGTGTGCACGCGCTTGCGTGTGTATGTGTGCATGTGAGGGGGGTCTGTTTTAATCAGCTTCTCACCTTTTTCTCTCTCAGTCTTTGTTATTCAACTGCCTCGTTCAGCTTTGGGCAATCAGTCACCTGCAAAACTGGACTTTCACCTTCTTAGCTCTGGCTTTGTCCCCATCTTTTTCTCATCCGCTACGTTTCCTTTTTTAAATTTTTACTTCATTCATCCCTTCTGTAAATGAAGTAAATTCAGACAGAGAAAATATGCAGGGGTGCAGGGATTTGCTGGGGCTTCTCTGGTCCAAGCCTCCTACCTGTGAAGTTGTAAGTAAGCTCAGTGGGAAAAAAAGAGGAATGGCCTGAGCCAAGGGAGTAAATAAGTAAAGAGAGAAAGAAGAAGGGAAGTGGTGAGAACAAAACAGGGAAGTTGAGCAAGATTCACCACTCCCCTTTCTCCCATACTCCTCCTCTACTATTACCCCCCCCACCCCCCATCCTGCAACTCCTTCTCTCCCTAGCAATACTACTCACCTGTCCAGTTTCACCTCACCCCGCCTCCCCTCACCCAAAACTCCTCCTCTTTAAGGCAGGTGAGTCACTTGTGTGTATAAAGGTTTGGTAATGTGATGCAACCCATCTTCTCTGCTCTGGGGAGTGCGGAAAACACAGGACGCAACAGGGCTGAGAGAGAGAGAGAGAGAGAGTGTGTGTGTGTGTGTGTGAGAGAGAGAGAGAGAGAGAGGCGGAGTAGGAAAGTTGCAATTTAAAAAGACAATTGAATTGACGGTTCTCAGACTTGCATTGCAACCATGGGGCTGGGAGTAAGTAATGGAGCTTTGTCACATGTTTTGGCCTGGTAGTAAGAGTCTTTAGGTTTAGGTTTAGATTATACTGTTATGTGTTTTTCATTTCTGAGCTGAGTTTTGGTCACAAGTTATTGGTTAAGCGTGACAGTCGTGGATTGCCTGAAGTACTTTGTACCTTAGTTTTGAAGTCTGCTGCCCAGGCATACAGTTTTACTGTTGTTTTTTTTTTTTTTTTTTTTACAGTTTCAGGAATGTGGAGAGCTCTTCAGACTCAGAGATTTTTATGAGAGTTATTCACAAACCTCACAACGACTCAAAAGTTTTGCAGCATATTTAAAAAGGCATAGTTGACTCTGCTTATTTTGCTCCCACTCGGGCGAAAGAGGACGAAGCTTCAGGGCAGTCTTCCAACATGTGCTCAGTCTTATCCAGGCACTCATTTTTGTCTCGCTTTCTTTAATTCAGAGAGGGAAAGATGACTACAAACTGGCGGCAACCTCGGATGACGGGGTTAAGAAAGGCAAGAAAGGTAAAGCGGACAAGAAGGATATGGACGATCTGAAGAAAGAAGTCGACCTGGTGAGTAGATGAAAGAAAATCATTCTGTATCTTAAGTACTTGATTTTGGCCATTTCAGCATGATAATTAAACACTTAAAAACTGCTTCTTAACCAGTTGTAAAGGGTTGAACTATAAGGAACACACATTAGATAATGAGACCTTCTTGAACAATGACTTCCCATACATATCGATTGCCTCATACTTGATGACAGTCCTATTAAGGCCATGTTAATACATGTGGTCACTATTAGTCACTGCCATTGGTCCCAGCAGTGACACAGTCATGGCTGAGACAAACCACTGCTTTGACCTCATGGCTGGTCATATGAAATGTAGCTGTTGGTCTCATATTTCATAGAGATTGCTACTTCTACCACTATGTGTACTGTCACATGTCATTAGGGAATTCACAGTTATACTTAACTTCAAAAATCATGCTTATCCAGCTGGGCTTTCAGAGCTGAAGTGTTGGGTGAGAGGTTCTGTTGTTATCGTAGAGTTCAGTTTTCTAAAAACATTTGAACTAGTCCCTTCCCGGCAGCCGGTAAACATATATTATCCTGCTTTTATTTTGTTTTCAAACTCAGCGCATGGGTAGTGTAATTGGTAGGGCACATTCTTTTAACTCGAGCCACAATCACACGGACTCTTTCATCCGTGCACTCAGCTCCTCTGGATGCACACGCATTTGCAGGGCAGTAAAGCTGCACACACAGAGGTTTAAGTTGATCTGAAATATCACGTGTAGATTAGTAGTTGACCGATTTCCACTGGTGTCAGCTCTTTCGCCGTCTGAATCTGTGGCCAACTGAGGTCATTTCCCAAGGTCAGTGAATCCCTCGCTTCGAGTTCATCCCCGAGTCAACAAAAAGGGCTGACAAATAATTTCACACCAAAAACTCTATGTTTAAATAAGTAGTAGGCGCATTCTACAGGCAGAAATACATTTATTAAAGTTCCTAAGTGCTGTTCAGGTTTCATCTGTAACTTAAGCTCTTTCGTGTGGGAGAAGTTTGCCGTAACTGTTCTCACTTTGGCATTTGTACAAGAACTGCCTTTAAAATGATTTGATAAAAGATAGAGAGCCTTAAGACTTTCGTAGGCTTGTGTCCTTGACAAGGTCAGTTGACAAGGAGGCAGATTCAGGTCTCATGCTCATCTTAAAGCAATTAGAGACATTAAAAAACATGCTATGGTAAAATATCCAACAAGCGATTTGTTAATATTGTAATTTTTAATTTCATTTTCTGTAATTGTGTGGCAGGATGTACTGTGGGTGCATACTGGTCGATGACTTTCACAAGGTCATTAAGTTTAGATGGATGCTGTTAGTTTATTGCAGATGTGCTGTGTGTTTTAAAAGCAGCTTTTTTTTAAACTATAATTACGATGGAATATGAATGTCATGGCTTGTTGCCATTTTTCTAATTATTTATTTAATTACTGCAGCAGTTACTGCCCAATGTCATCCAGGAGGTCACAGAGCACCTTGGGTTATTAGGTAATAAAACTCCCATCTAGGTGACATATTAATGATTATTGTCTCCTCTATGTCTTAACTAGATCTCAAAGTCTTGCCACTGCTGAAGGACATCTCAATGCCATAGCAGCTGTATCACTTGTCTGCCGTAACCTCCCCAGCTTAACATATCATTTACGGCAATTACTGGACTTTAATGTGCCCCCCCCCCGACATCTTCAGAGGCTTTTAGTTTCGGGAAACAAAGTATTTGACTTTGAGAACTCAACAAGGGTGATAGTGGTTTACTGTCAGTCCACAGATTTGAGAACTGTGGTTAAAGAATAATAGCCTTTTGGGCAGCAGTAAAATACTAGGAAGCGTGTAGATGGGTCTCTATGGAGCCCATGAAGCTCATGTGTTAATGATTATTGCACCATCATACTTGTGTCACTATACAATTAACTGAGGCGTCAAAGTCCAGCTCAAGCCAATAAAAAACATTTCCACTGCAAAACGAAGCAGCCGATGATCAGTCCAAAAGAAAATTCTAAATATAGACACATACAAGCTGATCGATCGGTGTCCAGAATTTTTTTTTTTTTTTTTTTCAAACTAGTCCAGGAGTGTGGTTGGCACTTGGCTGTCCAGAGTGTGTGTTAACAAGGCCAACAACCAAAGCTAGCACAGAAATTTTCCTTCTACAGGCTTCAAACAAACCGCTGACTAACAGTTAAAAAAAGTAACAGTAGTTTGGAGCATGTGATAACACATTATGCATGGCACATTCGGTATGGAACACTTGGCTTGCTTATTATAATGCAAAACTGTGGCAGGCCAGGCAGAGCTGTGCAATTACACCCATTTTCTGCACTGACTTTAAAGAAGGAGGGGGAGATAAATGTTCAGTGGTCAAATGAATATTATGCAAATGTATAATTTCATACAGTATTTATATACACTCCGAGCAGCAGATGATTGGGACATTAAACTTTAATATAGTTAGAGTGAACTCTTACTTGCATAATATGAAGGGACACCGGAACTGATAGTTCATTCATTTGTTAATTCATTCATTCCCTCAATCAGTCATTCACTAAATTCCGAAATCAACTAAGACAAAAGCAAATCAGCTATTTGAGAGACTGGTTTTATTAAAGATCATATAAATAGTAGATAATGTTTTAATCAAATAACCATCTTATTCATAAGACAGACCAATGTAAAAATCACATGATCTAAATTGGAGTCACCAATATGTTCCCTTCTACTCCATGTAGTAATAAGAAATTCCAGTAGATGGCTAGAACATGACATACTTTCCATCTATATAATCGTTGACACATTGCATTTTTTTCAATATGTAGCTGCGCAACTTGTGTTTCATGAATGAGTAATCTCTTAAAAAAAAGACTATTTATACCAAACTGGAATGGGATAAAAAAATCGAGATTATTATTCCTTTAATGGTTTCTCAGCACTGTTTTAGTCACAACATGATTTTCACATGTTTGAGGTCAATATATTACCACAGAAACCAGCGTGGGCATCTTTACCTTGGATGTTTCACTCCATTGCATTTTGTGTAACAAATGCAATACTTTGTTGTCCCACAGCCTGAAAAAAATGGAAGGTGGGAGTCAGATATTATTGAAGATCTTCCAAATCATTTTGGAAGAATCTCTGTTCATTCACTCGCCTACATTATTTAAAAAAAAAACAAACAAAACAAAAAAACGCAGTGTAGGCACAAGGATGTGTCAGCTTCTGTGGTTGTTCATTTTCAGAGTCTTTTTTATTTTGCCTCACTCTTTCATTTCAAAATAAAGACCTTGCTACTGCATGAAACCTCTTTCATTCTTTTTAAATTGACCTAAAATAACACTTCAGGAGATAAGATTAATCTTTCTGACACTCGTGTTGATATAAGTTCAGCTTTGAGTCTTAAAGAGTGGGCCCCCGGTCCACCGAAATGTCAAACACACGAGCAATACACTCGGGAGCAAACATCGGCCTATCAGTTGGGTGACATTGATTCGGCTGGATGGCCTGTTTGCTCGCAGCAAACTGACTGTTTGGATGAGTCCATACGTAACCGAGCTCTCGTCGGCTTAGCCCCTCGTGTTTGGCTGCAAGCTTCCAATCATGAGCATGGGCAGACTCCAGTTTTACTCAAATGTCTGCTTTGACTAATCTTAAAATCACTGTATGGACCAGCATGCATCCATAATCCTGATCAAATGGCCGATTTCACCTCGTCATCTTTATGTTCCCTGTGTCCCTCCGGAGGACATGATAGGACATTTTTATAATCCTCAAAGGAGATAATATCTGCAGTATTAAAATGACAGGGTTTTTGACTTGTTTTACGCAATGTCTCTCAATCTCTTTCTCTTTCTCTCTTTCTCTCTCTCCATAGGATGATCACAAGTTAACCTTGGATGAACTTCACAGGAAATATGGAACTGACCTAAGCAGGGTGAGCACTCTCCATGTGTGTTTATTTTTGACTGTGTGTGTGTGTGTGTAATAGTAAGTTGCTGCTGGTGACAGTTTCATGGAGGCAGAGAAGCCCAAAAGGACAAGGAAAAGTGTTGCAGTGCAAAACTACGTACTTTACACATACACACTAGATATTTTGTCTTGTGTGTATCGCCCAGTTTATTGTATTATCTCAGAGCAGTGCAAAGTAAAGCAGGTAAAGATTTAACAGCATATAAAACTTTTTCCAAATTACAAAACAACATTTTCTCTCCTCTCGAGTGATATCTAGTAAAAGTAGTGTCTCTTTTGTGCCTCCACACCTATACAGTGTGTTGGAATTTAGTCTGTATTGCTTACAGTGCGGATGAATGACATTTCTAACATTAGAAAGCAACAGGTTTGGCCTTATGACCTTAGTTGTGGTTTGTAGTTGTTGTTCAACCAAAGATTAAAGGGCAATTGTCTAATTTAAAGGATTTTAAGAGGCATGATAAGTATCTGGAATTTTACAAGAATGAGCAAAAATTAAAGAGAATTAAGGGAAATATATATATATATATATATATATATATATATATATATATATATATATATTTCAGTTATATATATATAACTGTCTTTTCCCTTAACTCATCCTCTGAACTCACAGATTTTTGTTTTTTTTGGGGATGCCATGGGGGCACCCGACCTGCAAGTTGGGAACCAGTGTTCTGAGTAAAACACACTATCAACAGGGCGATAAAGATTCTTTCTTAGGGTAGAAAGTAGTCCTAATGAAAAAGTTCCAGAGGAAAGTCTTTGGATAATCCAGAGTAACTTGGACATCGTTTCTGGAAATGTAATTTTTCAACAGTGTCAGCACGAGAAACAGAATCTAGTTTATCTCCACTGTGTTGAGATGCTGGCAAAAAAAAAAATGTATTCAAGTTTCTTTTAAAAGACGGAAACTCGGTCATTGCACAAAATTCTCTCTGGACACACACACACACACACAGAATCCCATTACACAACCCAGTGCAACCCACAGTGGCCAAAAGCTTGACTGATGCTGATTATCTGCTGGAATCTGATCTGTCTGGGTTTGCCCCAAAACAAAGCCTTCATTCACGCAGGAACACCAGTCTTATTGGCTCTACCAACAAGGAAAAAAAATGCCGCTGTTCACTTCTGGTATCCCTCCAAAGAGACCAATAGTCATACTTTACTCTCAGTTTACTCTTTGTTCTACTGTTTAAGAAAATGTAACCTTGACCTTGTCGATGTACACACTGTTCATTGATAATAGGGATACAACTTGAACGTCCTGTCTCACACTCTTTTCCTAGCATCACAAGCGTCACATTTTTTATTTTGTGTGTCAAAAGAGGAGGCTGTAATTGTAGGATTACTGAGATCTTTCTTCCTGTGGATGTTGTTTCCTTTTTGTTTTTCCTTCAACCAAACTTTAATCCACTACCTCCTGAGGTTATAACGATTTACCTGTTCACCGAATAAAACATTTCATCAGGAAACATGTTCTTTTACAATGTTTCACTTGAGTATACAAGGACAAAGACAGCTTCAGGGAAGGAAGGCTAACAAACTGGACTCACAGGTTTTTCTATTATGATTTTCTTAGTGTAAATTGACATAACTGCACATGTGCTTCAGGCAAATTTACAATATTTCTTTTTCTGTTTGTCTTTTTTTTAGGGTCTCTCCTCCTCCAGAGCAAAAGAGATCCTGGCGCGGGATGGCCCCAACGCCCTCACGCCTCCTCCCACGACGCCCGAATGGGTCAAGTTCTGCAAACAGGTAAAAGTGGCTGAAAATTTGCAGTTGGGGGTGTAATATTATCCATGAAAAACACAAGCTTATTTTGAATATTTAAATTTTTGTCGAGAATGCAAATTCACTCTGACTGGTTGAAGCCGGTCAAACCAGCCAAGTCTTGAAACTTGAATGTTATTTTGTCTCCTTTCCAGCTGTTTGGCGGTTTCTCCATGCTGCTGTGGATCGGTGCCATCCTCTGCTTCCTGGCTTATGGTATCCAGGCTGCCTCAGAAGACGAACCTGCCAACGATAATGTAAGGATTTCTTTGTTAGTGTATGATATGCAAAGTTAATCTGCTGATAAAGAGTTTATGGCTTAACAGACACAAACAAAAAAAAAAAATCCTTTGTCCCTCCTTGTAGTTGTACCTGGGTGTTGTGCTTTCTGCCGTCGTCATCATCACTGGTTGCTTCTCCTACTACCAAGAGGCCAAGAGCTCCAAGATTATGGATTCCTTCAAGAACCTGGTCCCACAGGTGTGTTTTTCATTGAAAAGCTAATTTTGTTTCAATTCTTTCGCAAATGTCTTATTTTTATTGTCCTCAGTGGCTCCAAATGTAGCTCTTGTCAAATTTAAGACAAATAATCAAATGTGCACATTGCTAAGGAGCAGTGATACTGCACTGATGACATATTTTCCTTTTATCGCAATTAGAGTTTCTCTTTGCTGAGATATAAAAATAAAACATATCTAGAAAGTGTAATACCTTCTTTTGAGAAATTACCCTAAAAATATATATTTTATTTCTGCTTTCATAGCAAGCCCTGGTTGTCCGTGACGGTGAGAAGAAGAGCATCAATGCTGAGGAGGTAGTGGCTGGTGATTTGGTGGAGGTCAAAGGTGGTGACAGGATCCCCGCTGATTTGCGAATCATCTCTGCTCATGGCTGCAAGGTCTGTACCTCAGAGAATTGTTTTGATTTCACCCAACCGTCATTCTTAGGGAGCAGCGTTTGAACTTGACTTTACACACTGTACATGACTGATTCTTAGCTTAGTATCAACCTAAACTGTGATAATGTGTAGAGCAGTTTACTTATTAAAGTTTTTGAGTAATAAAACTGGTTGAGTAGATACTTGAAATCACAATGTAGTGACAAACCTGACAACCTGAAAGTTGTGGTTACAGTTGCTTAACATCCGAGGGGAAAATATGGTATATTGACTAATGCGGTTTACCGTTTACTTCCTCTTAATCACCCTCTGACTAAATATTCATTGACTTTCCTATCAAACATCAACAAATTGTCTCGCCTTTGCCTCTTCCTGCTTTTTTCCAAGAGGAATGAGGCATTGTTTTTTACCTTGTCCTCGAGAAATTGTGTCATTTCCTCTTCACAGAATGGCTCTGGGATTTCATCCTTGCTTGATTTCCTTCTTTCAGGTGGACAACTCCTCTCTGACTGGTGAATCAGAGCCCCAGACTCGTACCCCTGACTTCTCCAATGACAACCCACTGGAGACCAGGAACATTGCTTTCTTCTCCACCAACTGTGTTGAAGGTGAACGACTAGTGTTCGACTCCAAAATCACAGTGATATAAATGATTTATGTAAAGCTTTAATTAGATGAAATTTGTCCAAACCTATAGGGAAGTTAAGCTGAAAATGTTTCCATAATCATCATTGAGACAAAGTAGGTTGATAGTGAAGAAGTTTTAACAAAGTTACCCATGCACTAAATGTCATGTAATAGGTGAACAAATTTGGTTATTCCCTAATTTAAGTTTAAAAAAATCTCTTGCTCTCTCCAGGTACTGCCAGAGGAGTTGTTATCAACACTGGAGATCGTACTGTCATGGGTCGTATCGCCACCCTGGCTTCCAGTCTGGAGGGCGGCAAAACTCCCATTGCTGTGGAGATCGAGCACTTCATCCACATTATAACTGGTGTGGCTGTCTTCCTGGGTGTTTCCTTCTTCATTCTCTCCCTCATCCTTGGGTACGGGTGGCTGGAGGCTGTCATCTTCCTCATCGGTATCATTGTCGCCAATGTGCCAGAAGGTCTCCTGGCCACTGTCACTGTGAGTCCTGGTGTCTCTTGTGGATTAAATGTCGAAGTATGGATCCAAGAGATGATTCAGCTCCCTACTAACCCAATCAAACCCATCACTAGGTGTGTCTTACCCTGACTGCTAAGCGCATGGCCAAGAAGAACTGCCTGGTGAAGAACCTGGAAGCTGTGGAGACCCTGGGCTCCACATCCACCATCTGCTCCGACAAAACCGGCACTCTGACCCAGAACAGAATGACTGTGGCCCACATGTGGTTCGACAACCAGATCCACGAGGCTGACACCACGGAGAACCAGAGCGGTGCTTCCTTCGACAGGAGCTCGGCCACCTGGGCGGCCCTGGCCAGAATCGCCGGACTTTGCAACCGCGCCGTCTTCCTGGCTGACCAGGCCAATGTTCCCATCCTGAAGGTGAAAAGTTCATTGCGTGCATGATCCTTTAGACTCTAGTGGTTACCAAACACGAAAGGTTGTGCTCTAGTTCACCCTTTCTGATTGTCACAAAGAATTCTAAATAATTAAACCCTGGAGGATGATAGCAGTGACACTGGCTTTGTGTATAACATAATCTCATAGTCCTGGTTGTAAACAAGTACAGAGCTGAAGTTGCCCTCATTTCTTTGGGGGATATTATCCGTCTTAATACATTGTGTTGAACTTGATATTGTAACCAGCTGAAACATGAAATGCAGTGAGTGTGGGAGGTGACTTGGCATTATGACTTGGCAAGGAACCTTTTGAATCCAATAAAATAAAATGCAGCCAAACTGCACCACAAATCTTTTTAAAAAGCACTCAACATCTTTAAAGGCTTCAGAAATATATAGCTGGTGCAATAGCAGCAGGTGGTCAGACATGAGCCATTGATTTATTCCTTAATGAGTACTGGCAAGTATATTTCTTTCTCAGACTGCTCAATGGGGAAGAAATAAATGAGGCAGGGTAGTGTTTTATTGCAAAATAGATTACCATGTATTTAAAAAATGCCATTTGAAATTTTAATTTGCTGAAGTATCTTTTGTTGGTCATATCTTCATGTGGAGTTGATCACTAAAATTTTAGCTGATCCAAAATTCATTTATATCCTCTATCTGCTCTTTTCTTCTTTATATAGAGTGAGGTTTATAAACCCTCAGGGGCTATAAATGCAAAAGTCCTGAGTAAATCAGCAGTAATATCATATAGTTTGTGTTTTCTTGTACAGACACAACTATTTTTGTCAGTCTTACTTTATTTTCACATATTGTCACTTCCAGTGGAATCTTATAAGTTTGTTGGAGGTGTCAGTTTGTCACCATAGTTCTAAGAGTAGGCAAACGTTTCCTGTCATGTACAATATATTGTAAAAAAATAAAATAAGAAATAAGATGTTATCTATGATTTGGGTCAAACCCACTGATCTAACTAATAATTTTTCTCTAAAACCAGAGAGATGTGGCCGGTGACGCCTCAGAGGCCGCCTTGCTGAAGTGTATCGAGCTGTGCTGCGGACCCGTCAGTGGCATGAGAGACAAGTACCCTAAGGTTGCTGAGATCCCCTTCAATTCCACCAACAAATACCAGGTAAACAATCCACATACTTTCCACTGCAATTAAAACAAGCAAGCCTTACATTCTAAGACGATATCTGTTGAAGGAAATGTTGACCGACTCCCTCTAGTGGTCTGGCTCGTTCATGTTTTTTTTGACCTGTCGTTGACCCCATGATTAAAAGTCAATTCCAGAGGAATTTTGATTCAAATCAAACTTTGCTTTATTTAAGTAATTACTAATGGTAATGGTAAAATTAGCATTCAAACCCAACATTCCTCTCGTTCTTCAGCTTTCCATCCACAAGAACGCAACTCCTGGAGAGACCAAGCACCTGCTGGTGATGAAAGGAGCCCCGGAGAGGATCTTGGACCGTTGCTCCACCATCATGATCCAGGGCAAAGAGCAGCCTCTGGATGAGGAGATGAAAGACGCTTTCCAGAATGCATATGTTGAACTGGGAGGACTTGGAGAGAGAGTACTGGGTACAGCATAGCTCCGTTCTAAAGCTTTATTCTTATATTTCTAGTTAGTCTGTGAAGAAAAGTGAATATGTGAACTCCTGACAAGCGTTTCCTCTTGTCTTATTCAGGTTTCTGCCATTTCAACCTGTCTGACGAGCAGTTCCAAGAGGGCTTTGCCTTTGATACCGAGGAAGTGAACTTTCCCACTGAGAAACTGTGCTTCATTGGCCTCATGTCCATGATTGACCCCCCTCGTGCCGCTGTGCCCGATGCTGTTGGCAAATGCAGGAGCGCTGGAATCAAGGTATCAAACTGTAGCCTTGAAGGTGTCCAGAAAACCAAGAGAAGTTTTAAACCTTATATCATGACCAAAAAGATGTTTGTAATTGCAAGTTTCTGCAAGACTATGATTTGTAACACTCGAAACAAAGACCTATAGTTTGATTGTTTTTTCTTAATTCCTCTGCCTCAGGTTATCATGGTCACAGGTGACCATCCAATCACAGCCAAGGCCATTGCTAAGGGTGTGGGTATCATCTCCGAAGGCAACGAGACTGTTGAGGACATTGCTGCCCGCCTGAACGTTCCAATTTCAGAGGTCAACCCCAGGTTAGTACATTTAACGAGGGTTATTCAACTAGTTTTAAGTTTTATGAAATTTTCCCTCCACATGTTTTTTAGTTACCCAGCCATCAATTTGTGCCTAATGCCAGTACTAATAAGTGCAAAATTATATCAGAGTTGGCTCACAAGGCCCTTCAATCTGTTCATCCAAAAAGGCTTTTACCATTGATTCACTGCAGACAAAAACATTTAGATGTGGCTCTCAGCCTGTGACTTTGCATTTCCTTTGTCAGCAAGTTTAGTCTTAAGATCACAGTCAAACCATAAAAATTCTGTCCGAATGCATGGAATGTACATTACAATTGCTGTCATCCTGGGCAGATTCCTCCTGGAGGAAATTCCTGTTTGTGACTGATGAGAAATGTCAACTGTCTGGAGAAAATATTACACTATTCTGTTCCATGGCACCGATAGAATATTAAAAACTTAAGATACACTGTCTGCAGTGAAGGTGTAAAGTTACATCAGGACCTAAAAGAAGGAAAACACTTTATTCTAAATGTAGCTTTTTGCTGATGATGCATGCATTTTTCTTTAAGGGATGTCAGGGCCAATGCTGCCAGGAATTTCCTGTTTTCCCAGTTTACCCTTTCCCTGTGATTTTCTCTTTGTATTTCCTCATTTATACCATATCCTCAATTTTCTCTCCCAGAAAAAGGATGTCAGATTACAACTGTTGTCCTAACACTACTGTGATTTCCTCCTCAGGGATGCCAAGGCCTGTGTTGTCCACGGTGGTGAGCTGAAAGACATGACCTCGGAGCTGCTCGACGATGTGCTGAAACACCACACTGAGATCGTCTTTGCCAGAACCTCCCCTCAGCAGAAACTAATCATCGTGGAGGGTTGCCAGAGACAGGTATTTAAGACATCTGTCTTGTTGGCCTAGATTAAATTAAATCTAACCTTGCAGCAAATGGACATTTGAGCACTTTCTTTTCTCTCCTCAGGGCGCCATTGTGGCCGTGACAGGTGACGGTGTGAACGACTCTCCTGCTCTGAAGAAGGCCGACATCGGTGTTGCCATGGGTATCGCTGGATCTGACGTATCCAAGCAGGCCGCTGACATGATCCTGCTGGACGACAACTTTGCCTCCATCGTGACCGGTGTGGAAGAAGGTAAGAGCTACAGCAGGACTCACATCTGCAGAAATGCGGAAATGCAAACAGTATTAGGCGTCATTGCAACTACTCGGTTTAACAACCTTCCTCACACTTTCCAAATTACTTTGCAAGGCCGTCTGATCTTTGACAACCTGAAGAAGTCCATCGCCTACACTCTGACCAGTAACATCCCTGAGATCTCACCCTTCCTGCTCTTCATAATCGCAAACATCCCTCTTCCCCTGGGAACCGTCACCATCCTCTGTATCGACCTGGGAACTGACATGGTGAGGACTGATTGGTTGTTTGCCTCTTGCTGCCTTTGTATTGCAGCAGTGTTCCATTTTTACAATGTTGTATAAGCGAGAGATCAAGACAATATTGTATCTAGAGTTTTCTTGCCTTTTTGACAGCTTCAAGGTGCAAAAATGTACCTATGTGAATGTATTTAGTTGATCACTGAAGTATCAGATGGTTGGTTGATTAATGCTGCATTTTGTCTCCAAGGTCCCTGCAATCTCCCTGGCTTACGAAGCAGCAGAGAGTGACATCATGAAGAGGCAGCCCAGAAACCCGAAAACAGACAAACTGGTGAACGAGAGGCTCATCAGCATAGCCTATGGCCAGATTGGTACGTTTGCCTAATGATACTTGAGGGATATTCAGGTAATAAATAGGTAATTTATCCGTCCACCATCTTTGCTGTACACCTCTCATCTCTACAGAGGGCGACAAAGTGTGGGAAGCACTCTGTCGCTTTTCTATCACAATAATATAAGTTCTCAAATGACACTTTGTCAGTGTTGGTTTTTGCGGGGAGAAAAAACATAATGTATCTCTAAACATTTGTGTCTGATTTTGAGGTGGAAGTGATTTTCATTGTGTGACATTTATTTAATAAAATTTTTAACCCTTATCTTTTTTGTCTCTGTCAGGTATGATGCAGGCCACAGCTGGGTTCTTCACATACTTTGTGATCCTGGCTGAAAATGGTTTCCTCCCCATGGACCTGCTGGGGATCAGAGTCCTCTGGGATGACAAATATGTAAATGACCTGGAGGACAGCTACGGACAGCAGTGGGTGAGTAGCACCCACATTTTTAATAACGCAACGGTCATCAGCCGTAATGTTTAAGGAAAAATGAATGATCCCTTCAAATTTCAAGGGAAGAGAAAAAAATTCTATTTTGTTTTCTTTTTTGTACATCCCAGACATACGAGCGCAGAAAGATCGTAGAGTTTACCTGCCACACGGCCTTCTTCGCCAGCATTGTAATTGTGCAGTGGGCTGATCTGATCATCTGTAAGACCAGGAGGAACTCCATCATTCAGCAAGGAATGAAGTATGTACACATGGCAACATATGAGACACCTTTTTAAGTACAGACAATAGCTGCTCACACATATTGCAGTCTCCAGGATGCGTAGGCGTCTCTGTCTTCAGACACATTTAATCATTTAATAACACAACCGCCAAAAGAATCTGCCGAAATTTATATCTAAAGAAAAAAAAGAATGCATTGCTTGCCAACCAGTAGCAATCTCATTTTTAAAAATATGATTATGATTATTTTTTGGATTCAGATATTTTCTTAGGGTAAAATTTGCTGGTTCAAGTGTTGTCATTATTGCATTAATCACCACAGAAGATGAACTCAAGGTAATATACATGATATATTAATCAAATTGCTCTTTGCTCTCACAGGAACCGTATCCTCATCTTTGGTCTGTTTGAGGAGACTGCCCTGGCTGCTTTCCTGTCATACTGCCCAGGCATGGACGTTGCCCTCAGAATGTACCCTCTCAAGTGAGTTTTAGCTTCATTATTTTATTACCTCAATGAAAAAATTAAGCGACACTGGTAATTTCCACTTCAGAGGCTGGTGGAGCACAAGAGTTACAAAACTAATGAGACTCTTTGCCCAGCAGAGAAAAGGCGAAAGCGGTAAAGGCATGTTAAGCTCATTAGCTCAGGAGTTTCACACACAGCTGACGTCTCCTCGTCGTCTTCTCCTCGTTATTGTTTTGCATCTTCAACTTCCCCTGATTCTCCGTTCTTCCTCGCCATCTTTTCATTTGTTCCCAGCGTCTCAGCTCCTCTCCTCCTCTCTCCCTATTCCTCTGCTGATGTTTAACTAACCTCGGCTTCTCTCTCTGTGTCTGAGTGTCTGAATCCTCCCAGACTTTGTCTTCCTGTTCCTATTTCTGCCTCGTCTGCCCTCTGTGTTTGTGTTGTTCTTTCTTTATCCTTTCTTACTGAGTTTCTCTCTCTTGCAGAACATGACAGCATTTAGAGTAAATATTCAGTCAGTTAAACAATCAGTCACTGAAAACTAGTTGATTGCTTGCTTATTCTTTGTGCATTATTTGGAAGGTGGTTATAAATTTTAAACCATATTGTAGCATATTGAAGATTTTCATTTCGGTAAGATTTTAAAAATGTCTTTTTGTTATTTGATTTTGCTATTTTTGGTCATTGTAAAGGCGTAACGAAGCCTACCGCATCAGTTCCAGCTCAAAAGTCAGCAAGACCTACTGGAAAGAAGCACACAAGCATAATAACTAAAAAATGCATCATTTAGAAAACACCAAAAATGCATTTAGAGTGATGCATTTTCAGGTTTTTTTGAACAGTTCCATTCTGCTGGCAGAGAGGAACCTCTACAAGAAGAACACATGCAAAGAAAACATCCTCATCCCAGAATCCTCACGTTTGGCCTCATTATGCTGACAGGGAGCTTCTGAATTAGTTATGATAGATGGGGTCTCAAAAGCCTAATGTTCTCCCCCAAAGCTCTCAGCGAAACTTCAACCAGCCCTAATGGCATGAAAGTCTCTGTACCAGTGTTACTCACTACCTCAGCCTCTCCAACAGGGATTGGAAGAGTGCTCCTTGATTTTTTTTTTTTTTTGTCACTCTTCAGTTCTAACTCAGTCTCTGTGATATCTTTTATATGCTCTCTGATATCTTAGGCCATGTTGGTGGTTCTGTGCCTTCCCCTACTCCCTCCTCATTTTCCTGTATGATGAAGCCAGAAGATATATCCTCAGACGCAACCCAGGCGGTAAGAACTTTACTGAGTCTACGTTTAGCTTTAAATTGTCACTGCATGACTGTGGCAGTTTATTCTACAAGCACCCCCCGTGTCTATTTTTGTTTCACTGCCATCGCCACAACTGCGTCTCCACACACATACCAGTGAACTAAGGCAGATGGCTGGGCCCAGTAGGTTCTGAACCCTCAACCGCGCCATTGTTCACGACCCGTTCCGATGTGTGTGTGTGTGAGAGAGAGAGTGTGTCGGTGTCTGCTACATCTGAGCCCTACAGCACAGATCAGTGAACATCTTCATTGCTCATCCATGGTGAATAATGTGTTACAATCGTACACAAAAAAAAACAAGTAAAACTGACACGGTTTCAAATAACTTCTGTGTTATATGAAAGAAACAGAAGAGATGATGAATAAAAAAAATACAGGTTCTGACATTTTTCCTTTAGCTTAAACAAATTCTGAAATAGTTCTACTTTTCCACTGTGTGCATGACCCAAAGCTAACTGTCCTCTGTCAAACACAAATATCCACAGAGATGAAGGCCTAAAAATAAAAGGTAGCTTTGGGTACAGTGTTTCCAGGCAAACGATGCTAAATCGCATAAATCAAGCATCCACACATTTGCTTCACACTGACTCCTAACACACATTTTTATTGGATTTCCTGTACATCTAATGATACAGGACCCAAAACACAGACATCTACCCTGTTTTCTGGGAGATTAAATAAGGCCTCAAGGACAATATCATCATCTCCTGAGCAACTGTGGGACAAAAATGCCAAAACCTTCTTGTCCCCGGAGGACACATCTTTCACGTCGTTATCAAAAAAAAAATAGTTGTGGCATTTGCTCTAAATTTAGGAATTTACTTACTCATGCACTCCAGTCTGGTCTAATTTTCTTGATGCATCATGAGGGATTGTATCATCCTGCGGCCCAAATGCAAAGCTAAAGGCCTCAACTTTTACATCCACCTGTTATACCCTTTCATTTGATATAAATTTTTTTATTATTTAGTCCCCAAATGTGAGGCAAAACATCCCAAAGACTCTGTCCCTAATTCTGTCTCCTTTGGTTTCTAGGTTGGGTTGAACAGGAGACATACTACTGAGTCAACGTGACACTTTCACGGAAAGGAAGAGTCAGTGTTTCGTCGTTATTTACTACCGTGTTACATATCTTTCCGTGATAGCAGGACCTGAAGACACAAAACATGGCTAAATTAAGAATGTCTCGATGTACATGTCATTCACAATAAAACATTTCAGCACCATTGTACAGAGAGACTGCTGGGACATTTTGTTTCTTCTGCACACACTTTTCTTGTTGAATTCTCTGAGAGTTATGGGGGTAAAAACAGTATTTCAGGGCACTTGATGGATGATTTTGTTTCAAGGTTCAGTAGATATGTACCAGTGAGCCATGTCCGGTGACCCATGCAGTGGGATTATCCACCTCATCAGTTCCCAAACTCGGCGGGTGACAAGAGTTTAAAATAAAAAAAAGTTATGATAAAGAGAGAAAGCATTACTTGGAATGCCTTTGAAAAGGAGCGTAGATGTTTGGCCTTATTTTATAAAAAGCAGTGAGCAGCAGCGTCTGAACTGCAGCATTTAAAACCATCATATACAAAATGCACAGCTCCCTCAAATTATCCACCAAAAGTTTTTTTCACACCTAATACGTTAGAAACAGAAAAATAAATCAAATGTGTTAGTTTTGCTGTATGTACTTGTGATTAGAGTACATAACTGATTGTCAGAATCAAAATCAAAGTTAAAATTTTTTTTATTCAAATTATATAATAATATTATAATTAATGCTTGCTAAACTACTTACTTTTTTTTTTTTTTTTTTTTTTTTTTTTTTTTCTTTTTTATCTTTACCCACCAGATATTAAGGACAGGCATGTCAGATCAGTGTGATCAGTTGTGTGTGTGGATAGATGTATGTATGTGTATGTGTTTGTGTGTGTGTGTGTGTGTGTGCGTGTATGTGTGTATGTGTGTCCATTATCTCAAGGGCCAGTCTGCCACAGGGGTGTTTGCGATGGATTGCTCTGTTGACCGCTAATGCAAAGAGGCCCTCGGTGAAAATGAACTGATCCCACTCTAGGCCTATCTACTTGGTGTTTACCCTGATCATTATGAATGCCCCCATCTCCCTCAATTCCTCTTATGTGAGGGTGTGTGTGTGTGTGTGTGTGTGTCTGTGTGTGTGTGTGTGTGTGCACAGTATCCCATCATCGTACCAACCTGGTCACAGATGGCCAGCTTCACACACACTTGGGAAACACTAGTGTAGCAGAACAATACCAGGAAGTAAGTGTGTGTTTTTGTCAACCTGCGCGTGTTGCCCGAATTGAGCTGACTGAATGAATGAATGCTTCAACCAACCAGTCAGGTTTTTCTCCTTCGAGCTTCACAGGTGATTTCTTTTACAGCAGAGGGAGCTAGTGTAGGACAGACAGCAGGAGTCTGTAGACAAAAGGATGGAGGGATGTAGAAAAAATGGAAGCGGGAGGAATAGAACGAGGATGATGGATGGTGAGAAAAGCAAAGATGTAGTAAATATCGGCGTTTTGTTGCCCACTTTTTCGAGACATACATAATCGCCTTATTATGGATTGGATGCGTAAACCGTCGTCGCTAATATTCTTCTGATGAATCGTCGTGGCGATAAAGCACTTCAGATGAGACGAATCAAGAGGCTAGAGAGAAAGAGAGAGAGGGAGGCAGCAGACAGAGACTAACATTATCATGCCTTCATCCTCTGTTCACAACACAGGCCCCTGAACGTGCCTGTTGCTATGGCAACCCATTTGAGAGCCCTCTCTCTCTCTCTCTCTCTCTCTCTCTCTCTTTCTCTGTCCAACATCTAAATAAAATCTAGGCTATTTATAGAGCAACACTTGCAACACGCAAGCCACACAGATTGCACATAACATGTATGTGAATGCACACATCAAAACAAAAACACAGTATATTGACTGTACATGGGAGCATCGGGGGGTGGGGGGTGGGGGGTACACCTACGCAGGCACATGTATGAGCATATGCACACACACTCCTCCACAGTTCCAGAGCTTGCTGCTGTGTGTCCATCTGTGCATTAAGTTCACCTGTGGTTTGTTTACCCCTGATTCTGCTCAAACTATGTGTTTTTTATCACATAAGAAAACTGGTTAAATACACCTACATAGGTTTAAGAAGGATAAGATATCAAGCAAGGATCATGTGTGTGTATATGTGTTTGCGTGTGTTTGTAAAAAGCTAAATAGGAACCCCTCACAGTGAAATCTTGCCATCGCCGTTTGATCTATCTCAGGTTTTATCTTGTCAGTTGGTGCAGAGTGCTCTCCGGGCCGCCTGATAAGGTCTATTAGAATACACAGGGAGCCAGACAGTGAGTGACACAGTCTACCTATCAGGATACAATAGCACTGAAATGGCGGGCTCATGCTGCCTGCCCCGGGTCCGCTTCATGGTTGAAGAGGTTGCTTTCAGAACGTAATCTATCACGGCCTGCCCATAGAGCCTGTTAAAGCTGCAGACAGGGGTGCAGTGCAGGGAAATCAGTTGCATTTGGCAAAATAATGGGATTAAAAAACTTGACTTTTCTCAGCACTGGTTTGCCTTAGAGGTATATAAAGTATGAATGTCTAGGTGGTTTTGCAGTATGCATGAAAGGCTGAAATGCATCCTTTTCTGTCTGTACATGCAACAAAAATTGGCTGGATGTTTTTGTTTTCAGGCTTTAGGGGGTCAGCGAGCGTCCTGACACCAGCAGGGATTCAGAGATTTACAGTGGAGACAGGGAAATATGTTATAAGAAACAATAAGCAGGGGCTCCGCTAGTTAGGGGGAGAGGGGGAATACTTTTAAGGGGGTCCCAGGGCTAAAAGGGGGCCCATACGTGCTGCGGAATCTCAAGCAGGACTTCTGAGGTGCTGGTATCTTAAAAAACCAAACAGATGCTTTAATTTTGGGGACATGTTAAGGCACCGCTGCTGAGCATCTACACCACCAGCGGTGTAGCTACAGTACGTTGACGGCGGTGTTACGCATAAATCTGCTCTGGATTTAGAAGGCAGATGGTCCAGAAGTTGGCCGTCCACTATCTGCACGCAACAACCTTGTCAGAGCAGCGGGGGAAAGAAGGTGTCTACGAGCCCAGCTGTTAAGCCGGGTGAAGTGTAGATGAATCAGGAGTGTTGTGTGTGTGTGTGTGTGTGTGGTTGTGGCAGGGTAGGGTGGGGGTTGGCCTCTTTTCAAGGAAGAGAAGTAAAGCCCAAGTTTGAAGCAATAGTTCTTCATTTTGGGCGAAGCTCCTTGTAAAATGGCTGTAGTTTTTTTATGCCTTGACGTTTACGGATCTAACGAATCCAATAAAACTGAGACAGCCTACACAACCAGTGACCTATCGGGGTAGCGGCAGGCCGATTTCTTTTTTTTAAAACTTTGGATAGAGCCTGGCTAGTTTTTCCCTTGAGTTTCCAGTTTTTGTGCTGAGCTAGGCTAACTGGCGTTCCAAAAAACGTTGTATCATTCCTTTAAGGAATATAGAAAGATAGAAAGACATGTGTGCGATGGTGGGAAACTGCGTATCGGTTTTCTCAAACTGCTGCATCATTCTATTCTGTTTTCTTTTCGGACTTATTTATGCATTTATTTATTTATTTGTTTATTTATTTTTTTAACCATGCTATAATTGCATTTTTTTCTGCAATATTTCAGCAGTTACTGCTAATGTAGCTCTGATATTTGTACATGAATCCATGTCAGTGAAGCTTATTGCCCATGCACAGTGGCTGGTGTGTGTCTGTGTGTGTGTGTGAGTGTGTGTGCGTGCGTGTGTGTGTGTGTGTCTGTGCAAAGGAGAGAGAAGAAAAACGCCCAGTAATGGAGGAAGCCCCGCCTCCATCCGTGGGGTTACCATGGCAAACGGCGTCGACGTCACAATGGAAGGAACGCCGTCTATAAGTATTGGAGGGGCCGCGGCAGCGGCTCGCGAGCTCGGATGTGTGAACCGGAGGAGTGACACGTGCTGAGGACAAAATAATAATAAAAAAAATAAAAAAAAAAAAACATAAAAAAATAAAATAACGGGCACATCCAGGAGTTTTCTTTCCTTTTCTTTTGTTTTTTTTTTTTTTTAAAAAAAACTGTAAATAATTTTTAAGGTGGATTTTTGTTTTTCAATTTTTACTTGAGCTGGGAAGAAGAAGAAGAAGAGGAAGAAGAAGAGGAAGAAGAAGAAGAAGAAGTCCACATCTTAGCAACCATGGGAAGAGGAGTGAGTATAAGATCTTTCTCTGTTTACACTTTTTTTTTAAAGATGCTGCTTCTTCCAACGGATTTTAAACTTCGCCATTCAAACAAGTGGTTTAGTAGATCGATGTTGTTGTGACTGAGGCGCGGGGGGGGGAGGAAGGCTGGAGGTGGAGAATCACATGTGGTGAAAATAAAAGTTTCCCCTTTTCTCTCAAAACGCTCGCTGCTCCGAATGACTTCGATGACTTCCGTGTTTTCAGGCGTTTTCCCAAGAACCCCCCCATTTTTAATGTATTTCCCCTCAGGCTGACTGGGGGGGGGGAGAAAACTCAGAAATAAGTTTCCATGTCTCACAAAGATGCTTCTCAACCGCCTCGAAACTGACTCGGTGTCCGGTTGCGTAAAGGGATGTTCCCAAAACGCCCGGACTGTCAAAAGTTTCGCCGCGTTCAGGGGCCGGTTTGGACGGAGGAAATAACGGCGTGGAGCCGGAGGGCGGGGGGTTGTTGGACCGTCTTGAAGGGGGAAGTGTTGGTGAGAAGTCGAAGCGGTGGAAGCGGCCGAAGCGCCGAGTGCGCCGTCGGTGCGTGTGCGTTTTCCGAGGCTGTGACATGCATGAAGCGCCTCCCGTCAGAGATGCGCTTCCTCCTTTTTTTGAGGCGTAACGTTTTCTCTTTTGTGACATTTTTTTTTCACGGTTTCGTTGCAGCAGCTGCGGCCGTGTGCTCCGGGTAGAGGAGCTCCGGCACCGGGGGCGCTGATGTCGAGAGTCCGACCCTTTTCTTTTCCTTTTTTTTCCTCCTTTTTTTCTCTTTAAACCTCTGCTGGGAGATTCAGAGCTCTGCGAACCATGTTCTCCAACTTATCTAAAGTCACATCTACACATCTTCTTTTCAGGGGCCGTAGGTCAGAGCCGGGTTGCTCTTTAGGCTGACACTTTTTATTTTCTTTATGTGATGCAGAATTCAGAGTGTGCATCGCAGTAAATTGCATGAACGTGGTTCCCAGTTGCAGGAATAAAATTGTGTGGTAATCTTTGATTATTTTCTTTCCGTAGCTCAGATACCATTAAAAATATAACATTTGCGCCAAGAAGCAATAGAGCCGTCCCTGACAAATTATTGATCTTTCATTGAGAAGCGATCGTATGACACATCAATATCCTGAAAGTTGGTTTTAAACATTGTTATTTGAGCTTAGTAGGAAGATCTCTATCTTCCTGACAGCGGTGGTCTCTATCTTAAGACAGTTATCTTGAATTATTTCCATTGAGAGCGAAAGATTTTGGGCAGAAATATCCTTTAAAGGGCACCCATCGTTCACAGCCTGGTAGATTTACCAGCAAGTATTATTCTGCTTCTTTGTATTATTTCCAGGGACAACACAGCTGTTATTTTCCACAGACTTGCATTGTGAGGCATGAAATCGAACCCTGTCGTATGAAATATCAGTAGTCGCCACACCCTGCCATGCTGCGCAATAGAAACACTCATTACAGATTCAGCCTGCGAGGGATGGAGAGGTGGATGGATGGAGGGGAGCCAGAGAGAGAGTGAGAGAGAGAAAGATGGACTGAGAGATCTGGCGGGAGATGTGAAGCAGAATGGCTCATTCAGTCTCGCTTCCTGCCTCCTTTTCTCCACGGTGCTCATTTATGATCCTGAAAATCTTTTGCTCGCTCTCTCTTGGTTTCTCAACTGCTGCTGCTGATCTTTTTTTTCTTCTTCCTCCCATATGTGATGAAAGCCATGCCCTGCCCCCATCCAGCCTCCCTCCACTTCCCCAATGCGTCTCCCTTCCTTTTCTGCCCCCCTCCAGTCCTCCTCTCCTCTCCTCTCCTCTCCTCTCCTCTCTCCTCTCCTCTCCTCTCCTCTCCTCTCTCCTCTCCACCAATACATCAGTGCTGGCACAGACAAATAGCTAGTCTTGGAGGAGATAATCGCACGAGCCTTCCTGGTGCGAGGGCCGAGAGATGGAGGGGGAGGAGAGGAAGGAGGAGAAGTTGTTTTGTTGTAATGGAGAAGAATCAGGGCAGTGAGAGGGAGGACAGGTACGAGAAGAGCCTCACAGTGATGATTTTTTTTCTCCCCAGTCTCCCCTCCATGCTTTGAATATGGACCTCCCATTCATTTCTAATATGAGATTACCCTTCCGCTGCCCTTTTCATGCTTTTCAGTGTTTTCTCATCACATATGCGGCACATTGCAATAAATAGACAAACAGCAAGTGTGCTGAGAGGAGCAAGGGGAGGGGCTGATTGCCTGAAGGAGGGAGGGAGGTGTGGGAGGGGAGGGGGGTTATATTAAGGGGGAGCCAAGAGGCACCAGTTGCCGCATTGCTACCGTTGAGCAACTTGGCTTCCAGACATGATAGAGAGGAAGGAGAGAAGAGGCTGGGAAGGGGCTGAAAATTTCTAAAATTTAATGCCAATCTTTTATTCTGACGAATGGTCCATTGCAAACCTCTTTATGATCCTCTGGTAACTGAAGCTCCAACTTCTTTAATTGAGAGGAATAATTTTAATTTTAAAAAATAGCGTTAATGCACTAAACCCATTAATTACGAGACAGGAAATTGATATGGAAGCTGAGCACGGTAATGCATCAGCACAGCGTCTCCACTGACTGGTTAACTGAGCAGTGATACAGAGCAGGATCTGGGAGACAGCTGTCAAACTCACAGGAAACCAAAAGGGGGAACAACTCAATCTTCTCTATCTTTCTCCTTAAATGGGTAAATTAGCAAGTTGGAAGAAGAAAGAAAAAAACAATCCAAACTTTGCTCTCTTGAAAAAAAGATTTTAATTTTTCCATTTTTGCAGATTAAAAAAGATGGAACAATTTGCTTTCATTACAACAGATTTCCCCACTAAGTTAATGTTTTTGTGTACTCTAATCCCTGGTTTCATCATCACCAACAGTATAGCCGGACTTACTCAATGTACAATTACAGAACGCTGATATAAATTTCAAATTTAGGGCATCTTGACTGCAGTGTTGGTTGGTACTATTTCAAGGGTCAGTTCATCCAATTGTCTTTCAGGCGTTACCCAGCAGACTGAGCGAATGACAGTCAGTGCAAGTGAAGTTGATTAGGTTAAAGTGATTTATCTGTTTTGTCTCCTTGCAGAATTTAAAAGTATATTAAACGTAAAGCTGTCAGATTAGGGCCCTTTTAAGGTACGAAGACAGGTTTTCTGATGCTCATTATTAACACTTGCAAAATATGTAAATGACGCGAGTGTAGTTCAATTGGATCCCGTAGCATCCTGTTTTCAAGAGGTTTAAAGGTGTTATTTCTCTCTTCATTTAATAGTCATGGATGAGCTGATTTAAACTAGGCCAGCCTCACTTGTTCCTCATGCCTCCACACTTCACTCACAGACATGAGAAGGCATCGTTAAGTTGGCCTGACTCGGGACCTCAGAGGGCGAAGTAACACTCCCCGGACGAGGAGCTGTCTCCCCGACGGACCGAGATGAAAACGCTCAATCAGAAAACAAGTTTCAGAGCCGAGGAACCCGCCGGTTATTTTTTTCCACACTTGTTCCTCCCACTGTAAACCGGACCAGTGCGTCAGCCCTCGGCGGCTTTTAATCTCAGCCAAAGGGGCGCCCCGGCTACACCTTCACATCCATTCTTTACAGTCTGTTTCCCTCTTGTTCTCTCTGTTTGTACCTGTTTTCCTTCTCTCTGTCCCTCTCACTCACTCTTTCTCTGAGGATTTAACATTCTTTCCGCTTGGCAGTCATTGTGTATTAACTGGGGCTTTTGTCACACGCCACCCCTTGTCTGTGACAGAACACTGCGTACTCCCGCTCTCCTTCTTTCTCTCTCTTTTTCACACACTCACTCCATCCATGGCTCCCTCTTTTTTCAGTCTTTAATTGCCTCTGCCTCCTTGTTGTTGTGCCTTGTTTCTTCTGTCTTTTTTGCTGTCTCTTGCTCTTTTGTCTTTTCTTTCCTTCGCCGCTTTCCTTTCCAGCTCCCTCCTTTGCTTTCCCCTCTCTCTCCTCCTCCAATTCTTTCACATGCCAGCTCGCTCTGTCTTTGCCTCTGTTTGGCTAAGCAGCTTGAGCCGCGCGATTTGTTTTTTTCTGTGGCAGCTCTTTGAACTTTCACTGCACGCCTGTTGCTCAGCAAAAGTGGAACATTCGCATGAAAAATAACAAACTCTGGAGCACACTGTCCCTGCACCTCCTAGATGAAGAAATGTTTTTACAATGACGTTTCATATTCCGGGTCTTCGGTATCTGTGGCCTGAATCGTTGGGCAATTTGTTCATGTGTCTATAATGAGATGAAAAGATAGGAAGTTTGTGGCAAATATGTGTGACACACTCAGCCCTTTCCCCCTTTCAAGGAAATGATGCAACCTGTAGCTATGGTGTCTTGGCTGGCGAATACCGTGAAGGTGGAGCTAAGGTCTGAAAGTGGGTGGAAAAAAAATAATAAAGAGCCATTGATATACTGGTTCATTCATTCTCGTCCAGAGCAGCTTTCAGGTTGCCTGTTCAACTCCTCAGATACTTGTTTTATTTTTCACATAGAGAACATTTTATCGCGAAGGGGTCATTATACACAATGGAGTACTTGCCTGTTCAGGGAAAATAGATTTTTTGTCTTGCAAGATGACTTAAGATCTTTTCCTTATACCCTAATTGACCACTCCACCCTAATTGACCGCCTTGATCAATAAGGAATTAGCAAAGCCTTGCTAAGCAAATGTTTCCACATGGATGATCAGCAGGGGGAATACTACAAATACAAAAGTTAAGCTAAAAACAAAGTATTACTCAAAAATCTATGAGTCAAAAGCATTAAACATATTAAATTATGCATAATACCACTATTAGTAACTGATAAATTCATTAGCTAAAAAGAAAATGTACCTTAAAGAGCGAACGATTTGCAATTCAAGAGTCAAATAGCCTCTGGGCATGTATTTCTACTGAACTGCTCAGATTTTAAACAGAGCCAAAGAGACTGGCTAAGAGACTCATCCCCGAACAACATTCGGAGCCTTTGAGGAAAGAGATGGGATGGCACGCTAATCTTAAATGCAGTCTTTTCTATTCACTCGAGTGCCTTAGTTTCTGCAGCAGTCGGACGGTGGCGGTTTGTGAATATGTCGTTTCACTGGTGTGCGTCACTCCGGAAAGTCGAGGAGAACCCGCAAAGTTTCCAACAAGGACAGGCATTGATTCATTCATTCACTTTTGTTCTGCTTGGAGAAGGCTGAAAGTTGTGCTGGACGTGAAGGGAGTGTTAAGCACGACCCCCATGAAACTAACACACTTTCTTTTCACTGTTTGGACAGAAAAAAAGGGAGATAGTTGAAGGAAATGAGAGAAAAAAATGGAGGAGGAGGAGGAGAAGTGGGAGAGGAGAGAGGGGACATGGGAAGGGGGGGGGGGCTGCAACACGTGACTATCCATTCACATATCTCAAGAGGTGTGGTAATAGTCGCCGGTAGCAACCGGGCAAAGTCCCAGGACTGTGTGTCTTTGTGTATGTGTGTCAGCACAGTTGAATGAGCAGCTTGTGTGTCTGGCACAAGACCCTGGCACCAGGAAGGACAGTTCATAGGAATTCAAGTCGGCCTGTACAAACTTTGTTCTTTAAAATATGCGTCTGCTTGCCCCAACGCTCTCCTCTCATGTGTGTGAGCCTTTAGGACGTTGTTCTCTCAGGTGAGAAATACAGGGAGAAGAGGGGGTGGGTGCAGGAATTCTTGGTTAAGTTGTTTTTTTTTTTTTGTTTGTTTTTTTGAGGGGGGGCAGTGTTCATTGCTATTCTGAGAGGCGCATTCATTCAACTATTTGATTTCTCTTTAAGGGATTCTCACACAAATCCTTGCTTTTCTCTTCCTGTTTTTTAATTTTGAAATACTTTCTTCTTTCTCATTCTCCCTTAATTTTGCACCAAAAGTCCAGTTAACTTTCATTCAGTTTCCCGAACAAAAAATATAACTACTTTTTACAACATATGAGGGTCACAACATATGAGGGAGACGAGATCAAGTGTCATGCTTCATTCACTCATAAAAACAACACTTAAGACAAGTATAACTGAACAAGACGTCACTGAGTAAGGAATTTCAGCCTGTAATCTGCTCTGAGAATTTGATCAGATAAAGCGGAAGCCTGGTCTACAGTTCTCGAACAACAAAAACCAATAATAAGCCACATTTTTGTCAAGTTTTGCTCCTCGGTCATAGTCCGTCATGATATTCCCACAAATCTCCACGAAGAGGGAGGAAAATACGGTGCTGGTCGGCGGCGCTGGCAGATAAAGTGCCCACCGGCCCGCGGTCTCAATGGTCACATGAAAAGATTTGAGTCTTTTGTTTGTGTTTTTGATGCAGATTTTATGGGAGCAGCACAAAGCGCCATTGTTCTGTGTCCAGTAGGCTCCTGTTTGCGTGTGCGAGATGGCGAGAGAGAGAGAGAGAAAGACAGAGAGAGCATGCAAGGAAGAGATTCAACACTACTTTTGTTGTGTGTTTTTTATCAGAGGAAATTCTTCTTGACTTCTATCATCTTCTGTCATCTCTTTGCCCCAGGGCATCCATTTCTGTTTTCCATGTCCTCTCCTAACCCCCTTCTCCTTAGTTCCTCTTTACTCTTTGATTTCTTTGTTTACATCCTTCTACCACTCTCCCACCCATCCTGAAATCCTCATTGCTGGCTTGGACGATGTCAATGACATTGAATGTTCCTCATCAAGGTCAGGGTTTATTTTCTTGCCTCCTGCTGGAAGAGAAAGTCTTTAATCTGGAAAAACAGTGCTACATAAAGAAGACATTCCCTGCATGAATACAGCACTGAGGGCATGTCCTCAGTAGTAGCTACAGCCCTACCAGAAACACAGTATAGGTGTGAACGTGCTGCCGAGGAAAATATGCAAATACAGTTTAGACACTGATGCATCAGCCAGTTAGACGCTTCTTGTCTGTCAGGCCCTGATGTGTTGAGATATCATGCACGATACTGAGATGACACGAGGTCGAGGCCGTTGTCATACATCTCAACGAATGCGATGAAATGAAAATTGAAAAATATTTCATCACTTCACTGTATTGCTGCTTTTAAGATGATCTTCCAGCTCCCTCACGACAGTGCTCTGATTTTTAATGAATATAAAGTATAAGCCAGTCAAGTGACAAGTGCAGTGTTGTCATCGAATTACGCCAGGAAGTGGTGTGAGCTTGGTGCAATGATCTCAGCATGAGTAAGATGTGGCAAAACCCCCGGCAGTTTACTCAGGGGTGAGATGGTCTCACTCTTAGTTCACCAGAGCGATACCAGCCCCTTCAAATGGGACTCTCCCTCAGAGGCCCTGCACACGCCCGGATCAATTTCTCAGACAGAAAGTGTGAAGATATTGCACTAAAAGCCTTAAAAGCGAGTCACTGTTCAGAAAGCTACTTGAGGGAAATGCATCATTGTCGACTTTTTGTTCTTTTAAAGTGATTGTCTAAGTAGAAGCGCCACTTGTCTTAGGCTGATATTACAGAAAGATCATGAAGAAAAACTTGTTAGTGCTATTTGTGTTTATATTTTAGACAAATGGATAAGTGATAAATGCTTGGCGGTTGAAATAGAATCAGACTTTAGTCTCAGCGCAGAACATAATGAATTACGACATCCCTTTTTATAGGATGAATTAAACAAAGCGCCTTGTAATAAGAAGATCCCGGTGCCACCTGAAGCCAGCAGAAACTTGCATAAGCTGCGACTGAGTAAAAACAGAGCTGAAAAAAAAAAGTTTCGGCCGAGGTGCTAGGGGAGAGATCACACGCAGCTCAGATGAGTAATTCAACTTCTCAGTTTGTTCTGTCTTTTAGGGAAATGTCAAGAGCAGATGCTGGGGGGAGGGGGGCAGCACCGGCTTGACTGTTGCTTGTGAGATCTTTAAACAACCGCCAGTCTAATATGGGAGCAGCTCTCCCAGAACAATTAATGGCGGGTTTTAGTTTGAATGTTTTGATATCCCGCTCTGTCTTTGAGTCTGTTGTCAGGGAGGAAATGCTCTGAAATGGGTTAACATTTCTACTGTGGCTTTTCCTCCATCTCTATTCATTCACTTGAAGTGGTACACTTGAAATATCAGGTGTTTGGATCTAGGAGATACTCAGACCTTATTGGTTGCTATGTAAACTCTTCAGGTAACCAGGGAAGCTATTGAGTGAGATCCTCTGTTTTCTCCAGCAGGGTTTTATTCTATGTTAAAAAGTTTTCAGGAAGCCATAACACACTTGTGGATGTTCCTTGGTTATGAAGGTTGCGTAAAATATGAATGAATCACTAGGGCTGCAACTCACATGTGTTTCTGTTATCAGTGCATCTGCCAACAATTTTCTCAATTTTCTGATTATCCTAAAAAAAAATATGAAAATTGTAAAAAAAATAAAATAAAAAATGTATAAAGCTTAATATAAAAGGTGAATAAAAATAGCAATATTCACATTTCAGAAGCTGGAACCAGATCATTTTGGGCATTTTTTTAATAGATAAGATTATTAAATTACTACTTAACCAGTCATTTGGTAATTGTTGCAGATTAATTTCTCCCTGTAACTCGATCCAATCCTGGACAGTTTATGACCACATCATTATCACGTGCAAACAAAAAAAACCTCACTACTTTTCATTCATTTTCATTTTCCTATTTTTCAATGAGGCTGAGATAAACCACTAGTACTCCTGTCATTTCTGTGTTCTAGCCTTGGGCTCTGGGACCACTGTTTGTGAATTATTTGCCTAAAGCCAGATGGCCCCTGGGGGCCCTTGGGGGTCCAGGTCGCAGATCTGGCCGCAGTGATCCAGACCCAGGCTCAGTGTTTTCCCAGCTTAACCAACCAGGGGGCTCGAGTAACAATAACAACATGTGCTGGGAACGCACACTCTGCTCTGGTGGCTCCCTGGGAAACTTTAAAAGTTCAATGTAGTAGAAAAACAATATTAGTTTGCATATTTCCATGACTGGGACGGTGTCCAGGGTGTCCAGATTTGATCATGTCAGTGTGGGCGAGCCTCACTCGGGTCATTTTGTGTCCAAAATATGTTCCTCTAAAGAGTTTTCAAAATGGCCGCAGCACATTGCGGTGCTGCATGCAGACAAATAGCTCATTAGTAGTCGCTTGGTCTTTCGGCAGCCTCCTTCCCTCCCTCCCTGCTAACATGCTAACACCTCTGATCCCTGTACAGTGCTGAATTATAGATGAGCCTTAAATGCTAATCAGTGTCGGCGTCTTGTGTTACGATCTCCTGTGACCTGACTGAAATACACATAGGATTAATTTTCACTCTCACAAAGTAAGAAGCCTACACATGTTTTATCTGTTATGCTGTCCACAGACACAGGTATATCACACCAGGATGCTAAAAATGGATTGGCTGTTTAGAGTGGAAAGATGGATATAATCTTAAGTCATGGTATCTGTAGTTATATATTGTGATATGAATACTTACAATGATATTGTAAATTTTAAATATTCAAAAATAATTAATTGGGAAACAAAGACCTCAAGATTTTAGATATTCCGTCAAGGAAATGTCCACTGTAAATCAACTTACTTTCCCCAGCTCCATCTCTTCTACTTTCTGTGACTCTGTCTCTTCTTGATTTTCTGTGAAAATGTTATCACAGCCTGGTTCCTACAATAGTAAAAAAATAAAATAAAATAAAAAATGCAGAGCATGTACCAGAACACTGTCTCCGTTTCTGTGTAATTAGTGTCAAATTTCATAGTCCTCTCCAAGAAACTGACAGATTACAGGACACATAAAAATAAGGCATTACCAAGTTATTCTCTTAACCTGCGAGGTCTTAGTGGAAAGCCAAATACACAGGGATTTCAAGAATATAGAAACAAGACTGATTCTAGAGCAATGCTGGGAGGCTGTACTTTAAATTTTAACGTGCTCACAATTACATTGCATTCTGATGTTTAGCAGGCAAATTCCTAAATGGTGATGGTGCTAGAGAAAGAGGCAGTGGATCACCGCAGTGAGTAGGATTAATTCTTTGTGGAATATGGATGCCTTTACAACCCTTTTTAGGCCTTTGTCTGATATTAGTTGAAGTATTTCAGTTTTGACTAAGTGGTTGACTGATAGACAGACTCAACCATCCCGAACCACACTACTAGATTTAGAAAACTGCCAGGTTTTAAATGATCCAGTGAATGAAATGACTTACACACAGAAAAAGGACTTTGGCACACTGAGGCAAAAATCCTGCAAGTAAAATAAAGCCATAAAGTCTCGCTTACAGACATGCAAGATTGCCCACAGCTGTCCAGTACAATCAGATAGTAAAGGGAAGAGCTACCTTAGTATTAGCAATAAAGGCAGTAAAAAAAAACCCAATAAAAAAACCCAACAATGTTATATCAACAGTGGCTGTGTTTGCCATCTGGTTAATGTGGAATAACGACATCTTGGTTGGGGTATCTATAAACCAAGTGTTGGCTCTCCCAGGTGTTGGTGGCCACTCACCTGATTATTCCCTCTTGCCTGATGGAGGACAGGTTGTGTAATGGCGGGTCTAGATGAAGGATTTTTTTGTTTGTTGCTTTCTGCCATGTGATTTTCATTACTCCTTTGGGTTTTTACAGTAATATTCGCGTTGCGTTCACTCTTATCGAAATGTTGCTAGTTTCGGGCTTTTTAAAATTTCCCCCCAGCACCGCCTCTTCTGTGTCTCTCTTTCTTTTTCCTCCCCCCAATCTCACCTTCTCTTCGTCACGCCGTCTCACACACCCTCCGGCTTACGGCCATGCAGGAGACACAATCTTCGCCCGGGCTTTTGTTGCCCTGTCAGCTACAGTGACCACTGATAATGAGAGGGGATGTCTATGGAGAAGACAGTGGAGGGAAAAGGGGGACAGGGTGTGCCAAAGAGCTGCTGGTGTGACAGGGGATGTCAAGTGAGAGACGAGTCACATGAATTAGGGACAGTTCTCCACCTTAAGTGTGTGTTTTTTTTATTACACAACTTAAATTATGAACTGGTTATCTTTCTGTGAGACCTAGGTCTGAACTTAGACAGACTTATCATTTAATTAATATTTTTCTTGCCTGCAGTGAGAGAATTTGTGTCACAGTCAGAGTTAAAAGAAAAAAAATACCCCCAACTGTGATTACCAGTAAATGACTCCAGTCTGGTTTATTGTTCCACTCTGGGGTTTGGCTGAGGTACGTAATTGGTGAGGTTATGTTTAGAAAAGCTGTTGGTGAATGAATAAAGCTCTGTGTATTTAAGCCTGAGACAGTGACACCCTTTATGGCCAAGTAGGTGTTTAAACAAGTGAAATTTGTTTTCGCCCAGCAGCCTAATCGGTCTTGCCATGCGAAAAAAGCGCTTATCTTCCAACTGGCCAAAAAAACCACAAGACGCTTGCTCCTCCCCGAGGGTTTCACTTTTTGATGTGGAAAGTCAAAGTCTAGCTCTTCTGCTTAACTGATCTTTTGGAACCTTTTTATTTCAATAAGTAAATTTCTGTAAATCATTCTTAAATTTTGCAAAATTATCCTGCTGTTCAGTTAAAAACCTGCAGTAAGTGATAATCTGAATACTCAATAATCAAAGAGCAAACAGTCTGTCCGGGGATGAAACACAAAGTTTAGCTAACGCAAAATGAAATAGTTAAAAAAAAAAACCTAAAAACCCCAGCTAACGATAGAAACCCTTTTAAAAGTTCTTTAAATTCTTTAAAAAGTGGTTCCCCGTGGAGGTCGGTTTTGCAGTGACAGATGGCAAGCGGTGAAGATAAAGCCTGGATACAAGACTTTTTTTCTTTCACTCTCTACTAATCCAACAGGGCTGCGGATATCTCTGCCGTAACTCTGTGTGACAAGAGGTGACTTTTTTTTTTTTTCTCTCTTGGACTGTCTGTTAAAGTTTGTGACAGTTTGTCTCCCCAATTTAGGCCACAGTTTTCTAATTTTTATTTTAGACTGAGCTGTGTTTGCGGCTTCTTTTTTTTTTTTTTCTTTTTTAAATATCTGGCCCTAAGTGGATTGACCCACATGGATGCTTTAAAAGATGTACTATGACAAAATGTCTTCTGGCATTTTGAGTCATCAGACGCGCTCACGTTGCATCAGACACACCTCAGCGGGAGTCAGTGTGTTACTTATGTATGGTCTCTTTTTGTTCCCACACAGAAAAGTTTCAACTTGAAGGCAAAGGTGGACATATTATTAAAAAACATTTAATTATTTTGCATTTTATGTTTTGCAATCTAGAAGTTACGACGTCAGACATATCTTAGTTGCCATCGGTTGAGCTAAATCAGTGGCTCCCAACCGTGGAACAAGATGAGTGACGCAAAATATTGTTTACATTAGTTACTTCTTTTGCTTTTGGATTATTATTCCACGTCTGCCAAGTACTGTACATCTCCACCCAAGGGAGCCATGAGACATACACAAAAATTGTAATAGAAAATTTTAATTTTACATGAGATTATGTTTAGCAGTATATTATCATTACAGAGATAATACAGGACCTTCGAGGGCAGCTGAGAAACTTAGGCACCAAACTATCCACAATCACGCTTCAGAAAATCTTGTGTACGTTGTCGCCCAGTTAAAACATTTACCAGAGCTTATGTGCTGCTTATCAAGTCCTCTACGAAACACCATCAAAGTCAAAATGAGATAAAAGAGAAACATTTCTAACAAGCTCACTGCCTCTGACTAGAGTTAGTAGAACAAAAAGTAAAGTGTATTTCTGGGCCTTCGTGTTGCTCGGCTGGGGGAGGGCCTGTTGCACTCTCGCTGCCTACATTGTGTCCCAGTTGTCCATCTCCGTCTCTGCTCAAGGCAGTAGTGCTCATCACTAAACATCATCCAAAAAACTATCCAGCACTCTAATAATGGTGGAAGATTATCTTCTTTGTCTCTCATTTCCTTCTTTCTCCTTCCATTGTGTTTCCAGGAAGGACGTGAGCAGTATGAGCTGGCTGCGACATCGGAGCAGGGCGGCAAGAAGAAGGGGAAAGGGAAGAAGAAAGAAAAGGATATGGATGAATTGAAGAAGGAAGTGGATATGGTGAGAGTGTCTCCTGCTTCTAATATGACCATCCCATCCTCTCTATTGTGTTGCTTTAATGGCTTCTACCTCTCCTCCCTTCGTGGACTTGCCAACTCTCTCTCGTGTAAAAATACAAGAACCTTAAAATACTACAATAGAATATTTAAAGGTTAGGAAATGTTTGTTTTTATTACACAAACATTTATAAAGTCATGAGGGTGGATACAGTTTGACTTCTAGATCCATTACAACTTATTCATTATTTATTGAGGATTAAATTTATGTCTAATTAAACTCTAGGTTTCAATGTATGTGTGATAACTCAAATTTGGCTTCTTAAAACTTGCAGATACCTTGAATTTTAGTTTTTTCTCTTTTTATCTCTGCCTACTTGTCCTTTTACTGTTCTCACTCCATTTTTTTTAAACGATCGTCATAATCTTCTTCCTTCTGCTTTTCCTTCTACTTATATTCCTTTTATCCCATTTTCTTTCTCCTCAACTCCCCCTCTTTTCTCCCAATCCCCTTTTCCCATCCCTTTGTCCTGTGTCTTTTTTAGGCTGCACATGCATTCATCCTTTTCCCTAAATTGTGAATATGTTCTCTGTTATTGTTGTGGCTCTAACATGTGAGAGGTAGTCATTTTATATTGAAAAATCAGCACACAGTGTGCTCTAAATGTCACTGTCACTGATGCCACTGTATTTTCTGTGTGTGTCCTTCTAGGATGATCACAAGCTGACCCTGGATGAGCTCAATCGTAAATATGGAACAGACCTCAGCAACGTGAGTGAGATAAATAGAAAAATTTGCTGTATTGTGTGTTTGTGTGCGTTGGCGTGTGTGTTTTGAATGTGTTACACCTGAAATGTGTCTCACCTGCAGCTTTAAAAGTCCCACTGAGTTGGAATCCTGGCAGTGAGTGTCTCAAAACCCTGTCATCGAAACGTGATTTTGAAAGTATTTCTATCACAGTTCTACATTTCTCATGGAGATCAAATAACTCGCATATCAGCGGCTTATTGGCTGCTGTTTGCCATTAACTTCTATTTCTCTCCTCGGTCTGACAGTTGACATTCAGTAAATGAATGATTAATGAGGCTTAGATGAATTAGACAGAGGACTTTGTTTAAAGGGGGAAGAGACCCTTATCTTATGTTGTGATGCAAAGAGTCTCCGCAGGCTCAGCCCTCTTAGGGTTTATTAAACAAAAGAGCGTCACGGGGGGTTTGCTGTTGGGAAAAAGGAGACGGATCGAGACAAAGGGAGGAGGTAAAGAGATGGATGATTTTAATGAGCATTAGAGGTGGTGGTAGGTTGATTTGGTATTATTACCTCTTAGTCTTTCTGCTAAGCTAATCTAAGCTAAAATAAACCAACTGGCTGCTGGCTGTAGCTTCATATTTACTAATTAGATATCACCTAACTCTTGGCAGGAAAACAAACAGGTATTTTTCCAAAAATCTCACACTGTAACCTTTTTTTTTATTTAAATTACTGTCAGATCCATGTAACAAAAACTGAATGTAGCAAACAATAACCATACATTTGTCCATAAAATATTAATAAACAGTTACATCAGAAAATGTGAATGATTTGGCTCTAAGATGTTGTCGCACCTTGAGTGTTTGAAGCCTGCGGAATCCTCCACTAACAAACTACAACCACCCCACACTTAGATTCACATCCCTCTCCAGCTAGCCCTCTGTCCTCATGCAAATGTGCTCCTGGTCATGCAGGAAAGATCAAGGAGAATAGTTAATCAGTGTCTCTAAACTGGGGTCTCCAAGCTCTGCGTGTGCATGCATGCCACAATTGTGAATAATTTATTAGCAGCAGAAGCCCCTCTGCCCTGATTTCATATGATATTATTGGCTACATCTTCTCTCCTCTCCCTTACCATCCTTCTTTACCTCACTCTTCCCTGCTTACTTTCCCCCTTACCTGCTGATGAAGGAAATGGCCCCGTTTTTCTGTTGATTTTGTGTGGCAAGGCAACTTTGAAGCACCTAGAGTTCTCCTTGCATTTAAATGTGTTTCAGTGATTTTTTTTTGTCTATATGTGTTTTTGGCTGTCAAACAGTGAGGATGTGTTTAAAGTTACCATAGTTACAAGTAGAAATAGTTGTAATTGAATCTGTATCTTCTCCTCATATCAGGGTTTGACTAGTGCGAAGGCTGCTGAAATCCTGGCCCGTGATGGGCCCAACGCCCTCACTCCTCCTCCCACCACCCCTGAGTGGGTCAAATTCTGCAAACAGGTAAAATCAGCTTTATTTTAAATTGCGGAGCCTTATGCAAATTTAGAAGTTCCTTACTCAGCTTTCAGATGTAAAAGGTCACTTCTGCTCTGTCTTCATCCAGATGTTTGGCGGTTTCTCCATGCTTCTGTGGACTGGTGCCATCCTCTGTTTCCTGGCCTATGGTATCCAGGCTGCAATGGAGGATGAGCCTGCAAATGATAATGTAAGGAAAGGTCGTTTTATATATTTATGTAATGTTTTTATGTGACTGTATGATACATGGTTTAATGACAGCATGATGTAAAACTTCAAAGTGACAAGCCATCCGAGGATATCGTCATAACTCTTCGATGTATTGATGAGGGCAAAGCAAGTTGGTGTCATGATATTTACAATATGTTGATTAGTTTGTCAATTATAAGGTATTATAAGGCAATAACGTCACAGTTTAAAAGTAACAATGTAATGTAACAAAAGAAATATTTCTCCATTTTTAGGTAATTATGGTTCAAGATCAGTCTGTCTGAAAGCACAAAACAGCAAATGATGTTAAAATCTGGCCCCTAGTTAGTTATAATATGGAGACAAAGTAAATTAATGGTCACGAACTGAAGACTTTGAACAGAAAACTGAGCAGAAATTGTCTCCCTAAAATATCTCCCTAAAATTGGACTTAAACCTCTAAAACAATGTTGAAATCTAAATGTTACATATGTATATTCACAGCTGTACCTGGGTGTTGTGCTTTCTGCTGTCGTCATCATCACTGGTTGCTTCTCCTACTACCAAGAGGCCAAGAGCTCCAAGATCATGGATTCCTTCAAGAACCTGGTCCCACAGGTACCCCTCACATTTTAAACCTTTATTCATTTATCAATTTATTCATCCATTTTTTGTCATAGATCCTATTTCTGCAACTGCATCAACGTTCAAGCCTCATAGACTATTTTGGACACACCTATCAGTGTACTAAGATCCCAAGAAATGAATGAAAAACATGAGATAACACTGTGTTACACTACAATGAACCATCTCTGTATTCAACACTAAGAATTGTTGCATTTTAACTCAAGGTCCTACCCACTTCGCTGTAAAATAAACAAAAAATACCAAAACAAGTCATCTTGACATCTGAATCTCATTAGCCTGAATAATTGAGCTGATGATTTCAATCATCATAAAAATATTGGGTTTTGCATGCAGCCAAAAAACAAAGCAACCAGTCTCACATCCTCCCTTGCCTTACACAAGCTTCTGCCTCCGTCACGTCTCGTCTCTCGTAGCAAGCCCTGGTTGTCCGTGACGGTGAGAAGAAGAGCCTCAACGCCGAGGAGGTGGTGGTTGGAGATTTGGTGGAGGTGAAAGGTGGCGACAGGATCCCTGCCGATCTGCGAATCATCTCTGCCCACGGCTGCAAGGTGGGTGTTCTGGAAACGACTTATTTTCTTCTGTCCATGACCCATATTTAAAGAACTCAACCTAAAAAAAACGTTAAAAACCAACCTTGAGTTTTGAATTTCCGTTTGCTGCTGTTCTTTAGTTGACACTTGAAAACCATTCTGTTTGTCAGACCCTTGAACCTCTTGACGTTTTATGACATACTTCTTCTTGAAATCAAAAAGGTTTGACTATATAAAGCCTCAGTAGTAGATGTGAGCAATTAATACCCCTTTGTTGTCTTTCATATGAATTTCAAACAATGTCGAGCCCTTTTTTGTCCCTATTTCTAACATGTAATGATCAGACAGGGCCATTTGACTGTGAATTAGAGTTTGAAGCACCAAATTGCCCTCTTAGACTTTCCCTTTGAAGTCACTATTTTAATAAGTAGCCTCTTGCCTTATCATTTGACAAGCAGTCGTCTTATTATGCTGACGAAAACAAGTCTGTGACTCATCTTGGATCCTCAGCTGAACTCAAGACCTAAGAGCAACCCAATTATGTCCTGCGCTGTTCCATCAACCTCTGCATCAGTCTCTGTAATATCTTGACACCTGCCTGTGCAGCATTTAGCTGTTGCTCCATCATGGACCCAAAGAGTAGCTGTTTTAACCACAGAAACAAATATATAATGGTAGAGAAATTTTTGGCAGCTTTTTTTAAAATTGATTTTTTTTTTTTCCAAAGGCAAATGTAGCTACCTTGTTTTTCTTGTTTGCTTTTTTTGTTTTTGTTTTTGTTAGGTTTTTTTTGTCATCCATCAGTCAATGTCTATCTCATTTCTCAGGTGGACAACTCCTCTCTGACCGGTGAATCAGAGCCACAGACTCGTACCCCTGACTTCTCCAATGAGAACCCACTGGAGACCAGGAACATTGCTTTCTTCTCCACCAACTGTGTTGAAGGTATGATGACCGCTGTTCAGAGATGGCTCTACATTTTATCTGTAGTTCAGAGACTCTGTGGCAAATCCGAGAAGTTTTCTGTTCTTTAAACATGATATAATCATCCTTGCTACAGGAACTGCCCGTGGTATTGTGATCAGCACCGGAGATCGTACCGTCATGGGTCGTATCGCCACGCTGGCCTCTGGACTTGAAGTTGGACGCACTCCCATCTCCATCGAGATTGAGCACTTCATCCACATCATTACTGGCGTAGCTGTCTTCCTTGGTGTGTCTTTCTTCATCCTCTCCCTTATCCTTGGATACACCTGGCTTGAGGCTGTCATCTTCCTCATCGGTATCATTGTTGCCAATGTGCCAGAAGGTCTCCTGGCCACTGTCACTGTGAGTCCTGGTGTCTTTCGTGTATTAAATGTTGTAGTATGGATCCAAGAGATGATTCAGCTCCCTACTAACCCAATCAAACCCATCACTAGGTGTGTCTTACCCTGACTGCTAAGCGCATGGCCAAGAAGAACTGCCTGGTGAAGAACCTGGAAGCTGTGGAGACCCTGGGCTCCACGTCCACCATCTGCTCCGACAAAACCGGCACCCTGACCCAGAACAGAATGACTGTGGCCCACATGTGGTTCGACAACCAGATCCACGAGGCTGACACCACGGAGAACCAGAGCGGTGCTTCCTTCGACAGGAGCTCGGCCACCTGGGCGGCCCTGGCCAGAATCGCCGGACTTTGCAACCGTGCCGTCTTCCTGGCTGAGCAGGGCAACGTTCCCATCCTGAAGGTATGTTTATACTCCTAGCTTTCTTTTTCCCTGCAGTTATGTTTCTCCCTCTCTGCTTACTTGAGTAAATAATACCAAGCATTAAGCCTTCCCTGAGATAACAGAAATAATTAGCTCTTAGAACCAAAAACAGAAGTCTTTATTATCTTTAATCCTTTGTTAAATAACAAGAAAAGCTTTTTCTGTTGTTCTAGGCCATGAGTTTTTGTGCTCATTATGTGTGTAGGATTTAGGAGAGTCTTTGAATGTTCCCTTTTTCAAACAATTAAGAGAAATTCCAGTAAAACCAAACAAGTCTTCCTTCTCATACTGTTCTTTTTTCTGGTACTGGTCTCACTTAATTCCTGGTAATGCCAGAATCTGTTCATGTGTGCTTTGCCATTGCTGCTTGCTTGTTTATTCAAATAATGAAGGACAAGCGTCAAAGGAATTATAGAATATAATAATGCTGGAGTTATTGTGAATATTTCTTTCCTTTTTATAGAAAGAGGATAAAATTGTTTTTTCAAAACAATATCAATCTTATGCATTGTCTATTATGCATGTTCCCCTATGATTCAAATTATGGCAAATCACAGATGGGACTAAGCAGTAGCTAACGTCAGCAAATTGTAGTAATATTACAAAATCTTTTAGTGCACACTCAGATATTGCACAAACTACCAGTAGTAACACCATCAGTCTGCACCAAATAATTCATTCCCCTTGGAAAATTAATTAAAATTTTATCTAATGTTACTTTTACTGAGATGTTTACCACTCAGACCAATAGGATTTTTTCACAGCTTATCTCCCTCTCCCTGGAGTCTACACACACACATACACACACACAATTATTCTTAACCCCACCCCCTGAAAACACACAGGGACAAGCACACACCCAGTGCGTCTCTCGGCTCTCAAGCTTTCCTTGGAGCCCACTGTCTGGTTTCCAATAATGATAATAATGAGGTAATGCGTGTGTCTGAGTGTGCACACTTATGTGTATGTGTTAATCACCTGTGAATGTCTGGCTGGAACCATGCATCTAATTACCAGTAAATCTCTTTCAGTGCTCATCATACCCCCCCAGTCACTTTTACAGGAAGGAGGGGAAGGAGGGTTAACATGATACTGGTGTTTATCGAGGTCAATAATGATGGTGGGAAATAAAATCTAGAAAATTAACTTTTTTTAGCATCAAAAAATAATCCCCATTTCTTCTAATGGTTTTGCATTGGAGATGAATACAAAAAAGTTTCTAGTTTGAGGACTAAGACAGAGATTTTGTGTTAAGCGGCCATGAGGATCCACTGCGTACGAAAGTCTGTTGAGGATGTTTATTTTTCAGATTCACAGACTTTATCTAAAAACCAACAAAATGAATTGTAAAGTAAGCTTTATTGTGCCTAAGATGAATGATCTCCCGTCTCCTTCTTTGGCCACCAGAGAGACGTGGCTGGCGATGCCTCTGAGTCAGCACTGCTGAAATGTATTGAGCTCTGCTGCGGATCGGTCCAGGAAATGAGAGACAAAAACCCCAAAATTGCAGAGATCCCGTTCAACTCCACCAACAAGTACCAGGTATGAAATCTGTCTTTTTTCTTTTTCTTTTTTTAAATCACAGGGCTTTGGAAACAAGGGAACCTTTTTGAAAAATCTCAGCCTTAGTTAGAATGAATCTCTTTTTGACCTTAAGGCACTTTTTTTAGCTACTTGATAAATATAGACCTCCAGACATAATTTGTGTGTTTATTCCCCAATAAGCCTCTTAAAAAAGCTTAAATCAAACTCTAATCAAGTTTGTTATTCGTCTGTCATGTTTTAATCCACAATTATCAATCCATTTCATTTTCATCTTCTCTTGATTTAGCTTCCCTCTTTGGTACAATTTGGAAATAGATTTAAACAAATATGAAAGCACAGGTGCTCAAACTGACATGTTGTACTTTCCCTTATGTGCATCCCCTAGCTTTCCATTCACAAGAATTTCCCAGCTGAAGCAGAGACCAAGCACCTGCTGGTGATGAAAGGAGCCCCAGAGAGGATCTTGGACCGTTGCTCCACCATCATGATCCAGGGCAAAGAGCAGCCTCTGGATGAGGAGATGAAAGACGCTTTCCAGAATGCCTACCTGGAGCTTGGAGGTCTTGGAGAGAGAGTACTGGGTAAGTTGTTTTTCCCAGATCTTTGTATAAACACATGTTTCTAGGTCACCTGTTTGAAATTTAAGATAGATCAACTGTTTGCATGATGGTCAAATGCAGTATGAAGAAGGAAATATTTATTAAAAGAGCCCAGCTACTCCTAGATTGGGGATATATATACATTTCCTCAATCTATTCATCTTAAACTCCTTTTTGTCTTCTTCCATCCAGGTTTCTGCCAGTTCAACCTTCCCGACGACCAGTTCCCAGAGGGCTTTGCTTTTGACACTGACGAAGTGAACTTCCCCACTGAGAACTTGTGCTTCATTGGCCTCATGTCCATGATTGACCCCCCTCGTGCCGCTGTACCCGATGCTGTCGGCAAATGCAGGAGTGCCGGAATCAAGGTTTGCCCATAAAGGCCATATGAAAATAGATAGGGTTTTTTTTTTTTTTTTAGATAACATAACTCCAAGAAATGCTTGTGAATTTGTATTTTCCCTGTATAAATGACACAGCGCACACATCTTTTCTCCCAGGTTATCATGGTCACAGGTGATCATCCAATCACAGCTAAGGCCATTGCCAAGGGTGTGGGTATCATCTCCGAAGGCAACGAGACTGTTGAGGACATTGCTGCCCGCCTGAACATCCCAATCAACGAAGTCAACCCAAGGTAGTGACAATACTGAGAAACCCTGTCGGCATAAATAAAGAAACAAGTGCAGTAAAAATGATCTCTTAGTTAAATTCCACTAAAGTCTCTGTCTGGGCCTCCATCTGTCCGAATGAGTCCTAACTGGCTCTGTGCTTCCTCCAGAGATGCCAAGGCCTGCGTGGTCCACGGCGGAGACCTGAAGGACCTGTCTGCAGAGCAGCTTGACGACATCTTGAAGTACCACACTGAGATCGTCTTCGCCAGAACCTCCCCGCAGCAGAAACTGATCATCGTGGAGGGCTGCCAGAGACAGGTCGGAAAACAAAGCAAACGGGGAGACGTGTATTTGCAGGTTTTGTGCGCATCACAGCTGTGGCGGCTTTAGTGCTCCTATGTTACGTTTTGTCAGACACAGCATGTGCCTGTGCCTTATTATGTAAATGTATCAGGGAATATTCGATATCCCTTTCCCCCTAATGCTTATTTATGATTGTTGCTTTGCTCTGATGACTGAAGCCACAGAATAATCAAAGCATAACATCTGTCAAGCTGTGAGCTCACCCGCCCATGTGAATATTCATGAGTGCATCAGCAGGCAGAAGAATCTCTTTTTGGTGTTGTATAAAATTTTACTGCTATTTATTTATTTAAATATTTTTGTTAATTATTGTCTGGTCATGTGCCACAATAAACAACATATTTTCTTCTAAATACAGGGTGACGGTCAGCCATGGTCATACCTTTTAAGAAAGCACTTTTTACTTCTCTACACAATAGCTGAAAATAACCAAATTTGATAGGGTCTGGACTCAGGAGTCGAACATTTACGTAGCGCTTATCGAATTCCGCAAGTCATTGTCCCAGCACAACACAGAGTCTGTCTCAAAGTTTCAGAAGTAATTAACATGATGTGTTCCAGCGTATCCCACATGCTTCCTGGAGGACAAGTGGGAGGCAGATTATTGATGAACGGGTGTTGACATTTCATCTTACAAGCTCAATAACTTTCACTTCTGCTCGGTTCCTCGGTCGCTCAGCAGTGCAGTCATGTCCGAGCTGTTTCCTTGGAAGGTATCAGCCGACTGTCAAGGTTAAATTTCAGATGTCTCTCCATTCACTCAGGGGAGAGTCGGCATCTGAAGGAGCACAGTAAAATCAATTATAATCCTTTTGGTAGACAGTGATACATGTGCTATATTTTGAGAACTGCCGACTTCAGTCTTCACACCACCTTTAATACAACTCAAAAATGTGTTTACTGAGCTGTTTATATACTTGAGTGGGCAGCTCAAATATTTACAGTTTGGGAAAGTAATATTCTTAAACTGATATAAAAAATAAATGTTTAAAATAGTCAATTTTATTTCCTTACAGGGAAGTTCCAAATGCTTTTTATCTTTAGTCACCCTAAGATCAAAACATTTTTCTCCAGAATTCCTCTGTTATTCACGTTTATCACAGCTGTCACATAAAGCGCTGCCCTGAAACCTTTTTAAAACACTGAGGCTTTTCTTTCACACAATCTGTGTGATGGAGTGTAATTTAAGTAAATGGAAATGTCACTCAAAAACTGAGAGCAGTGACACATCTGTGTAAAGGAAGTGACACCTGTTATCTTAGTTGAATGTACACACACCGGTCAGTTTGACTTCTTGTGTCAGCTGAAGTCAAACATTTGTTTTGTTGAGATATCATGTGACATTTTTTCCAACTCTATTCCTCTTTAAATAAAATATAGATAATCAAATCTTTCATCTTGTTATTTTACGGCAACCACCACTCAAAGGTAAAAACACTATTTGCAGCTGAACAAATAAAATCTTTAATCTCAATTATGCAACAGGTTGAGAGAGAACACAGGATTGTCAAGTTTTCCTTCTTCACTTTTTTGCAACTTTTGTGTTTCCTTCTCTTTCTGAGTCTTAATTCTTCGTGATATTTTCGCTCTGAACACTTTCCTCTCCCCTCTCCCCTCAGGGCGCCATTGTGGCCGTGACAGGTGACGGTGTGAACGACTCTCCTGCTCTGAAGAAGGCCGACATCGGTGTTGCCATGGGTATCGCTGGATCTGACGTATCCAAGCAGGCCGCTGACATGATCCTGCTGGACGACAACTTTGCCTCCATCGTGACCGGAGTGGAAGAAGGTACAAGATTGTACATAACAGTGTATCACTTCTAATTTAGCAGATAAATTATAATTAACTCACTGGATTTTCTGCTTTAATTTGACTGGATGTTTAAAGTCATTAAAACAATGACTCAGCTTATTTGTGTCGTATTGCCATCAGGCCGTCTGATCTTTGACAACCTGAAGAAGTCCATCGCCTACACTCTGACCAGTAACATCCCTGAGATCACACCCTTCCTGCTCTTCATCATCGCCAACATCCCTCTGCCCCTGGGAACCGTCACCATCCTCTGTATCGACCTGGGAACTGACATGGTGAGGACTGATTGGTTGTTTGCCTCTTGCTGCCTTTGTATTGCAGCAGTGTTCCATTTTTACAATGTTGTATAAGCGAGAGATCAAGACAATATTGTATCTAGAGTTTTCCTGCCTTTTTGACAGCTACAAGGTGCAAAAATGTACCTATGTGAATGTATTTAGTTGATCACTTAAGTATCAGTTTGTTGGTTGATTAATGCTGCATTTTGTCTCCAAGGTCCCTGCAATCTCCCTGGCTTACGAAGCAGCAGAGAGTGACATCATGAAGAGGCAGCCCAGAAACCCGAAAACAGACAAACTGGTGAACGAGAGGCTCATCAGCATAGCCTATGGCCAGATTGGTAAACCTTGATTTCAAATCCCATTTCACCGAGTCCCCTGCTAAAAATCAAACCAGAGCCAGGGGTTGCCTTTCCATGGTTCCTCTGCAGATTTTTCTGGAAAGGCAGCTCTGTATCCAGGGGGTCTGAGATAACCAGAAGAGTGGCATGCACCAGAAATAGGCTTGTACTGATAGAGAACTAGAGTGTGTGCGTTGTGTTTGAGTGATGATAGGGCAGTGACTCTGGCTTTTGATTTTTCCCTCTTGGGTAATGAAGCCAAAAATAGGTTCTGACCCTCACAAACTTCCTAAAGGACCTTATAAGAGGAAAATCCAACCAGATCATTTTTTTTGTCTTAGCATTTTGCCAAACATTTGAAAGAATAATACTGCCTTTTATGTTTATTCATCTCATAATCATTCCAAAATTGCACTGACTAAAAGACTAGTTAATCACTTTTATTTGATTAAGCCTCTGATTCATCAACAGAGAACCCAATCTCATTTATTAATCTATTTACTTACTTGAAATATCGTTTAGTCCTGAAAATTCTCAGAACAGAGATTTATTAAATTTACTGCCTCAGTGATTCACTTTCACATTCATCTTATATTTTCCCAAAAGGACCACAAGGCCAGTTTTTTTCACTTAATAATTTATTGATTTCTGGTTTAATCTCAAATTCTAAAATAGACAAATTAACAACATTTATTCATTCAGTCTGAAACTGCTTAAAAGACAACTTGATTTCAATCATTAATCAAAAGATCTTAAAATATCAGATTTCTTAAGTTGTTGCTCTCATCCTATCACATCTCTGTCCTGCAGGTATGATCCAGGCGCTGGCAGGATTCTTTACCTACTTTGTGATTCTGGCTGAAAACGGCTTCCTGCCTGCCAAACTGCTGGGAATCCGAGTGTCCTGGGATAATAAATACATCAACGACCTGGAGGACAGCTACGGACAGCAGTGGGTCAGTAGCTTTTGTTGCTCGTGGCTCAGGTAAAGGTTATAATTTGGCCTTTGACGCGCGGTGTAAACACTTTTGCAAAACTCTTGTTTCTTGCCAGACTTACGAGCAGAGGAAGATCGTGGAGTTCACCTGCCACACGGCCTTCTTCGTCAGCATCGTCATTGTGCAGTGGGCCGACCTGATCATCTGTAAGACCAGGAGGAACTCCGTCTTCCAACAGGGCATGAAGTGAGTACAAAAACACTCGCAGTTTGTAAGGGCACACCAGTTTCCTCAACCGACTCTGAACCGTTAAGGCCTTAGCTGTGGATGTTTCCTCATGAAATACTCAGAGGCTCTACTCTCATTTTCCACATTGTACTGGCTGTTGTTCTTGGAAGAGCTCCAGTTAACCTCTGTGTTTATTTTTGGGCTACAAACAAGACTGTATTTAAAATGCATTTCTGACTGTGGTTTGTGTTGGTTCCCTGGCCCAGTGTCAGTAGTTTGAAAACCTGACCCCAAGCTGACGAAGTCATTAAAATCCAGCTATTTCCAATCATTTGAATTTGTTTGTCTCATTTGCGGTGAGGGTTTTATTTTCCCCAAACAGTAGGTCCTAATTGTTCCCCTGTGTGTTTCAGGAACAAGATCCTGATCTTTGGGCTGTTTGAGGAGACCGCCCTGGCTGCCTTCCTTTCCTACTGCCCGGGCATGGACGTCGCCCTCAGAATGTACCCTCTCAAGTAAGCCCAACACCGACAACTCCACTCACAGTCCAGCAGTAATCCATGCGCATAGCTAGCCGACTCTGTAATCGTGCTAACTCCACCTACCACATGTTGCTTGTCCAGGCCTTGGGGCTGCAGATCAGTTTCTCATCTCTTTTTTTTTTTTTTGTGTGTGTTTTCCAGGCCCAACTGGTGGTTCTGCGCCTTCCCCTACTCCCTGCTCATCTTTATCTATGATGAAATCCGTAAGCTGATCCTCAGACGCAGCCCAGGAGGTGAGCCCAGAATCCATGCTTTTATTATCTTTCCTACTTCTCTCTCGCGCTGCACTCTTGTTTTTCTGCACATTTGTGTCCCCTTCTCCACTGCTAGTTTCCCTCGTATTTTTTATCTTTACATCCCTCTGCCTTATCAATAATTTTTGGTGAGGGTGAAAAAACTTAGATCTTATTCCTCTCATTTAAATCTTCTTTCTCTTGGAATGCTTTCAAATAAAGTCTCAATATTAAACCTATCCAATCTAAACAAGAAGATGTGTGTTTGTTTTCCCCCCTTCTGTGTCCAGGTTGGGTGGAACGGGAGACCTACTATTAAAGACCCATCAGCCTGTCAGTCCAGTCAGCTCACATCTTCTCCTCCACTCCCGTCTTTGCATGAATATTGTCTTGCTGCTCGGAAAAAAAATTTAACCTCTGTGAAGAAAAAAAAAAAATTGGAACGTGTTTTTATATTAGGGAATGCTTGATACTACTATTAGAAAAATACTGAGATGGAACGTGCTGATGATGCTGATGATGATGTTGATAAATGATAATGCTAATAATGACATGAACACTGAACATTGACATGACTATGCGTGCCTTGTTTCTGAAACAGGACCAATTTTATACATGTTTTTAACAGTTATAAACGTTCAATAAAAATGCGCTCGAGTCAGGTCCCACAAGCGTTTCCTGTGCTCATTTTTTTTGTTTGTGGGTGTGTGTGGGTGTGTGTGTGTGGGTGGGTGTGTGTGTGTTTGTGTCCAGTAAACAAACAGCCAAAGGTTTGACTTGACCCCTCAGCTGAGAGGAAGCAATATCCTGTTGAAGTACCTTTAAGCAAAACTGAAATAATTTTTGCCTGAATTCTTGAAATGTTATTTACTATAAATTCAAACATTGTTGATGTGGGTTCACCTCAGTTCTAAACAAATACTCATATTTTGCATTATTATTGGCCCTTACGTTTTAAATTATAGGTTTTGCTTTTTTAATTCTGCATGTTTTTCCTCTCTTACTAATAACCGTTTTAGCTTCAAAGATAATTAAATACACACTACCTCCCAGTTCCTTTATCTGATTATTTGTTTGCCTTCTCATGATATTATTAAAACTTCTTTTTATTGCCTATGCATATTCATATACAGTGATTCAGAATAAGGCAACACTGTCTTGAACTGGGAATCTGAATTGAGATGATCAATTAGATCGGAGCTGTTGCCTTCAGTGCTTGATGTATTAACTCTGGCTACTTGTGCACAATAACGCTTCCTTTTAAGTCAGTGTTGTGGCTGGGAGATAAATCTTCTATGTTTCTCCATTTTCTTCTCGGAGATGGCATATTAGATCAGACCATAATTAGATATGGGGGGGAATCCATGCTCAGTCCTTCTTAAAGGATCCTATAAAAATGTCATGGATTATGGACCCACATTTTCCTATTCATTTAATGCTTTCTTTCAACACTTAACTAATACATTCAAGAAACTCTTCAATACCTGTTGGTCAATAGTTTTTGTAATAAATTCTCCTTTTTCAAATAAACTGACCTCTGAGAAAAACCTTAATCTCACAAGAGGAACTTGCTTCCCTGCAGCCTAATACCACATAATGGGAGGAATTGCCTCAAAATAACATGACAACATACTGTATGAGGGTTTTTTTTTTTAATTATTTATCTGCCTCTAACCTGTAACAGCCAGAATCAAACCCATGCTGCTGGCTTGCCAAGGTCGGACTAGGGGGTCGACTTGTGCGCCGGCTTTTTTTTTTTATCAGCAGAACAAGGGGAAAGTCTTATCAGCCAGCTGCTTTCAGCTGAGTACTGTGGGTTGATATCATTCATGCCGTAGATACAGTGTGTGCTTACTGTACCACTATGTAAACTGTTCTGGAGGCTATGGAGCATGTGAAATGAGGTTCTTTCTGGACCAGGGCGCTGCTGTGTTTTAACAAGATCACTCGAAAGGTGTTTAAGAAATCCCTTTTTTTTTTTTTTTTTTTTTGCAATTCTTGCAAAATTCTCAATTTTCATTAATCTTATAATCTTGGAAAATATATTGATAGATAGATATAGTGTCCAAATGCTTCTGGTCTTTGCTGTGGATGATTTCTAACCTAAGATGAACTTTGCAGGAGCAGACTTGTCCACACTTGTTTATTGGTGTTTTAGTTCAGCACACCGAGAGGGACTGGGATGCCTAATCCAATATCCATTATGCATAAGCTTGGAGTTTCAAGCAGCCACTGTATGTGGTCTGTCCTCCCACTCACTGCTTGCTGAGTCCTGACATGCAAACACACATGCAAACACACATGCAAACACAAATCCTACACAAAGTGGAGACTTTTAAGACCTTCAGTAATCGAGAGCAGCTCAGCATCCTACTTCCTTTAAAATGCACATTTAAAACAAAGGGAAAAAAAAGAGATTCAACTTAAATCTAAAAATGTGAAATTTTGTTTTTTGAGCTGGAAAAAAAAAAAAATCCAAAGTTATTTCATTCAGGTTTAATTTATCACTGCTGCTGATAAGGTTTAACCCCTGCTGTCAATCACCCCCCTGCGAGGAGCAAGTGGTTCAGTCTGATGGTCACAGGCGGCTATAAACGCAATAACTGCGCAGGGTTATGCTAATGAGGGACGTTTTCACCCCAAACTGGCGCAAATAAAGTGGCACGAAAATTAAAATAATAAAATAAGAAGAGAAAACAACTAGTGGAGAGTTTGTCAGAAGGCAAGGTGAGCTCGGCAGCGCCTTGAGACTGTTGTAAGATAAGCTCTGTACTGGCTCTAAGTGACCTGTAAAAAGGGTTAGCTAACAGCTAGCTAAATTGACTTTGACCCTGGGCGGATATTTTGACTTGTCCAGTGGTGGAGGAACTTTTCCAATCCGCTGCTAAATAAATGTAGTTTACCGCAGTCTAAGAGTACACAAATACAAGTTAATAAATACTGAAAAAGGATAAGTATTAGTACTTACACTAGTGAAAATGCTCCCGACTTTCAAAGTAAAGGTACTCCTTATGGAGACAAACAGCACATGCAACATCATATATTATATTGCTGAATTAATATTACTGATGCAGTCATGTGTAAGCATTTAAATGTTGTAACTAACTGAGGCAGAGCTAATTTGAACTGTTTTATATAATGCTAGATAGTTTATTTTATCAGAATACACCATATTGTGTAAGGGCATCATACGTTATATGCAAAATCTTACTCTTAAAAACTAACTACAGCTGTCAGACATTAATGCAGAGGAGAAAAAAAATTACAATAATTTTCTCTGCATTGTTAGTGGATTAATTGTAGCAGAAAACGAAGTACCTCATATATTTACCTAGGTTCATTAGGAGTAATACAGAAGGACTGGAATATGCTGTTTAATTGGTTATTATTAATAACACCTCTGTTTTACAGGGCCTAATGTCTGTAATCAGAAAACTAGCTGATGTCCAAGAGCAGTTTGGATACAAGGGGAAAGCAAAAGAGGTGGAGATAAGATTGTAGTATTAACATATATATTTTCATCAAAATAATGTAAGATTATCATGCCTCTACAAGTCAAAATTTTTGACATTCGGTGTATGACCCTGATATTACAGAAAAAAAGCGGAGCAGCAGATTCCTACCACGTGAGGACAATGCTGAAGACACAACACAAGGTGAGTTCAGATAAAATGGCAAAGGCCGCTTGACACGTATGGTATTAGTGGGGAGTACAAATGAAGTTAAAAGCTGTGGAAATTCGTGTCTCTATACTGGCCATGTTATATTTATGTTGATTTTTTTTTCATACAGTGTCAAATTTTAACTCAATTCAGTCCTGAACACCAACAGTCAACACTCTTTAGCTTTTATATAATTTTCAGTGGCTTATCTTCCATCTTAATTTTAGCCTTGTCAATGCAAGATGAGCACAAATGTGAATAATCTAATGATGTTAATAATGTGCAAACAATTCACTCAAAGTGTTTGCAGCAAGTAAAAAAAAAGGCTACCCAGGTCATTATTTATTCATAACAATTTCAGCTTCTTCTATGAATATAAAATGTGTCACCTCAAACAGCCAACATGCATTACTGCAAAAGTAAAACCGCATACAAAATCATTATGAATTAGTGACAGTGGGGAGGACAGTTTATTTGTTAAGCTTATTTTATATTCAAAGATAATTCAAACTGCTTTACATAATGCATTAAAACATGTAAAAACCACAGCACAAAATATTGAAATGGAAATTAAGATGTTATCGTAGGAAAAAACAAAAAACCCAAAATGAGGATAAACAAGAGCATCTCTCTCCAACTTGGTGGATATTTTTCGACTCCACACAGAATTGTAATTAGAAGACAACCAAATGTCGACACCTGTCTCTCATCCCGGTGAAACCTTGCACATAGCATGAGACCGCGTGTCCTGGGAGCTCATTAAAGGAAAAAATCTTTGGATGTATTTGATGTGTGTCTACATCTGACACATTTCCCCCTAAGTGTCACAGCCCAGTATTGCTGTATTGCCCAGTATTAAGATTGGAAAGAACAAATTCTTGGAAATTTGGAAAGAACAAATTGATTTTATTGAATCCTGCTAAATAGAGCAACATCTTAGTCCTGTCATGGACAGCATCTTAGTCTTGTCATGTTCTATGAAAAAGGATGGTTAATATTTAATGTTTTTATAATGGGCTTAACAGTAAGAAAAGTGACTGGTGTACAGTACCCTGAAAATGTGTTAATGCCTTAAAATTTGCTTAAATCATAACGTATCACCAAATGTTCCAGTAAATGCAGACATCTTCAGGTAGAAAGGACACACACACCCTTTTAATATACATGCTCATGCAGTCCTGGTCACACAAAGGGGATGGGGACAGACTGCGAGGCTCCGCAGTGAGCTGTGTGTGTTTCTGTGTCAGTGAACACTTCAGCTCTGTCAAGATATCGCACGTCTGCCGACTGACCCCAGTGACAGCTCTGGTGCTCTGATCTCCAGTGTGGCTGTTGTGTGTGTGTGTGAGCATGAGCTCGATGCATGTGCTTGCGTGCTGACAGTGCAATGTTAACTCCGCTCACATCTCTGCTCTCTGCGTCCGAGGACACACTTTGTTCAGAGGGGGTTAGTCTGTGGTGACAGATGTTGTATAAGCTGGTGAGGAAGCTCCTTATGGAGGGAGAGAGTATGACAGAGAGACACGGAGAAAAGAGGAGATTGTAGGCCTCTAGCATTTGGTGTCGTTCTCTCGGTTTGAGCCTGGATAAAAGACAGCAAGTTGTTGGTAGAGCAGACAGTTGATCACTTTAGCAGAAAACATCAAAATCTCCCTGGTGTTTGTGGATGTTAAAAAAATGTGTTGTACATTTTTTTTGTCTCTACATTAAGACAAAGTAGAGACAAAAATAAATCCCATCGTGTGTGTGAGTGGATATTCAGATTGGTGATGCTTGCTGTCTGGATCTATATTGTATCTGTTATTTCCTTCCTGTTTACCCTTTTAATGAAATAATGACTTTAGCTGTGACCCTCTCTCATCCTGCTACTTTTGTAAGTGCATCTCGTACAACTGTGATTCATGTATTAGCCTTAGCCTTCCTCCTTTTTTGCAAGTCAGTACACTCATCTTATCTTTCTCTCTGTTGTGCAATAATATCTTTAGTAATGTTTTAAATGTAATCATATGAAGAGGAAACCTATCTTGGGTGAGCTCTGAGACTTGATATCACCGAACCACGTTAATATCATCATAACCATTAACATCAGTGGGACTGGCTGGCAGATTGTGTCAGTTTTAGGATCAGTTTTGGGTTTGTGCTGATAATTCTCTAAGAACATACTGTACTTACCTTGAGAAATTAAATTATAAACAGCTTGACTTTTTCCTTGTAAAAGTACCTCTTGATATCTTTATTTGATGTCTTTTATATTGTGTTTTGGCTTTGCCCTGTCCTTGGCAAAGGACTGGTCGGTTTTATTATCTCAACAGAACAAAATGTGACTTTTTCTTTAAACAGAAAGCAACAACAGTCCTCCCCCTCCCTGGGCTTGATGGTGCTGCATCATGTCATAGCTTTCTTTCTGAAAGTTTCCTGATGATGACCATGGTTTTTTATTTTTAGCTTCCAGTGATCCATTTGTGAATGCTGTTCATAATTACCGTAAAACTCTACTTACTGGTCGAAATTAGGACCAGAACTAACATTTAATCACTTTATTGATTAAGCTGCAGGTTATTTTTTAAGTTTAACTGGTTCAAAAACCTATAGATATTCAGTTTATGCTCATGTATGCCTTTAATGTAAACAATTAACAGATTACCTGAATAGTTGCAGATTACTTTTCTGTCAATGGACTTATTGTTAAATCGACTAATTCTTGAAATGAGCCTTAATGGGCCTGCTGCTTTTATTTTTAATATTAGCGTGGTATCAATCCCCTAGTCCTCAACTCTGCACTGCTTGTAGCTGTTTAATTTAAGAAACCTGCACTAGAATGTCTCTTTTTGCTAGTTGTTATAAAGAAATATTGTATATGTGAAGTTAAAATTACATCAAATTATATTAAGGCAATTTTCCCCTTAGTTTAATCTGGCTTTTCAGACATTAAATCTAAATGTCAGGATAGGATCCACTTAGTGTTTCACAGTCGATCATTTTACTGTTTTTAAAACAAAGAAACCTTATGGAATCAAGTCTAAAGAATCTGATTTATTGTTCAAGTCAAAAAGCAGCTGAGCAGAATGTTCGATGTTTATTTTTCCAGACAGTCTGAAGTCATTTCTGTACCATAAATCTGTTTTTAGTTGAGATAAAATTGTCTCTTCTCCTAATAAAGCCATGTCGCATAGTGAGGCAGACACACACACATGCACACACACAAAAACAGGAGAAGATAGATATACACAAACAATATAACCACTGAATCACAAGCACACATATACACAGAATATATTCTATTTTATAGATTGAAATACACATAGAGTATTCGTTCCTTGATGAAGTACCTCATTTTATTGCAGTCTGTCTTCTTAGTTGTAAAAGTTTAATCTAGTTTAATGCAGAAATATGAAGATGTTTGAGGCCTGCTGATCTAACCTTGTCTAAGTTATCACAATAACAATAAAATAAAAATAAAATATCTTATTGACTCTATTTTTATTGGAGTTTTGTTTAAAAACTTTTCCAAATTTTATCCTAAGCTGTTGGTCCCTAAAAAGGACTTATGTCCTTTAGGTAACAGTTGACTTGGAGGTTCACAAAATGATTTGTCAGACTAATCATGTTTCCAGTGGGGCCTGGTTATTCTCATACTCAGCCTGTTAGTAGTTAAGGGAAGTCGTCTGCACGCTGGAAGTGCTCTAATACACTGATGGTACAGCTTTGTAGGAAAGATAGACGAAGCTGTGAAACAGAGTTGGTTGAAATGGAGAGTAGCTGCCCAATGAAGCAGAGGACAGCAGAGGCAAATTAACCCATGGAAATACCTTTTAGCATCGTTGTCCCAAAGAAACCTCAAATAGTATGTTGATTTTTTTTTTTTTTTTTTCAAGCTGTTACTGACAGCTGACTTGATGTCTTATGTGTGGAACATGTCAAAAGGCCCCTGGCGAAACCAAGGCACAGCAAAATATCTAAACTTATGAAACATTTACTAGGAATATCACTGTGTGGTCAGGTCCTGGAAAGTGAACCTTCTTTGAGATACCAGGATGGTCAGGGACCCAATTTCCAGGTTATATGAAGCACAATCGGACATGAGCCCAAGGAAATAGGACAATAAATAGACTTTTATGAGTTTATGGGTCTCATTGTTGTTCTAGCTACGGGGGAGACCCTTGAAACGGCTGTTGTCTGCCATTTCTAATAGGAACCAATGAGCCAGAAAATTTGTCCAAGAGCAAAGACAGAGCCACTTGTCCCTGTGATACTCTTTGTATGACATTCTGTGTGTGTGGATGTGTATGTGAGTGCGTGTCTGTGTTTTGGAAGTGGATGGGTTTCTATGTTGTTGTTCAGTTCAGTTCTCCTGAGGGCTGAACCGAGTCACAGAAACATTTTCCCCTCTTTCCATCTGCCTGCACTCGTCCTTCCTCTCTCCATCCACAGTCCTCTCGATCCCTCTCTTTTAGTCAGAGGCAGGAGGCAGCCCTCCGGCAGGAGTTATTTCTCAGACAACTGCAGCTGCCTACTTTCAGTGCAACACACAAACTCACACACACATACGCACTCACGCTGAAATTTTACAGATGAATAAACCATGTCACTGCTGTAGAAATAATAAGAGAAACCGCAGTGGCACAAAAAAAACCTCTCTAATGATGAAATTGTTGGCTGAAGGACGGTAATAACATCCAGTTTAGGACTGAACCCATGGAGTGGAGCAAACTGAAAGTGCAGAGAGAAGCCTGGATGGTCCAGGGACTTATCAGATGGCACTAGCTAGCTTGCGTTGCTTGGCGTTTCCCTATATACCTGCTAATGTTATCACATTTTGATTTCTTAGCATTGTATAGTAGGTGTTTCCATACAGGCCTCAGTTCAAACTGTGCTGCTGCTTCTGTGCTCAACATATAAACTGTCTGATTTGACAGTCATGACACTTGTGTGTCTAAATTTGTATAGTTCACTATATCTCATGTTGTAGAGTATTAACAGCTGTATTTTACTTAGCTAATCTCTGCAGATACAGATATATAAAGATGTAAACCCATCTGCCCAGAAAACACTTGAGCCAAGAGACTAGGCTCGACTAGGTTTGATAAAACAGATGATTCATATACATTTTCCTCAGAATCCCTTTCATGGGTTAGTGCACAGTCGAAAGACTCACAAAACCCTGACATTTAATTGGACCTGTTTCGTCATGTGGCATCATTACTGAGTTTGTCTTTACAGCACAGTGAGCACTAATTAACTTGACAGTAATGGAGTACATAACTCTCTGAGGACTTAAAGCTGTTTGTTTCATGCTATTAGGCAAATCCGCTGCAGGTGAACTTCAAATGTAAACTAAGTGGGGGATTTTCTGTTGCACCCAGGAATATATCGAGTCTGTCCTGGGTCTATTAGTGTGTGACACAGCTTCGTTACTCTTTTAATACAGAGCAGTAATCTACGAGCAGTTCTGCAATAGTAATGTCTACATTTGAAAATTTTAAATTATAAGCCACAGTAGAATTAATACTGGCCTGTAGGGGCTCTAATCCTGCATGATTATATGCTGGCACTGTTTCTTTAATTTTCACTTTTTTATTTACTAAGTTTTTACCAATCAGGTTCTTTTGCTCTACATTTCTTTAGTGTTATTTCAACACGTGATTGAAAACATATCACCTCAACCAAAATTTTTTGCACAGCCAACAAAAAATACCATAATGTTGTGTGATAAGACTGAAGAGGAAAAAACAAGACCCAACAGGAATATGGTAACTTGATTACAAATAAAAACACGTGATCTGTTACAAATTCTAAAACTAGATGATCACTTTATGGATTTTTTGAAAGACAGGTGTGTTTAAATTACAAATGTTCCAGGCAATAATGGCAAAGCTAAGGTCAGAGTAGATGAAGGTAGTGAGGGAGGAAAAGAGTAAAGTGGATGGAAGGAAAAACAAAGGAAAAGTTTTTGTGCATGAAATGTTGTGCAAGCCCATGGGGAGAAATTGAGGCTTGGTGGTTTGATTAGATTAAAGCTAGCTTACATCTACAGACTGTTAATTACCTGACCCAGTATATACGTGTGTGTGTGTATGTGTGTGTGTATGTGTGTGCCCTTGTTTGTGCTGCTGCAGGGCTGAACAGAATTACCGAGCCCTGATTTTTGGGGGGGCATCTGGTTTGAGAGGGATGGGCGATTATAGCAGCATGCAAATTTTAAACATGCGTGTTGTGTGCATCTTTGTGAGTACGGGTTTTTTTTGTGTGATTGTGTGTCCTTGCAGCTTGACTATAATAATAATAAGAGGCTCAAAGGGAGGGAAAGTAAGTCACAGGATGCAGCCTCTATGTATTCACCTCACGCTGATTTTGTTGTTTATTTTTGTCATACAAAAACAGTGTCACATCTTTAAGTAGCAAATCCTTGAGGGCCTCTTTCTGTCTTCACGTCGTTGTTTATTTATTTTTTTTTTTTTGTTTTTATTTTTTGGGGAAAACTACTAGATAACAAGTGTAATGACAGCAAATTCAGAGGTTTCCATGAATAACATTCTAATGTGCCATTTAATTCAGCATAGTAAAATATACTTTATTTATATGAAAATTAATGTATTTTAGAATAACAATCAAAACTTTGATTTTAGAATATAGACTTTGTGTATATATAGTAAAACAAATTGTGACTAATGACTTTCTATTAGAAGTAAAAATGACAAAATAAAAAAAAAAGATGAAATGGATAAGAGGCAGTAAAGTTTTTGAAAACAACCCATAAATTATTAAATTAATTCAAATAATCACCATAAAACCCTCTAATCATAAGAGGGATTAAAGAGGTAGGATTATGTTAAGTGATTAATGCTAATATACAATGTTAATAATAAAAAAAATGAGGATTCCTCATGTGAACAGAGTGAGATTTAAACTGTTTAATGCTGTTTGCCAGAAAACTTTAACCGCAAAACTTAAATCTTTTTTGGTGAGTTAGTTGTACTTCAGACGTCCATACGAACAACAGTGAGTTAAAAACCAAGTGTCTCAGCTGGAGCCACTGAAAGACAGAGGAGACAGAGCTAGGGAGGAGGAGGACTGTTGGAGAGAGTGTTTAGACAAAGTGTTGAATAGGTTTTCAGGAAGTAGTTTGTTCTTCTCCACTCTGCCAGCGTCATCGTCTCTGGCTCGCACATTTTCCACTGCCTTGGCCAAGTAACTCTCTCTCCCCCTCTCTCTGTCTTTCACTCTCTCTTTCTCTCTCTTTCTTCCTCTCTTCCTCTCTCATGTACACAGAAACACACGCATGCGTTCAACTAGACAAAGATAAGACAGGCCACAGTAACATGTGTGGACGGAAATGTCGGCAGACATGCCGTCTTTTCAAGCAAAAGAGATCATCCTGTCCTGTCCCAACACGTGCAAACACACATGGATATACACAAAGTAACAAGCCCGCTCATAACAATGAATGTAAGCTCTGCGGACGTGTGTGTGTGTGTGTGTGTGTCTGTCTGTGTGTCTGTGTGTCTGTGTGTCTGTGTCTATGTCTGTGTGTGTCTGTGGGTCTCTGGGTGTCTGTGTGCGGGTAAGCCGAGCATTTAGCCACTAGTGATGCTGGTGGCACCACAACAATGTGGTCATTATTGAACTCGACACAAAGCCAGAAGAAGAAGTAGAAGAAGGAGAAGAGGAGCAGGCAAAACACAGAAACAGAACACACAGAATGTACACAGCCGTCGTGCTGGCCCTGTTCAAACATCTTTCAGTGGAATAAATAGGATTTTTTTTTTCTTTCATTATCAAGATTCACACACAGTGGCACAGTGTGTGTCTCCTGTTGGCCCCTTTACCTGATCTCTTATTAGAAATGTAAACACAAGCCATCGATGTGTACACATTGGAAGTAGCATTACCACATAAATAACAATATATAATTTGTTTGATGACATTCGAAGATTTTGCCTTGCGATTTATGATGACACACTATATATACATATGTATGTATGTATATGTATATATATATATATATATATATATATATATATATTTATAATATGAAAAATAAAAAATAGCTGGCCGCACTTTAAGATTTTGGCCATAATTTTCATTAGTTACAAAGCAGTTAGGATGCAGGACGTTCCCTTAATGAAGAATTGTTCATTGTGATATCAGTCCTTCTTCCTGTTTTTAAGATTTCAAAGAGTTTTTCAAATAGATCGCTTTGTTTGAAACATGAACTAATTTGTTGACTGACAGTTTTCATGAGGTACAATATACAGGGGATAATGATAAAATAACATGATTTTTTGGAACTACTAGTGGCCTCTTCTTTGTATTTTCACAAGTTGAGGGGATGTCGTTGTAAGAAGATACAGTTCTTTTACCTCTGGTGAATTACAGTTATGATCTATTCTAAGCAGTTTATTTCTGTGGAGGTGATAGGGTTCAGCAGCAGCAGGAAACAGTTTGTCATCCTGGCTACACTCTCATGCATTTTCTCTCTCTCCCATTCTCTGTGGTCTTTGTACTTTGGGGTTCCCCTCAGTAATTACTATGCTGAGTGGCCCCAACAACAACAGCCCACTGTGGCCTCATGTCAGGGCAGGAAACTAACTTTTCTGCTCGCTGGCCTCGGTGGCCGCCTGAGACAAAGGCGGCCCTGTTTAATCAACTGTTTACTTCCCTATGACTATTTTTGTAAATGTTTACCCAGTTAAATCTGGGAAAAAAGTGCAACTTGATGGCATTTTCTATATATTGTGATAATGAGGGACATTTATGCCCCCCAAACCCCCAAACCTCACAGCTACTAAGCAGATTTTCATTTGGCACGTTGCACCGGAGAGCTGTTTTATTTTAAACTGATTAGCAACCCAGTCTCATGCTCAAAATAATGAATGATATTTTGAAAGTAAATATTTGCATAGTAGATTATGTTCAGAGCTCTATAAGCAGCATTTATACAAAACTGTTGTATTTTTCCAAGAACTCTCCAAGTTATCATCAACCTATGTGGGTGGAGTGAAATTTCTAAATGTGGCTGGAGGGACAAGATTCACTGTGCCAGTAAGTCATGACACATCACCCTAGGTCCTCAAGAGCTATTCATCTCCAATTAGTCTCCATTATACAAACGAAGAATGATTTAAAGTCTAATGCAGCATTGCATGATGACAAATATCAGCATTTTTGTTTTAAACTTCGAGACAACAGTACACAAGGAAGATGGGGCTAAGTAGTTAAAGACCATCAGATAAAGCCAAAGTGTTATGTCAGGTCACCCCTGATGCACAAATTCATGTACTTTCACTTTGTTTTCAGTATCTTTTGTTGCAGCTGTTGTACAAACTGGCTCTAGGGGTTAAGGTTTTTGGGAAACCCTTCTCGTTCCTGGTAGTAGCCTGGTAAACCTGGTTAGAGGCCGCTGGGGGACAGGAAAATAAGATTTAAAGGCAATTCGAGCCTGGGTGAGCCCAGATGAAATAAGATTTGAGTGTCATTTCTTGATATCAACCCTGGGGCCAAGGAGATAACAGATCAGAGATCGCAAGGAACAGGAAACATAAATTCACTGAGAAGATGATGGAGGGGGAGAGAGCAGAGGGAGAGAGAGTGGGGGAGGTGGACAAGGCTGGATCCTATTTGATGGTGCTGTGAGTGGAGGGTAGATAGCAGCAAGGTTAGACTGTGGCTCAGTGGGTATAAGTGAAGATGTAGCTGTCACAGAAAGTCCTGACCCATTTTTGACCAGCCTCTTTTTCTCCAGTCTGTTTCATAATGCATCCTTTGGATAGGTTTCTTTCAGCAGTGTTTCCTTAGCAGAAAAAAGCAAATGAATTGTGCTGCCTCACATGTCCCACTGAAAAATTGAATTTGCTTTAGCCAGGAAATATGTCAGAGTGACCCTGTGGAACACATTACATGTTGAAGATAGAGTCTTAAAATGTCAGAGAAATAAAGGCTATAATAATTTTTTTGTCAAGATTTCATCTGGTTTTAGTCGATGGTTGGATGTCCTCTGTGAACCACCTGAACCACACAGATTAATCTGTGCTGCTATCACCTGCTTTAACATTAAATTTAAACTTCTGAATGAAATGCAAAGTAAAATCCATGACCCTCTGCAATATGAAAAGAATTTCATGTGAATTCATCTCCAATACATCCTCAAGTTTGGATTCTGAGCAGCATGACAACAACTAACTGACCACGGGCCTTGAAGAGCAGTGCCTGTGAGCGGTGTGCCACTGATTTCGTGCTAACAGGGCTGGTTTATGTATTTATTTAATTCTTGAATTATCTGCCAATAGTTTTTCTCCATTAATCGTCTAATTCTTTCGTGTATAAAAACTGCAAAAATGCCAGTTGCAGTTTTTCTGAAGACCAAAGGTAGCATCTTTTAATTTCTTTTTCTATCCAGCCAGTTCAAAATAGGGCTTTAGTTAACAATTATTCTCAGCATTGATTAACCTTGAGATATTTTGGAATAGCTGTTTTGTCAACTGTTTTGTCTGCAACATGTAAAAAAAGAATTTTTTTTTTTTTTAATGCCACACAGTAGTAAAAATGTACCCATCATAGCTTCCTGAATCCAAAGGTGACTTTGAAGGTTTCAACCTTTGATTTTAGGAAGGTCACTAAATCCATTAACTGAGCAGTTGTTGCAGCTCTAGGCCAAAACCCAAAACTACTAAATTCACCACCACATAAAAGAGAGAAAAGCAGAAAATCTGCACAGGTCATGTTGGAATTTGTGCTTGAGGAATGGCTGAAGCTGAACAATCGATTCAAAGTAGCTTCTGATTAATTTTTTACTATTGACTGACGCTTTAATCGCTGATTTGTTTCACCTCTAATAGATATTGCTAGTATTTTATTTTGTATACAGAAACTACAGCTTCCAGAGGCCCATGTCATTTCTGTCCAAATCGTTATATTAATCATTTCTGTCTGTCTATGTCTAATTCCCTCTTTGCCTTTCAGTTTCACGATTTAGCCAGTTCGCTCAAGTTCTGAGAGTCACATTAATCATGCAAATTTGAATTAGAAACACATAATATAAATGAAAGCTAAAAGTAATGATGGTGCATTATGCATATGCACTTCAGTAAGCAAACTGATTTCTTTTAGGTAATTGATTTTTTTCACTGCTGATGTGGGTGTTAATGGTGTTGGTTTACCATTTACACGTAAGCACACACATGCACAGACACACACACACACAAACACACACACACACACAAATGAACACTGACAAAGAGTAGTAATAGATGTTTCCCTTGTTTGTGTGCTCAGCTGGCTCCCTTGCTCTCTGTCACACGGGTTCACATGGTCTTACCCATCAGGTGCTGCTGTGAGCACATATGAGTGTATTTGTGTGTATTAAGATGGATGTGTGTTTATGAATAGAAAGAATTATCACAGTGGATTTATAGGCCAGGCAGCCTTTGGCAAAACAAGCACCCAGGGACCACACACAACCCAACCACAGCAATTTCTCTTGTGTTAAGAAAGATGTGGGTTTCACAGTTACAGGGCGGCGGGGGAGATGTGATCACATCTTGAGACTGACACAAAAAAGTATAATTATTTTGCCATAATTATGAAATATGGCTACACAGCCTGGGGAGAGGATGGTGGGGGATGGGGAAGGATAGAATGTGGAACATTATGGTGAAAGGAATGAAGAGACCTGAAGAGGAAGCAAGGATACAAGGAGCAAACGAGTAGAGATAAAATGAGGGAATGAGGATAAAAAGACAGGAAAATTCTCACCTGGAGGTATAGAGATATAAGCATTACCTTCGCTTCACTTCTGACACAAAGCTCCAGTACTCGGGAGCGGCAAGAGAGAATTAATGACAAGTCTGTTCAACCAGAACCAGAGGTGTCGCTTCAAATATTAAGCAATTAAAAAATTGTCTTTTCAGACAGTGTGTTTCGCTCCTTGAGAGCTTCATTAAAATTTGAGAAAAGAGATGGGAGAGGAGAGGAGAGGAGAGGAGACAAGATTTTTTTATATATACATATATATATATATATAGACACAAACACAGCCTTAATTATGAAATATAGCCTCATTAACTGTTATACAGCACCAGTAGAGAATATTAAAGAGGGAGAAAGCATGGGAGCAAAGAAGCAGCAGGGGAGGAAAGACTCAGAAGACGAAGGAAAATGTCTGAGACATTATAAGAGGAAAGGAAGAAAGCAAAAAAAAATAAGAAGAGTGAATAGGAGTGAGCTGGAGTGAATAATGTGTTTTTGGGCAGATTCACACCTCAAGGCTGACAGGAGCCGTTATTTATGTTACAATGATGATGTAGAGCGTCTCCTGTCTGAAGTGTGCAGACAGGTTCTTACACTCCATCAGCGGAGGCAGGGGTATCACAGTGCCAACAGAGCCCCTTTAATCCACAGTAATGGTGTGAGGAAATGATTCCCTGAAGGACTGTTTCTGTACGGAAAAGGGACTCAGAAATGACCAAGTGGCACTAAAACCTTCTTGCTGCTATACAAAGTTATCAACACATATGGCAAATCAGTGCTTCACCCTGTTTAAATAAACATGCTTATGACATTATTCAGATTTTATTCTAGAAAAGCAGATTCAGCCATCTAAACCGAAATATACAGTCCGACTGTGAACATATTTCCCACAAGGCAAGGCTTGCATTGTTAGTTACTATATGGCAGTTCTTTGGACTCACTCTAGTAATTAGGCCTTCCTGTCTTCTGCTTTTACTCTTTTGGTAACTTTGTACATTGAAGAAAACTTTGTATCTATTGCTCTGATTAAGATTGTGTTTTACTCTCTTTAATATTTAGCTCAGCCTCATTTTTCCCCTGAGGTGGCTCTGTGGTTAGAGGAAATATTTTCCTCCACACTATATTAGAATGATCAAGTCTTTTTTGTTTCTGACTGGTTAATCCGTTTAAATCAAATATCAAGACACTGAAGATCCAGCACTGATGTTTAAACAGCCATATAAATCACCGATGAATTACTTTGGGTTTAAACATAGCAGTACTTATAAAATGAATAAGAAAAAACAATTTATATGGAGCGACTCTGACCTTATCTGTTAATTTTTAAGGACAGTAGACCTCTGTTTCAGGAGACTTCAATTTGTATTATTTTTCATGCATTTGATGTAGGGCTGCAGCTGCAGCTGATGATTGTTTTTTAGGAGTCTAGATGTGTTGTAAATCACATTGCATAGTCTACATTTCTTACAGACATGATATTTTAAAAGAAATAGTAATAAATAAAGTAACTAGGTCTGAAGGTTTTTCTGTATTACACAAGTTTGTATTTGGACACCAAAACAGATGGAGCTGGATGTGGACACCACGGTAATATCTAAGTTCCCCAGCTGTAGTTTGCAACTATCATCAACATTTTTCCTGTAATTTTTGGATCTCATTTGCTATTGTTGTCATTGCATGTCAAAAAATAGGGCAAACTTAGGAGAGAAAGGAAAAAAGGGGGGCCAGGAGATGGATGTATTACTCTGGTTTGTAATGAGGTGCAGGATTTAGCACCAAAACTGCATTTTGATTTGGATGTTTCATTCTAATGAAAGGATTCATTAAAAATTGTTGGCGCTACAATTGGTGTGGGCACTCTGTGCAAAAGAGCTGCTGCTGCACTGTGATTACGGAGGAGATATAACATATTCGTCATCTTACACTTTATGAGAGCGTGTATGTGTGTGCACGCTTGCTTCCATTGCCTTAACCCTGCCTAAGAGGTGCTTCTGCAAAAATCACGGGAGAGACGTCTCATTCTCTCCTGGAAAGAGTTGTCAGACTGTCAGAGGTGACAAAAGCATATGTGTGAGAGAGGGACAGAGGGGCTCCAGGAGGATTTTTCATTTGCTTATTGTGTGGTCTTTTTAGCAATTATCATATCCACCATCTGTCACAGGGCATATGATAAGTAGGAGAAGGAGGAAGGCTGCCAAGAGGAGATGGAGGGAAGAGAGGGAGCACAACGGAGCGAAGGGAAGGGAGAAAGATACAGACGGAAAAGAGAGGGGAAGCATGTCAGTGTTGTAGTGCATGTGTCTTCCTGTGTTTGTCTATGTATGACAGTGGCTGCCTGCTTGCATGTGCCACTACATACATTTATGGATAAGTGTGTTTGTGTGTGTGTGTGTGTGTGTGTTTGTGTGTGTGTGTGTGTGCAGCATGGTGGGTGGATGTGGTTGGTACAGCTAGCTATTTATAGAAGCTGCCTCACCTAGCCATTTTAGCAGTGTGTTTACGAGGAACCGAGAGGCATCATGGGAATCCCAACAGACAGAGCCCTGCCTGACAACATTATGTCACAGCTCACCCCACCTCTCCCCCCGCTGTCTTCCTCTGTTCCTCCTCACTTTCTGCAAAATTCGATCTGATAAGGCCTCCAAACATGCCCTCGAATAGTTGGTCTCTCTGCAGTCAGTGCAACAACAACCTTAAGAAGCCTCACTTGAGAAGATGATCAGTCATTCATAGACCAGCATGTTACCATGGGCGTAAAGACAATGAATGATTTATTCTGTTCATGCAGAATGTAGCACAAATTCACAAGCAGCCCTACTTCTCTTGAACAAGGAGGGTGTGGGGAAAGTAGATTCTCCAACAGAAAACAAAACATATTATCAAGCTGCAAAGAGATATCTTTACCATTTAACAAGCAATTTTTAAAAGCACTTTTTAAATTAAAAGTCACCAAGGGCTTTACAAGATTGAAGAAACAGACAAAGAAGAAGACATGGAGATGAAATCATCTGAAAACACAGGGAAATATGTATTTAAATCAAGAGTCTTTAAAAAAAAAAAGATGATTTGCTTTGCTGAGGATTCGCAGGAGACGAGGACTAAAAACAGTTAAAGCAAGATCACCTTTTACCACAATGACCCTCTGTGTGTCACCTGCGTCAAAGTTAGTTCTGTTGCATCATTATGGACTCACGCCCCCCACAAGATCTTATCAGTATCTTGCCGATCATTTTAAATTAAGCCTAATGTAGATATTTACACAAATACAAAACTTACAGGGACTTCAAAACCAAGTGTCATGGATTAAAGGTGGACAAAGTCAAACAGGTAAGAAATACACAAGAAATACATCCTACATACTTAAGGTCTCATTTTACTGAATGTTGGTGGTGTTGAGCAAGAATAACTTAAATTCTCCCTATTTTCTTTTCAGGTTAAAGACATAAGAATATTGGACCCATAACTAAGAAAATAAAGGGGCCTCAGCAGCAGGAAAACCTTGGCCAACTGGTGGATAACTTACTGAAAAATGGGGTCAGCCAAACAAGATTGGCCATCTCACTACCATGTGGCAAAGCCATTCAGGAAATAACAAGATTTGTTTTTTTTTTTTTATTATTTAAAGGAGCAGAACCAGTCTTGATCCTCCCAGTGGGGATTAACAGAGAACAGGATCCAGAGAAAACTCAAACTGAACAATTTAGAGTTTTACACAAAATAACCAGGTCTGCCTTCCCTGAATGCCACCATCTGTTTATTCACTGGTGTGACCACACGAACAGAAGGCAAACTTGGCAGTCAGCAGCCACTTTGTGACCAACAGCTAACACTTCCCTGAAATTTAGGAGGGAATCAGCACAGTGTTCATTGGTCACTCGCAGCGGCAAAGCACCTTCATTCATTGGTGTAAAGTCTTAAAAATAAATTTACCATAAGCTCAAAATCTAATCAGGAGGAGATGCAGGGAACGCTAACACTGGGACCTAATTGGAACAGGTATCCTGTTGACCAATAATAAGTAAACAAACATTAGAGGAGGAAAACACTGCAAGCCAGTGATGATAATGAAAGTAAAAGAACTCAGCCCAGTGTAAATTAAAGATTCTGCCTTTGTTTTTGTCTTTGGACACTTGTGATGCCAACTGCTAAGAGTCTCACCATCTTACAGACAGACTCAACATCTACACAGCACTGGGTGGGGCTCCAAAAAGGAGTCCGATTATCCCAAAACAACTGGCCTGGAGATGAACCTTACACGGACCAGTGCGCAGAGAGGATTTGGATCACAAAAGTAGGCACATATCCTGCTAGGGGGCTGAATTTGCTCCGCAGCATGTGGAAAAAATTGAAAATATTAAAAAAATATATCCAGATGCATTCTGGTTATATCTTGTGCCAATGTTTGGTTTTTTTGTATGAAAGTAATTCATATCAATTAATTATGGTTAGCATTACCCACAAACACAAGGGCAGAATTTTCTGTTTGACCTTTTGCAAAAAAGAAGTAGCAGACACGTTTATACCTTTGTAGTCCCTTGGACTCCATTTAGACTAATGTACAAAATATTGCCAAATATTGTTTAAAAACAGCTGTAAGAAAGATGACGATGATTTGTTCCTATACCTTTTCAAAGAAGCACAGAACAATTTATCACCCTGATTATTTTCTAATCTGTGTGTTTTCATATATTAACCAGCTGAATGACTAAACTACAGGATATCAGATGAAGTGGATTAGTTGTTACAGGCACTAACCAACGTGGATGGATGTGAAAATCAGATTGTATTCACATATTTCAAAGGTTTGTTTATGCCATCACTGACACTCATTGAAATCGAGGGTTATTTTTAGCCACTGGAAAGCAGTTTCATGTGGCACTTTGAATAGATTGAATTCAGAATGATTGAAGCTCCTTTTGAAGCTGCTTCAAACAGCCTCAGGAGTGGACGCAGGACTTATAAGGTACGATAAAGCCAGCGCTGCCCTTATGGACTTTAAGCAAAAAAGCACAGAATGAAGGATCTGACAGATGCACGTCTGTTCTGTTGAGAAAAGACGTCATTTATTCAGATTAAAACTAATTTCTCGAAAACATTTTAATCATTATTGTTAATGCTATAAAAAAAACCAACTAAATGGAGAAACTTTTGAAAAAGGAGACTTCCTGCCAAGTGTGTCTGACACACCCCTCGATCTGCTTAATCTTCAGATGCAGTGAATTTAGAATCATGTTGATTGAATAGGACTCTTTGTGCAAATCGTATTGGCAAACGGTTGTTGCCTAATGAACGAGAGTGGGTGAATTCAAAGTAGTTGGGCTTGTGTGTGTGTCTGTGTGAGTGTGTGGGTGGGTGTCAGTTTGTATTACAGGGGATAGGAACAGCCATGGGCACAGCAGGATGTAAATCATGGGTACACTGCAATGTTTATTTATAGGCATGTGTATTTAATGTCAATACTGAATATTAAACATCTCACATGATCAAAGGCATCTCTCTGTTGCTCATCTATGATTTCATATCGTCAGTGGTGTGTAATGGAGCATATTCTATGAAGTACACTTATGTGTAAATTTAAGCTGCTTTCATCTGATGCTACTTTCTACTTTTGCCATTGTGTCAACAGTTCAGGGGGAAATATAGCACCTTTACACTGTCATATTTATTTAACAGGTACTTTCCTAACTACGATTTTGTACATAAAACATGAAACATTGTGAATTGGATTATCCAAAAATGAATTAAATATGAGTTCCTTCCCCAACAACTATGGAAGTCAAATGCTACTTAATGCTTCTTCAGTTTTACCTAACTTATTGATCAGTTTCAATTTAATACTTTCAGACATAATATTAAACCAGACACAGTGGACATTTTTTATGCAATCTTTAATCTTTGTTTCCTTAAATACTTTTTGTTGATAACACCTTTACATAAGTAACACTTTAAATGCAGGACTTTTGTTTGTGATTGAGTATTTTTACATTATAGAATTGCTCCTTTTACTTCAGGATAAGATCTAAATATTTCCAACAGTGGTACATAATAAGCGTGAAACTTTGTGTGTGAAAAAGGTTAAAAGTGACCTTAATGTAGCTTAAAGTCCACAGACTTTGTTCATCTAACCAAGCATAAAGGTCCCTTTTCATGATCTTGTGGTGGAGTTCAGTTGAGCTGCTGTAAATCCTGGCTGAAATACACGGCTTCTGTAAGATATGTTATTGCTTGATTTTTGGCATCCAAATGCTCAAGAGACCCAGACAACCAATAAAAACATCCAGTTTTGGTCACACATGCAAGGTAAAGATGGTTGGTATTTACACAGTAGTTGTGTTAAGCCTATAAAGATGTATTGCAGCTTATTTTAGCACAATTTATTGAATTCAAACATTTTGTGCTTAACCTCTTGGAATTATTTTCAATATACCATTCAATGTTACTGTTTTTGGAGAGTTTCATACTTTTCAATAATGTACCACACTAGTTGAGCATCGTTTTCACGTTCATACTTTTAAACGTCCTGCCAAACACACAGTGGTAAAATCAGTCTGATGCTGCGTCACTGCGCCAATGCAGAGCCCAGCATCAGCCAGACATTTACACAAGCACACACACTGACAAAGAGGTCCTCTTGAAGCTGCAGATGCATCTTTATTCTTTTTCTCTCTCTGAACCAGATTCATGAATAATAAATGACGGATGGAAAGATGGATGAGTGAAGCAAATATGAGCGGGAGAGAGACATGATGAAGGAGCGGGATCAGAGAGTTAGAAAGAGGAGAGAAAAAGAGGGAGCGCACCATTAAGACCGTCAGTGACACCATGGAAAACTGGACCACAAGGGGAAAGAGAAGATGATACAATTAAGCTGAAGAGATGGAGATAGAGGAAAAAGTAGTGAGGCGTGAAAACGAGCAAGACAAGCAATATGTGCTTAGGAAAAAGACCGTAGCGGAGTAGAAGAGAGTGTATAAGAGAGAGGGATAGGGGTGGACAGGAAGGTGGAGAGGTACTAGGGGAAAAACGGAAGCGAGGAAAGAAGACGACGACGAATTAGTGGCGAGAGAATTCAGAAGTGAGCAAAACTGTGTGGCTGATTCCACTTCTGGTTTTTCACTCCAAGTCTGATGTAACGACAAACAGATTTTGGCTCCATAACTGCCCCGAAATTGACAAAGAATGGCTGCTTAGAAATGAACATAATTTTTCTCACTAAGCGGTTGAAAATCTTTCTCTCTGGCAGCTTGTCTGATCATGTTTTTCCATCTTCCCTTTGCTCCATCATTACCTCATCTGTTGTAAAAAAGAAGAGGAAGCAGAAATGGGAAGTGCTATATAGCATATTTGGCACTGTAGTGGCCATTAATGGGATCGCTCTCTAAACAGTGTTTTCCTCCTCTTCATCATGGACAGTGAGATTGAAAGGGAGAATGAGAGGTGAAATGGAGGCTATCATCATTATCAGTGTTTAGAAGTATAGTTAGAAGGGAAGTGATGGAGATGTGGTAGATGAAATGAAGGAAGCTAGTTATGAAGTTGGAGACAAAGGTTGGAAAAGTATTGGATGGAGGAGAGGGGGAGGTGATGGCTGACAGAAAAGGAATTTCTGCAGACACAGTAGTTCATACCAAAGAGAAACAGAATCGACAAATGTATTTTGTATCAGACACATAAGTTACAAGGCACATTTTTCACCTTAAGGCCTTCAGAGGAAAGGTTTTCTAACTGAGGTTATATCCTAAGCCAATACAGATGTTGAGGTGTGTAGCCAGTCACGATAACTTTTGAACAGGGCTACCTCATGTTTATGTCCACTTTTTTGTATCATAGTTGTCAAGAAATGTTGACCTCTCCAAACTCTGTCACTTTGTCAGCTAGTGTTGTGTGTGTGTGTGTGTGTGTGTGTGTGTGTGTGTGTGTGTGTGTGTGAGTGTGTGTGTTAAGGAATGTTTTGCATTTTTGTTTGATACATGTCTTGAAAGATGAAGTGATTATAATAGTGTTGGCCATTCATTTTCTTAACAACCAACTACTCAACCATTTCAGCTCTAGACTGCTATATGTTTAACCAAGTATAGTTTCAGAGCTGTGGGTAGAGAGCAAAAAAGTTAAATTAGACGATAAAATGAAAGAAAACACAAAAAAAACCCACTTGTAACTCTTTCCTAGAGCCCAAGATGACATTTTCTAACTGCTTGTTTTATATAATCAATAGTCCAAATATATTATCAATTATCAATTATCAATATTATCAAATTTATATTAAAAAACACAGAAAAACACTGAATCCTGACCAGAACTACTGGTGATTCATGTTAGTCGCTCACCTGCCCTGGTAGCACTAACCTGCAAAATCTGGAATGTGCCAAATATTGAAGACAACAAATGAAAAAAAAAAAAGGAAAACAATAATGACTCCGCCATGACAAGGTTATGTTAACAAGGCTCAAATAGAAATAGGTGGAAGTTTGACATAAGGGCGAGGGGATGTAGTCAGGAGTATGGATTGGTTCAGGAAAAACCATCAGCTCTGAAGTTGCAAATCAGAATTTTTAACCATTAAATTATTTCAGTGCTTCTCTCATTTTAAGGACCGTATCAGAAGATGGCCACTAAATTGATAATTATACACGTAATCCATAAACCATAATACATCCCTCAACTCAGTGCCATCTTTAATGTGTAATACCAATGTAACTGCACTATGTTGCTTATTTTTTACAATTGTACAGCATATGGCAAACTGCCTCCCCGTCTTTCCCTGTTCTTCAAACAAACAATGTGTGAGAGGATGCCAGAAACACACACACACACACACACACACACACACACACACACACACAAATCACACCTATATGCCACACAATGTTTTTGGAGGAGCATGAAAGAGCTTCACACTGATTAAGTTAATTAATTCCCTTGTGGTGTGGTGCTAAGACAGACAGAAACTTGAAACAAACCCAGAAAACAGATAACCCCCCCAAAAAAACACTCATTACCATCCTGTTCTCTATTCATTGTCCTGTGTCCATAGTCAAAGACGTGAATGCAGCAGCCCAATCCCATAACTCCTTTCTTTACAGTTTGTACCAACTTCCTGGAAAAAAACAAAAAACCCTGCAGATGGAGAAGAGAGAGAGAAAGAGACAAATATCATTTCTATCAGCGAAAGAAATTCAAGTGTAGGAGCATGTTCTGTTCTCCCTCTTTATCCTCCTCATCCTCCCACCTATCCTCTTCCACTGTTTTCACTATAAATTACCATAGTTGCATCCAACTCCCACATAGCCGAGCAAAAATCAATTCATAATTTACAACTGCTGGGCTGACTGCATGCAGTGCTGATGAACAGTGAAAATTGGAAAACAGAGTGCTTATTAATATGCACTATGAGAGAGGGAGAGAGAGCTGAAAAAAAGAAATCACAAAGGCAGTTTGAAGTTTTTGGTTTTGCAGCTTGAGGGTTGAACAGTCCAACATTTGGAAATTAAAACTCCAGTGTCGTATAATATGATTGCATGATTTATAGAATGATGAGCAACCTTTGCATATATAATCACATAAGACAATACAGTAATAGTCCATATAGAAATCAGTTTTGATGCACTTATCATGCCTTAGCAATATAGTTAATTTCAGTGACTCTGCCTCATTTCCCAAATGCATATCAAGACCAAGTAGATAATCAAATCTCTCCATACAGTATTAAATTAGAGTACTAGAAATGAAATGCATAGATTTTATTAGAAGTGATCATAGATAAACGAAAAGCTTCTGGTGCCCTTGAGCATTTTAAGAGGAGCAAGCTGGAGGAGCAGCTACAAACTACCAAGATTTTTGTTTATTTCGTTTATTTCGTTTATGTACTATATTAGTTTACCAAAAACATGAAGTCGAATTCCAAAAATCTGATTGGGAAAGGGTAGATAACTGACAGAGACGGGACAAAGGTATTCATCTGCTGCCGAAGGTGTCAGACAGCTCTTCAAACTTGCGTGGTGTTTTTCAGCTGGCCAGAAGCAAAGCAGCGATACCAGACCTACAAACAACCAATCTGAGCTAAAGAAAGTAAAGCCAACCTCATGGTGCAGGGTTTTAAGTGTCCTCAGCCCTCCGCAGGGATTCCCATGTAGTTTGAGTAGGATTTTCGATTTTGATATGGGATCTCTCTTAGACAAAAATTAAAACCACTGCTGAAGGTGATTGGCATCTTCTGTCTCATTCCATTTATACTGTTAGTTCCAGTGATATTTAAGATCAAGACTCTGCTTTTCTGTCACGGTATTTTTTTTTTTTATTACGTGTCTGTTACCTGCCCTCACCGTTCTGTGGTATTTCTGGACTCTCTTTTGGGACAGTTTCCCATCAGATTCCTCTCAGTACGTGATCTTAGGACATCTTGAACGTGTCAGTGATTTTATTGAATGATTTGATCAGTGATTGATGATGAGTCACAGATTTGCAATGTGGCCAGTGTCTCACTTCAACATAACGATATGAAAGATGAATGTTTTGTTGTAGTATACTCTCTCCCTCTCTTGCATATATGCATGTGTGAATCTTATATGTGCTTCCATGTTGGTCTTTACTCCTGCCACTACACGAACAGAGGAGGTGGTGCCCTCCCCCAGCAGAGGAGTTATCAGGATGCATGTGGGCTGCATTATAGATGCATGAGAAATCTAATGGAAAGTGAAGGATGCAGCTGAGTCACATACACACACACACACACACACACACACACACACACACAACACACTGCATCACACACTTACACATGCATAAATGGTTGCATAAACTCATTTTTTTACTTAAATCCATGCACACAACACATATCAGTATGGAGACAGCTGAGTTCCACCAAGTAATATGTATGTGTATGTATGTGTGTGTGTGTGTGTGTGTGTGTGTGTTTGTTGTTTATGTGTGTTTGTTTTGTTGCTCTTATAGCATGATTGTATGTGGGCTGCATATACTGTGCATTTACAAAATTAGCCCAGAAATGGCTTCCAGAGAGACTCTGTGTTTGTGTGTGTGTGTGTGTTTGTATGTGTATGTCTGTGTGCATGTGTGTGCGTGCGCACGCAAGTAGGTGTGTGCATCCTATTATGTATGGGTGCGTTTTATAGACCTGATCAATATGCTGTTGATGGATTCTCTGACATATAAATCACTCTGATTACCTGCCGCTGGAGCCCCGAGTACTTATTGATCACATATGCACATGTCCACAAAACACAAACACACAATGCGCAATAAACTACTCTCAGAAAAAAAGGCTTCGGTCATACACATGCAGAGATGCAAACACTGTACATGTACATTTGCAAACAAATCACAAACATGTACAGGAGCATACGACATCTGATCACAGGCCTTTGCACTTACATTAGTTATTAATTTTTGAATGCTCACTCAGTGGCATTTCTTTTTGTCACAGACAGATTAACGCCATTGTCAAATATACATGAAGTTCGATTAGCTTAATATGCTAAGTACTATCTAGGCTGTGAAAAAAGATGTAAAATGTCACTGGTGGCTTCAGTGGTTAGGTTTTCATAGATTGCAAATATAGTCCTCATGGTCTCATCACTGACACTTATGCTTGGACTTTAAACTTAAAGCTGTTATCAGAAAGTATGCTTTACAAATTGAAGATGTGGAGGAGCCAGTGTTTTTTGAAGCTTTATAAAAACCAGGAATAAAAGTCAGGATAACTTGACCTCTTCTACACAAATGTTGACCACTCTTCTAATCCGCCTCTTGTGAGTCCTTTAAACTCTCTCTAATTGCTATCCAAATGTTGCACTGTGCTTACTTAGGCTAAATGTGAACTTTATGATGGTCTGCTGCTTTACATTGAGTTACACGCCTTAAACTATTCCTCAGTCGGGTTTCTAATGCTTATTATCTTATAAGATGAAACCATAGTTTTAAAATTTAGGTAAAGGAAGAATCAGATCGGCTACTTTAAAAAAACAAATGCACAAATCCTCTTTTACAGTTTCCGTGGGTGAGCACATAGTTATCACCACTTACAGAAATTTGACCATCTGCATTGTTTTATTGACACGTTCTTTTGGGAGGTGCACTATAAAAGCACCACAGCAATGAGTGCTCAACACCAAGTTGATGGCAAAATGGAAACAAAACCCTACATCATTGATTATCACTTTAACTTGTGCCTTAAGCTGGAAGTGAACTTTCTGCTGAGTCCATTTAAGAGCAGCTGAGCAAGCAGAAGGGCCACAGCTATTAATCGCAAGAGTAGCATTAAAACCATAACATCCATCAAGGCGTGTGCTACTGAATGGCAGTATTCAGCAGTTTTGATTGGGGACTTGATAGTCTCTTTGCATGAAACCCCGCCATTGTTTTATCACCGTTCAAGTAAGAAAAAACACAGAAGATATTGAAATAGTGTGTTCATTTTTTTGTTGCAGAAATACTCACTAACACACATTTAGACGCACTGCAGTAAGTGTCTGATCTACTGTCTGGGAGTTTCCCCGCTAAAAAACAGACGATTCACTCACTCACTCCAATGCAGATGCCTGCCTTGCCTCCCTCTCTCTTTACTGCAGGATATTGTGTTGTATGGGTGTTGTCTGCAGTGGATGAAATTTCCTGACAGACTGGGGAGCAGTGCAGTGCAGTACCTGAAAGGAGGTGTTACTTTTTTTTAATGAGCATTTAAATGAGGGATATGCTGTCAGTGACAGGAAGTGTACTGAAACATAACAAAAAAATCTGTTCATGGCATAATAGCAAGGCAGCAAGAAATCAGATTCCTCTCAATCATCAAACACTTTATCTCGTTTCTTTTAGGTTTGGTCTCCAGGTTCGATGTTTCTTTGCTTCACCTCTCAGTAAACTCACATACAATGATGCCTTCTTCCTTCGATTTTCTGTCAATGAGCAGGCAACAAACCCTGAGAACACAGCTCCTGAAGACTAACTTGAGTAGAAACTCTGGGTTGAATATAACCATTTACAGCAATTTTTAAAGAAATTGCCTCTTGTAATAAATTGTTTTTTACCTGGCTAATGAATAGCATAGTAAGTGTGGAATGTATTATGGCTTATAATATTTCTTGTATTATACAGACATGCCATTATACGGGACTACATGGAAAAATGCAGTATTTCACACCATTAAGGGGTCTTGGATGTAATAACTGACTGTCTATGATTTAGATAGTATTATTTTTCAACTGATGTAAAGAGGAGGCTCATGGAGAAACTTATTAAATGTGCTGCACTTGTTTAATCTATTCTATTACATTGCTGTGCAGTTTGTGTTTTGGTGGAAAGAACTGTTGACAAGTATAGTAACAGGGCCAGAGTTGCTAAAGGATTACCCCCCCCCCTCGCTCCGTATGACTCAGTACTAAATCAGAGACACAGGCACATATTCCTGCATTAGGAAGTTCTCACAAGTAGGGAAATGGCGAAAGTCTGCGAAACTTGGCTTTTGTGTAAGAGAAAAAATGCAAATGTAGCTGCAGTCCAAGTCTGGCACCCGTCTGAAGCTGGTTTGGTTCAACAGTCAGCATCAAGTTAGTTTGAAGTGTGTATTGATCAGCTTGAGTGGTACATTACCACATCTGCTAACCAGTTCCCTGGTGGAAACCCCGTACACCTGTTCAGTTCTATTTCAACTCTTTATTTACATTTGATTTAATATGTTTTGAAGTATCTAAAATGCTAAAGTATGGATATATCCTCTATGCTGTGTGCATTAATTTAAGGGAAACTGAATAGGAAAGAGTAAGAGAGAGGCTGCAGTGTGTACAGTATGTACACAGTGTGTCTTTTTGGGTGTATGGGTGGGTGTCCCTGAGGTCAGACCATTTCTGACAGCAGAGACAGGGAGGAGGAACAACAGAGCGATGAAGGAATGGAGTGGTTGATTAGAAAAAGAAAAGTCCATCATCAGCAGGAAAACTCCCAGACTGTTGATTACTCTGTTGCTACAGTGTGTGTGTTTGTATGTATGTGTGGTGCATCGGGCAGCCCTGCCCCGCTTAGCTATCTAGCTGTCTGGCTGGGGAAGTCGCCTTCCAAATGTAATCCATTTACTGATGGATAATGTCTCGCTGTAAATGGAAGAGGTTTCCTTCCAAAACAAGATACTGGCCATTAGAGAAAGATGCTTGCTCACTCTTACAAAACGATTGCTGGCGTGACAGCAGAGAACATTACAGGTTCCCGTTAAAGTTCAGAGACCTGGTTTTCAGAAAGCAGTTCTGTTTATGAAGGTTAGAATACTTGCTGATGAATTTCTGTTAACACTTTCTTTGCAGAGGCAAGATTATATCTCTTAATCCAGACATAACACTTTGTAGTACAAGAATCATTCTGTCAAGAAGAGAGAATTTAACACTAAAGGAAACTATTTACAGGTCACACTTTGCACTCCAGCATTGTATGTACTAGCCTCAAACAGCCACTCTCTCTTTAAGTCATTACCAGTGGTAACATGGCTGCTGTTGTCTGTCAGCCTCACTCCCTACCGTTCGCTTTCTTTTCCTCCTTGTCGCACCATCGCCTCCTCTGCAATGGGGAGATTTATAAGGCTGAATGAAAGCAAAGATATGTAGAAGATAATGCCACTTTGCTGCAAGCGATGTCTCTGTCTTTCGGTCCGTTTTAGTTGGATCAGATTGATGAAATCATAAATTACAGCCCTGCCTCGCCCCGTCTGGCTTTATTGCTGCAGTAAAACAGCAGCTACTGCCTAGGAAAGAGAGAATACGTTGTAAATCTCAACCAACATCAAGTTCCATGAAAGAACAGTCAGTTGAGTTGAAAGTAAAGGAGACACTCTCTGCCTCCACCCTCTCCCAGTTTACCACATCTAATCTAATCATGTTTTCTAAGAAAACCATTTTGATGAGCACAATGAGGTCTGAAGAAAATCCAGTTTCAGGTCCTAAAGTAAGGCAGTTGTAATCTCCTCCAACCTGCTGGTTGATCCAGTTCATTTTCTTGATTGTTTACTGACTGATGGTGCATTTATATTTTTCCATAGGTTCCTTGACATGTTTCAGAAAGAAACCAAATCATTATTTATTTTATCAAATCATTTTACCAGTATTACAGAGATAGTTTTCATCCCCGTTTTTCTGCTATTCATCCTCATTTGGTTCTGTTATGTAATTTTCCTTTATCCGAGACATTTTTTCCACCTGTTCTTGTCGACTTTGGATGAAGTTGTAACAGAACTCGCTGTTTTATTAAAGAAGGGTTTTAGGATGTAGGACATGTGAATGCAGTCTACATTTTACGTAAGAAAAACTAAGCATGAGAAAAGATAACATCCAATGTAAATTAACATGTGAAGTCCCATTTTTCTCCTGCTATGTCAAAAAAAACTACTCACTCCGGTGCTGGTTCGTCTTTGGCACCTTTGTATTTTTGGCTCACCACAATGTTCTCATTGAATGTCATTGTTTTTTAGGCAAAAAATTGATGTGTTGTACCAGTACTCACAGTCCGTGAAACAAGACCCTGTGGTGTACAGCTAACTGGAACTAAGATAGCTGCGGTGTCTTCAGACTATAGCATAACAACTTGGTAATCCCCCACTGCCTTAAGAATCAATAGTTTGAGGGATCAGCATCGTAAGTCTGGCAACCGCACCTCAAATTCACTAATTGGGGGCTCTTTCTTCACTTCACATGAGACCTTAATCAATCACAGGCCTGCGTGGAATGTTTTAGCACCTCTTTGTTGCATTGACTCTATATGGTGCAGATAAAGCCACAGTTTAAACTTTGGCCTTATTTTCCTTGGACATCTTTGCAGGCTTGCTTACTGTAGAGCCGGCACCTGATCTCTCGCACTTCCATGGCTTATCACTTGAGAAAAACTTGTACCAGATGCTGCATGGTTGGTAGACTTAATCAGGCTCCGTTGGTTTGTGGTCAGTCTCCATCTCCTTTTGACACTCCTGCAAAACTTCAGTATTATTTTAGTAATGCGCTTCCTACAAAGTAGCTCAAATATTTGGTGACATTTGTATGTAGACATATTGTCAAAGCTGCTTTTTTTGGCAGTGTAATTGAAGAGCGATGCCCACACAGAGGTATAAATGCTCACTACGGTGTAGGACACTTGCGTAAACTCAACGCAGAGGCATAAATCAAGCATTATCTTGATTTGTCTTAAAGTTTGAGTTGTTCTTTTACTCCTCGAAATAAGTTCATTGTCGAAAACCACAGCTCGACTGATTGAATAACATTTGGTTGTCATGTTCATATGCTGCCAGTAAGACTCTTTAGGTGTTCTAAAGGAGGTTAGTGGTGTTTGTGCAGTACTTGAAAGTGAGTTTTTTCATTATTGCTCATCTTTGTATTTTCCAGTTTCTTTCATTTATTTTCACTCCTGCTTGTCACATCCCTCTTATTGTCCCTTCCTCTCCTCCTGATCCTCTTTCATCTTTCTCGCTGCACTGCCCGTGTAAATCCCCTGGTGTATCCTGCACAGCTCTCAGCCTCTCAGGCTATATTGACCATTAAAGTTTAATTATTAATAGACAGAGAAAGCCTGATCCTACTGCTCTTACCCTAAGGCTACACACACACACACACACACACACGCATTCTCTCTTACACACACCTCTAAAAAATAGTCAGAAAACGTTAGTGCACGAACTAGAGGCTTAAACACTCACAGTAGGGTCTTGAAGTCTGGAGCACTCTTCAGATCTTAGTGTGATGTCTTTGAGCTCCATTCGAGTTTTTAACAGGGTTAACTTTAACAGCAGGGGTGCCATTTAGAATTATGAGTGGATTATGAGTGGAGAAAAACGATTCTGCTCCAAGTGGATATTGTGATGATTTGAAATGACACTGTAGAAAAAAAAAAAAACAGCAGGGAGTGTCGTATCCACCTTTTTTAAAAACCTGCAAGCCTGACTTGATAAACCTAACAAGAAAAATTACAAATAAGGTTTTATCTAAGATTCTGTAATTAATTTAGCAGTAATGCATTGAATTTGAAACGGTCTACAACAGGAAATCTTAGAATACTTCCTGAGTCTGCATAATGGCTAGACTCGGGTCATAACTTAGCTTGAGACTGAAGACAGTTTTGGGGCCGTCATGCATCTAGCGGCATATCAGTTTGTCAATATTGTCTCAGACAGAGGGAAGAAACGTGGACAGAGGAAAGTAGAGTGAATTGATTCTGAGGAGTGAGTATGATGTCCCACTTTCTTCCCTGTATGTTCCTCTAGCTCCAGGCCTCATGTTGTCATTCTTGTGTTTGACCTCTGACCCCATGTCACATGGTCTTCAACAACAATCTCTCTCTCTCTCTCTCTCTCTCTCCCTCACATGGTCGCGAACAATAGGACTTCTTTCTCAGATTCCTGCAGTCTAATCGCGTTATGCAATCTCCCACAGACCACAGTTGGTTAGGACCCCCCCCCCCTCCCCCAACACACACACATAGTCTCTGACTCTCTCTTCACTTTGTCTCTTTCTCACACTCTCTCTAAAACTGACTACTGACTAGGGAAACGTGAGGGAAATACAAAGTGCTTGTGTGTGTGTGTGTGTGTGTTTGTGTGTGTGTGTGTGTGTTTGTGTGTGTGAGCTCAATGGTGCCAATGGGAGAAAAGATCTTTTGTTTTAAAAGCCAAGTTTCAGCTGTTTTAAAGGAGCAGTGCAGTAGAGATGCATTTTGATTCAGAGACAGTCTTCAAATATAGTTGGTTAATTTCTAATAGAAAAATACTGAAAACTCAAATAATGTATTAACATAACATTAATGAGTGGTTTGTTGGACATGTTATCTTTAACTCACTCAGGTCTTCTCTTGGTTGTGTTCATAAATGCAGTCTAAAGTGTATCACAGGTTTGAATGTTTTGTAAAAGAACATACAGGCTCTATGAATGTGTGACGAGTTGTTTGGACTTCATCCTACCCAAGACTTTTTCTATGATTTAATATCTTCCTTTTAACAATATCAAATGAACCAAAACGCTGTGACTTAAGATTGCGCTGCTTGTTCGTTACATCTCTCATTTTTAAAATTTATACAGGTTATGTGCATATTAAACTACCTAAAAATAAGAGAAGAGTTTGTGTGCTGATGTGATATAGTGAAAATCATCATGTGGCAAAGTTTTATTTCCGCTAGAGCTGCAATTTTCATCATCTGACTATTATTTTCTCGATTTAATCAAATGATACAAAAATATTCGAAAAAAATGCAATTTACAGTTTCTCCAAGCCCACAGTGATGTCTTTGGTTTGCTTCTTTTTTCTGACCAATAGTCCAAAACCTAAGATAAGAAAAAAATTTTAATGTCTCACAAAACAAAGAAAATCTACAAATTCTCACGTTTGAGAAGCCGAAACCAGAGAGTTTTATGCTTTCCTGCTTGAAAAATGAAATGAAACAATCAAACGATTAATCGATTAGTCAGTTGACAGAAAAATGAATCTATTAATTTAGTAATTGTCACAGTTCTAATTTCCGTGACTGTGCACTAGCGGCAAGCTTTCAGCTTAGCAGCCTACCGTTGTACCATTAATTACTTGGAAAAGCATCTGAACCTGTCGCTGCAGGGGCCCAGGAGCCGCCTCTGGATTTATGATCCATCCATTCTGGTGCCAGCGTGCTAAAGTACAGGCACAACTTCGACATCTCATTCATCATCCGGCATGTATTCACTTACTGTGTCTCACCAGCCAGTTATCACATCCACAGAACAGAAATACACCAAATTTAAAGTACGTAGTAGTTTTTTCTGTAGTTTTGACTAACAAATCGAATGAATCTGTTTAAAAACATTACTTTTTGGAATTGAATAATATCTCTGGTGAATTTGGGTCATGTCAAGAACAACTTCATGGAAGCGAAAAACGGAAACATGCTGCGAGTAAGAACAAAAGCAGTTTGGTTCTCACTAACATGCAGAATCGATGAGTCAGGCCTAGAAAGTAGACAACTGTTAAAGTGAAGTCAGCACAGCACGGAAATTTAGATGAAAGCCATTCTGGAGGTCAGCGCTGAACATTCAGAGGAAGAAACACAATTAATGCATGTCAAAAAATACCAAACTAGAGCTGAAATGATTTAACTGATTGAACTATGACATTAATTGAATAATTTTTGGACTCATTTTTACAGTCAAAGACGCCAAAAAGTTGTTACATCCAGCTTCTCAAATGTGAGTCTTGTGGTTTTCCATATTTAAAATGTTGCGAAAATAGTTAGCAGGCATGTTGAAAATAATTAATTGCATCCTGCAACAAACATACATGAGACACAGTAAGAAGTCGAATGTTAATGCTGTAGCATGCAGATTAAATAATCAATTTTTTTTTTATTTTGGATACAAATCATTAACAACATGCGAGGAGGTGGGGAAGAATCAAGGCATAATTCATTTCATGGGATAAAAAAGGTACGCTTTAATGAATCTATTAATTTAGTAATTGTCACAGTTCTAATTTCCGTGACTGTGCACTAGCGGCAAGCTTTCAGCTTAGCAGCCTACCGTTGTACCATTAATTACTTGGAAAAGCATCTGAACCTGTCGCTGCAGGGGCCCAGGAGCCGCCTCTGGATTTATGATCCATCCATTCTGGTGCCAGTGTGCTAAAGTACAGGCACAACTTCGACATCTCATTCATCATCCGGCATGTATTCACTTACTGTGTCTCACCAGCCAGTTATCACATCCACAGAACAGAAATACACCAAATTTAAAGTACGTAGTAGTTTTTTCTGTAGTTTTGACTAACAAATCGAATGAATCTGTTTAAAAACATTACTTTTTGGAATTGAATAATATCTCTGGTGAATTTGGGTCATGTCAAGAACAACTTCATGGAAGCGAAAAACGGAAACATGCTGCGAGTAAGAACAAAAGCAGTTTGGTTCTCACTAACATGCAGAATCGATGAGTCAGGCCTAGAAAGTAGACAACTGTTAAAGTGAAGTCAGCACAGCACGGAAATTTAGATGAAAGCCATTCTGGAGGTCAGCGCTGAACATTCAGAGGAAGAAACACAATTAATGCATGTCAAAAAATACCAAACTAGAGCTGAAATGATTTAACTGATTGAACTATGACATTAATTGAATAATTTTTGGACTCATTTTTACAGTCAAAGACGCCAAAAAGTTGTTACATCCAGCTTCTCAAATGTGAGTCTTGTGGTTTTCCATATTTAAAATGTTGCGAAAATAGTTAGCAGGCATGTTGAAAATAATTAATTGCATCCCTGCAACAAACATACATGAGACACAGTAAGAAGTCGAATGTTAATGCTGTAGCATGCAGATTAAATAATCAATTTTTTTTTTTTTATTTTGGATACAAATCATTAACAACATGCGAGGAGGTGGGGAAGAATCAAGGCATAATTCATTTCATGGGATAAAAAAAAAAGGTACGTTTCTAATGACCCATTAATCCCATTAATCAGGGGGAGGAATCATTAAAACACTCATCTCAAAGGAAACTGTAATAAATCAAGGAGGGCGGCAGCAAGAAAATCTCTCTGAGTGGATTTGCCGCAGCAAAAGTGGCCATGAGGTTGCCGGTAGCAGGAGGTTCAAATCCAGGAAAAAACATGAACACAAAGAGGCTTAAGGTTGTTTGTGGTAAACTTTTTCCCCTCCCGATCTTTCCGTAATCGTAAACTGATTCACCCCTTTTGTGTGTGTGGGTGTGTGTGTGTGTGTGTGTGTGTGTCTTTGTGTCTGTGTGTGTGTCTGTGTGTGCTCTTGTGGCCTCTGGAGGCCTCCTGCAGTCGATTACGTAAGCTTTTCGCAGCAGAATCCCTGCGTTTAGGTCTTGGTATCCCCAGCCCAGATGGGACGGAAACCACTTAAACTGGTGATGTTGACAGCATTAGACCAACCAGTGGGGCCAAACGGAAGTCGCCTGCCTATCTGTCTTTTTTGAAGGAGGATTGAGCTTTTTCCAATCTGTCAGTTTCCCAAACCCAACCCCCCTGCGTTCTGCTGTAATGTTATAGATTCTCTTTTTTTTTTTCCTCTTTACAGATGTCGCCTTTGAACATTAAGCTAAATGATGCTTTAATTCTTTGTGTTTTGTTTAAGTGAAGGACTGAAGAAAAGGAGGAATGGAAAAAGCCGTGGACATTGATTAGAAATAGCCAGGCAGCTCTCAGTAATGCACAATGTTTGTTGTTTAAGCTGTCATGCTTAATTGAATTCTGTAGTGCATTATTTTTTTTTCCTTTCATTTTCCTGTCACTCATAATCCTCAGGAGTCACAAGGCATTAATCAGCCGCTCGACGGTTCTAGCCGACGCCTCTCAGATATCACGGCTGTGGCTTTTCCCAAACAGCCGCCTAACATAGCTGCTGGGATTGCGTGACAAAGTACAGAAATAGCGCTTTGCATCCGCGCACAGCTGATTGTGAATGCACAGGACTGGGCCGCTGTCTAGCGTCTACGACGGTAGATCGCCACAGATCGCTGAGGGCCCCTGGTGGTTCGTTGGTTCAGTCCGTCGACAGATGTGTCAGATGTAACAGCACTCAGTAATGTGATTACAAAGACAACAGTAATTGCTATCTGTTTAGGTTTCAGGTAAAATACACAAATCATAGAAGATGCAAAGAGATAGATGATTGATGGTGAGAGCTATCAGTCGATGAAATGCCTGATAATGTTGTAAAGTGATTATCATCATTTCACAGTCTTAGATGAGTTGGAATAAATAGATTATCTTCATTCCCCACAGACCTGACGGTAATTACGTCAAAAGGTAACCCATCTAACCCATGTAATGACAAATTGAAGTAATTTGGTTAAACAACAGGTTAACTGATAGTTGGTAAAACTACTAATTGGTGTGTGAGGACACCTGGTGGATGTTAACAGAAACTGCAAATAAAAATGCAAAACTGAACCTAGACGAAGAAGAACGGAAGAATTAAATGAATTTGGGTAAAAATGATGCTGTCTTGTGTTTTGTAGTATTTCCGTCAGGTATTTCGTTCACAGCCTTGTGCGTCTAAATGGTGAAAAGCTTTGCTTTCGGTTTTGTCGTTGGATTAATAAATGAGGGTTAAGCACAGATAGGGATTAAAGATAGTCTTAGATATACTTTGCTCTCACAAACAATATTGAGGGGAACTGGATAATAGGAGAATAACACTGGCAGCGACATGAACTGCATTTAATCTATCATGTAGTTTGCATAAGATGACCTCAAAATATATATTATGTTTTAAGATGCTTATATTTAACCTAATATCTCTTAGCCATGGCAATTGTGTTTTTACATAATACTGGACCTGATCCATTTTTACTTATTAACAGCAGGATTTGTGTTTTCCTCCAATTTTTGTGCTTTTATGATTCATTAGAGCTCATTTTTGAAATGCAAAGTTATACATGAGTAGATATCTTTTTGTGTGTTTTTCTGGTGAGGTCTTGTTTTGGGTTCGATTACACAGTGATTACCCCCACCACTACCACCACACACACACACACACACACACACACACACACACACACACACACACACACACACACACACACACACACACACACACTCTCACACATACACACAGCATCCTGATATTAGTTGGTGGTGATTCGTAAAGAAATACTTGATAGTATGGTAAGAAAGTCAGGAACATTGAGGATGGTACAGTGCCATCTTATGGTTAGAGGGCTTATCCATCCTTGTTCTCAGAGGCCTCAAAATATATAAATGTTTATATTTCAGCAAAAATGCTGCTTTACACATTGCTTTTATGACTGATCTACCCTATGTTCCCTGCATGCAACAACATATATTACAGCCTGTCAATTGTACTCAACTTATCTCTATTAAATTGATTTGAATACGCTTGCATCTCATGAAATACCCTGTTCTACCCCTAGAGTGTCCTGTTGTTTTGGAAACAGGATTTAAGAAACAGTACATGTGTGGTCAGGGATGGGATGGGGATTGGGGGGGGGGCAGCTCCTTCTCTTCTTTATTACTGAATTTAATTGAACTGTTAAACAGATGTTGTCATGAGTGATTGCATCCGAAGACTTTCTGTTATTTTGAAATAGTTTGGATTATGTTTCACAACAGTTACTGTCCAGTGCTGATCAGAGGTTTGGTCAGAACTGATGGCGACACTTGGCACCTTTACATTCTGTCCATCAGTGCGTGATTTGATATTTATCATGCAATGTCTAAAATGAATAATGTTCATTTTTAAGTGTATTGACCCTATGATAGAAATATTCTTCCTCAATGGTTTCACTCTTTTATTGTGATTTTCATAGGCAGTCTAACACATATTTACACATACTTATATTTTTTAAAACAGTATAAACAAGCTTTAAATATTTAAGTACAACAAGGAGGAAAACAGACATGATATTCCTTCATTCCTCATGGCATTCGTCAGTTAATTTTTTTAATTATTTTTTTATTCTAAATTGACAAGTTCTTTTACACCTCAGGTCTTTATTCTGTTGAAGATGAATAATGGATAACTGATAATCTTCAGTTGCTTCTGGGTTTGAATTACAAACACATTCATTTCTTTTCCTGTTGCACACACCAATGCAAAACTTTTTAATTTCTACTTTTATTCATTATGCAAGAACATAAAGAAATACTCTTAATACACTTAATTTTTGTGCTACACTCAATAGCAGTTTAAGTGTTAACCGTTAATAATTATATTTGTAATACTGAATAGGACCACAAAAATTGTGCAGATTATTTTCTATGAAATGACAAAAAAATGTCCTTCACAATTTTCCAGAGCCAAAGGTGAAGACTTCAGAATGTCTTGTTTCATTTGACCAGACGACCCAATGACATACAGTTTAAAATGTTATATGACAAAGCAGCAAATCCTCACATTTGAGAGGCTGGAACCAGAAGAATGAGTGCAACAATTTAACAACCGTAACAATAGCTGCCAATTATTTTTCTCTCAATCGACCAACCATGTTCACTCTTTGTTTATAGCTGCATCTCTAGTAGATGGATATGTACAGTATGTGTAGCTGGACGGATGGATGGATGAGGAGCTTCTTTATCATCCACGGCCCATCCAGATGCTGGCACGTGGAAACCGGTGTCGCTGGCTTCAGATGTGTTAAATCCACCCCTGTGGGTGACGCGAGGCCGCTCCTGCTACCTTTGCTCCTCCCTGTGTTGTACAGTCTGGTCAAAGCCTAAACTGACTGTTGGATTTGGGATTGAAAGAAAAGCAGGCTGAACTGCACAGGTGACGACCCCGGCTTCTTATCTCTCCTCCCTCTCTCCCTCCCTCAATCCATCCATTCAGCTCACCCCTTCAGATATACCGTTTCATTTTTCATCATTTTCACCCCCCCTCCCAACCCCCCCTCCTAGACCGTCCGAGATGAAGATTTGGCTCTCGCTTATCCACTTGCCCCCATGCAACCGCCGTAATTCAATTTTTCCAATCTTTCTAATCTAAAGATTTCGTTTTCATTTTTCTAATACTATCAAGGCAAAAAGGAGGGGGGTGGGGATGCAGTGGCGGGGGGTACACAGCATGGGCACCATTTGCGAATATTACAACCTAGTTTTTATTCCTTGTCTTGATTAATAAGAGACTTCTTTGAACTCGTCCCTTGCTCTCTTCTCCCCCATGTCACTTCATCTCTGTCCTCTCGTGGCAGTTACATCACTTTTGCCGCTCCGCTGCATCTTTTTATCCATCTCCCTTTTCTCTCGCTGCTTGTCTTTTTCCTTTCTTTTTCATCTCTCTTTCCTTTCTATCCCCCTTGAGTCAGGTCCTAAGTCCTAAATCATTCCGATTATTTGGCTCTGGGAGGGGCAGTGGAGCATATGGGGAAATCGTTAAATCCGTGATGGATTACGATGTCCAGATTGTCATTTTGAATTAAAGAAAATGATAAGGAATATATGAAAAAGAAATCTAAAAACAATCATAAGTAGATTTAGTTCTCAAGGAGAAACTGTGTTATAATGACAAGGGGGTGGGGTTTGGGTGTAGCGGGTGATGGTGCTGCATTCAATCACTGAATATCGGCTCGCGTGTCCCCTTAAAACCTTACCCTGGTAAAACGCAGCCAGGCTTAACCAGGACCTGCATCCACTCAATTTAGGCTCTCATCAAGAAAGCACTCAGCAGCCATCTTCTATGTCAGTTTGTGTTATTACTCTCCTCCTTCAACCTTGTGAAGAGCAGGGTATCTTTTAAAATAGCTGATTCCGCTGTGTTTGTATATATGTGTGTGTTTATGTGTGTGTGGGCCAACAAAAGGTTGCATACTTTATCTTCAGTACAATCTTTGGTTTGTATTACCTCCAGTTTTGCAGTATCCTCTTTTGTATCTTTCGGCTGCACCATTTGTTGATTCAGCCCAGTTCCCAGCATCGCATGTTGAAGTTTCTCTTTTCATCTCATCGTAATGCTCATCAGGTTCCTGGGCAAATGTGGTTCAAAATTTTAAACAACTCTCCAGAAAATTCGGCAGAAGAAAATGGGAACTAATGCTCATTTCCCCCTGCTGCTCTTCTGCAAATATAAGCAGTTGGCGGTGCTGGTTCTTGAGTTGGACGCGATTAAACCACTGCAGAAGAAGAGGGTGCAATGAGACGATGTAATCAAAAAGAGCACCAGTCAGACCTCAAACGGTCAAAAAAATAGACGCAGAAAAAGTGGTGGAAATATGACATCTATGTTTGATCCATTTTTTAATTTCATGTTGTTACTGTTAGTTTCCTCATCATTTCACATAGATTTTTTTATTTTTCATCCGCCTTTTTAAAAAAATGTTTTTTAAATTCTGGTCAGTGGAGAAGACGTTAGTCACATGCTACACACAGTTCATCATTTATTCACCAAGTCTGTTTCCATTACACTTTGTGGCATTTTGTTTTCATCAATACACCAACAAACATGAAAACTCATCTGCAATATTTCCCTTTGGAAATGGTTCTAAAGTATAAGTAAAGGCTAAATGTGTTTCTATGAGACGCACCATGAGATTTGGTTACTTTTAAGATTAATTGTGCTGTGAAGTAGCAACAAACAATCACTTTGTTTGCTCTAATAACCTCGTCAACTGGAAGCATGTAGTCGTTTACTTCCACACTCCACAGACATATAACAGTACTTCAGACCAAGTGGAGACAATGGAGCTGATCTTTGCTGACAACAGCTTCCCACTTCTCTGTGATATAACATTATCACCATACCAGGACTTGAATATGGTGCATGGAGACACATTACAGGGGAAATTAACTCAGTGTCATATGCTATTAAAGTGGCAATGAGAAGAATTATGAGCTAAAATCACCTGCCAGGCTCATGACACACAAGAGACTACCATTGTCTTTGTATCTGTATGTGTGAAAGCACTGTTAGGGTTTAGGTTAAGGGTATATGTCATGTGAATGTGTGCACGACAACACATGTTCACAAACCTACTATTTTCGAGCTCAAACGCACAAATAACTTGAAAAATTTGTGCTCATGATTGACTGGGAAACAACTCACATATTTGACAACTGAGTGTACAAACTACAGAAACTTCAGAAAATCAGAAGTTCAGTCATAAAAATCAACACGCTTGATATGATTGTGGCTAATGAACAGTCAGGTTTTAACACCTGACCTGTAGAATAACAGCATTTAAGATTATCTTTAGTTACTCAGCAACAGTTCAGTCATTATATCGGGTTGTCTGTTTTTAATGGAGCTGCCATGTGAAGCAGTTTTTCATCTACATATCTCTCATTATTTATTATTCATGGTCTTCAATGGTTTAAGCTCATCGTATTGTACTTTGTGTGGGAGAGGTAGAAAACAAGGCTATTTCAAAACAAAAAGGGCTTTTAAAAGTTTCTAGCTATGGCAGATGCCACTTCAAGATCCTGTATGTAAAACACGTCAGAAATTATATGAATGATGAGTGAGAGTGAACTCTCTTATCCTGTATTTATATCTTTTGATTTAATAGATGGAAACAGCCCGTGTGTGTGTGTGTGTGTGTGTGTGTGTGTGTGTGTGTGTGTGTGTGTGTGTGTGTGTGTGTGTGTGTGTGTGTGTGTGTGTGTGTGTGTGTGTGTGTGTGTATAAGATCAAGCTTGTGGTCTGAAGATAGAGGTGGAGGGGAGAGGAGTTGAGGATGAGGAGGAGAGGGATTAGCAGAGGAAGACCGAGTGGTCTTTGGGGAGATTACGCCCTCAGGTCACCAAATGCTTAAACTCAGATTATATTTATGAAACATTTTTTATCTTTCTATTTTTTTGTAATTCCTGGCATGTGTTCTTACTCTGAGCGCAGTGAAGGACTGTTGCAGGGGGCTCACATCTGTCTACTGCTGTACCCAGTTTCTCTTCACCACATCATTGTAGCGTTGCTTAGGGTTGCACAACAAATCACTGTATATTAAATCATTTTTTATCATTCTCATCTAATATTTCTACAAATAAAAAACTTGTTATCAAAATGAATTGAGAGATGCTATATCGCACACAAAGCTACGCATCAAAGCTTTAAACAATTCGGATTTCAAGTCCGTCTTAAATCAAAAGTCTGATGTATTAATGATTCCTTCTGTTCATACTTGCAATTAAGACAAAATACTCAGTTCTCACTTAGTGCAAAAATATATTCCAAAGTTTATCTGCTGTGGTTGCTGTGAAATTTCTGCTGTCTGAGTTAATCAAATCTTGAGGGTTTTTTTTATTAGTCTTTTTAGGGAAACACTGAGAGGTACCTTTACTGTGACTTTGGAAGATACCTGCTTGATTTAACTTACTCAGACGGCTTAAGTGTGATATTGAAACTGAATATATTCTTACACTGAATGAGGAATATATTCTTACATTGAATGAGGACAGTGGATTTCGCCTCCATCACTGGAAGCGAATTAGGAAGGATGATGGCAAGCTTTAATCCTCCACACTAATTTAATGTCAATGGTCAGCGATAGATTAGGGTCATCGCAGGTCAAGCTACACAGCCTGCAGAGATGGAGTTTGTGTTCACTGCTGACTCTGCTGTACCTCTACCTACTATAGTAATCATTAGTTAATTAAAGAATTTCACACTAGTATAATTAATATAAATTCAATCCAAATTTGGCTAGTGTCTGCTGAAGTACGAACTGTACGTGAACTACCCACAGGAAATTTCCACAACATGGTTTTAGATTTGGATTTGGTCATGTGTGACCAGCAGAGACAGAATAGACAGTTACAGCAGAGTTTAATTCAGTTTAATTAAGTATTTTATGTTTAGTTTAAATCACAAGGTCTGGAAACACTTTGATTTACTCCTGTTGTATTAACTGTAAACTCTATGTGGCGAAACAACTCTGTGACTAAACCAATAATCAAATGAGTAATTGCTGTATTAAAATTGAGATTGACTACTGATTTAGATTAAAGTGTTAAGGTTTCTGAGTATTGTTTTGACATAGACTTTCCAGCTCACAGCTTGTTTATCAAATCATCATTCCAGCTCTATTGATTTCCAGGTAGAAAACAACAGGATCTGCTCAACCATTCAATTTCACTCTCCATGCCACTGGTCTGCTGTATTAATCTGTAGTGATCCTTAAAGCCATGGCAATATAATCTTCCAAATATTTTCATAACATTTCATTATCATATGTTTGTCTCTAATATCCTTATCAAAGGCTTAGATTCTCTGTCTGAAACATTGCCCTTTGTCTGGCTTGTCTCTCACTATCTTAGTTCCCGACTTGTCTGTTTTTTTTCTCCATCTCTCATGGGCTGCCAGGCAAAGACAGGGGGCAGTAAAAGAGCATTACACTGTAATGTGCAGGACAGTGCCCTGCTGTATGGTACAGTTTGACATCCTGGCAATGTAAGAGGCTTTGACCAGAAAAAAAAAAACCTCTAATGTATTGCTATGCAAAAACAATGAGACAAAGAAAGTGAATATTCTTCTTTTTGCATGTATATTTGTTGTTCATTTTTTGTTACAAACTTGCTGCAAAGTGACAGAAAAGAGAAAATAGTAGAACAAGTGCTGGATTTATACATATATATATATACACACTCGTGAATATTTTAGTAGTCAAGTGCCGACACCCTATGAGCACCACTACCTTATAAAAGATTTCTGAATATAATAATTTATTAAGAAATTACATATCAAAAGATACATTTTTTGCTATGAATGCGTTTTTGTCACAGAAAATCAAAATCAGAGGCAATTGTGGGGTTTTTTTCCCTCTCAAAGAGGATTCGGAAAACTTATTTGGTAAAAGAATTTTGTCGTATTCGTCAGTAGAAACTTGAGAAGTTAACAGAAAAATATCCAATTCCTTACCAGTCCATCAGGTTCATGTCAGGTCAAAAGAAAGATGTTGGTATAAAAAGTCATTAGGTGAATATTTGAAGTGAAAATTTACTCATCTGGCTAAAAAATATGTTATAAAAGCTGTTTGATTACATTCTTTTGACATTTATTATTTACCTGACTTTGTAGCAGTGTTGCATAAAGTGTCTGTGCAGGTGCAGACATAATATTAATTTTTGAAATAGTGGCAAAAAAACAAATATATGGAGACTTCATTAAAGGTTTTAGAAAATTTTAAGCAGATTTTCTTTTCATTTTCTGACATTTAACAGACCAAGCAACTAATCAATAAATCAAAAAAAATCTTCAGATCAGTCAATATTTGTCAGCTGCAGCCCTAATTTTCACTTCACCATAATTACCTCTTTGCTTACCCCACAGCTTAACATTACTTTCTGCTCTTTCCATCATCAGTTTCCAGTGAAGCGTTAGAGACCGAGAATTCCTCAGTGTCTCATTATGTTCACAATTACTGTAAAAAGAATTGGTGTTGGAGGATGTTTGTGTATCATAAACACACATAAGACTCCTGGCACGTCTCATTCTGATTTACCGTGGTACATGCCAACCTGAGAGCTTAACCTTGTTTTAACCCCAATAAAACACTTTGAGGTTCTCCTTCAGCCCCATTGTTTCACATCGGACCTGCTTAGCTGCCAATTGACTGCTGTCCACAAGTGTCTTTGTCTATGTGTGTGTGTGTGTGTGTGTGTGTGTGTGTGTGTGTGTTTATTTTCCATGCTCTGTTCACCCAGTCCCCCGACTGACCTGCCAGTGAACCTTGACCACTGCATGTTTCAAAGAAGTCGCGCAAGCTTATTTGCAGGCGGTCTGTGGGTGGACGGACGAGCACGGCAGGCCTGGGATTCCTCCCCTCCGCTACCTCTCTTCCGTGCCCATTATCAAGCACTTGTACTAATTTCTTTTCATCTCTTTGTCCCTCCCTTTTCTGTCTGCCTGCCTGGATATCAAGCTTTTCCTCCATGCTTATAAAACATTGTTTGTTTGTTTGTTTTGCCTGGTGTCGTTGTCCTCCTCCTCTTCTGTCCACTCGTATGCAGTTCTGCTCTGGCAGTGCCCATTGCTCTCATGTAGTTATTTATAGTATGTGTGTATTTCTGAAGAGGGCTCTTCAAGGAGCCGTATCCATTTCTTGATAAATGAAATTCCTTGGCCCACCCCGGGGTCTTAACAATAGCACAACAAGGCCACGGAGCCCAAGCGTCTCCAAACCTCAGGCATTTGTCCTCAGTCACATGCATATTTTGTCCACGAATAGTCTAAAGAGTTCTTCTCTGCTCGAAGTTACTTTCAGTCCAGATGACAACTTAGAGAGATTTAAAATATTGGTGACTGGCTTTCAGCCCCTGTTGGGTTACAGACATGTAATAGAAACACTCAAACCATGGACAAGGACACAAACACACTCAGACAGGACCCAACACCAAATGAGATTTTGAATAGGGAAAAAGTCCCTCAAATATTCCTTCCATGTTCTCTCTGGAACTGTGTTTTTTAAAAGCCATTCTCTATAAATTTGGTACACTTGTCAGTTATTTTTGTTTTGAAATTATTTTAATGATTAGTCAGTTACTCTTTTGTTGGAAAAGTCATTCACAATAGTTTTGATAATTGATTATTTAAGGTATCATTACCTGGTTCCTATTGGTCTGTTGTGAAGATTTGCTTCTTCTCTCTGTCTGAGTCTCCGTTTAGGGCTGTGGGGACTTCACCTTGAAAATTCTGATATTATTATTTTGATGTTTCACTGTTTTCTGACAACTGATTAAGTAATTTATCAAATAAATACAATAGATTTCAGTAAAATCAACAGATTGACAGAAGCAATCATTGGTTGGTGCCCAAATTCAGATAGTAGTTCAGACTGTGGGATTTCAGGTGATGTAAAAATACCTCGCTGTAAATGCATAGTGATATTTAATGGTGTTTAATGGTGTTAGTTTAAGATTCATAACTTTCTGTCCTGCGTTTTAAGTCCACATTTTCAGATGAGAAATGTTAGACTGGGTTCTGGCAGGTGATTGACTTCTGTCTACCTCACTGTTACCACTTCTGTCTGACTCACTGTTTGCTGGTCGTGTGGCTACTTCTTTTGTCAAACTTGGCATTGACAATTATCACCTCACTTATTGTGGAGATGCAGTGTTGGATTTTCAAAGTTATTTGAGTTTGAATACCTTAGAACATGTTTTCATAAATGGGTGGCATTTTACAGCTGTGTCTTGCTTTTGATTGGATTTTTTTTTTCTTTTTTGCCTGTTGTAATATTGTTTTAACTTCTCCTGATGTGATGCTTTCTTTATCTGTGAAGTGAATTACTCAGTTTTTTGTTTTTTTTGTGACCCCCAGAGAAGAGTAGCCCTGAACTGGATTCCATGGCTTTGCTCAAGGACACTTCAGTGGGCTTGAAATTCAGTTATAGTCATTTTTATTCAAGGCCTGAGTTTGCTGTTCTTTTTGACGGGATGAAATAGAGTAGTCATTTTAGATGACTCATAAAATTGCCTCTCATTTAGATGGCCGCATCCTCCTTGAAGTGCTCTAAAAAATATTTATGGTCAATTGTAATTTATTTGAATTTTATTTGAATTTAATTGTTGGAGAAAACACAGAATCTCCAGTTAAAATAATCTGAAAATCCATTACATCCTCTTGAAAATGTTTGTGTTGGAATTAATATATACCATGAACACATGATAAATCATATCTTTCATCAAAAGTCATCACTCAGATCTGACATGTTATCTTTGAACAAATACACAAAAAAGGGGGGGGGCGCGATCCATGGCACGTCCTTACATCGAAAAGACACCAAGAAACTCAGCAAAAGAGGGGAAAAATAAGGAACAAAGAGAGGAGGAAACAGAAAAAAAATATATATCTGAGAATGTCAGGAGGGGTGGGAGATGTGGATTAAAATGGAGCGGCCCCTGGGCTTCTTTCCATATTTGTCTGGTTAAAGGACAAAGTGTGAGGGGGGAAATTGGTCTGTGTGTGTGTGTGTGTGTGTGTGCATGTGCGTGTGTGTGTGTGTGTGTGTGTGTGTGCATGTGTGTTCATGTGTGTGCATGTGTGTGCGCGTGCAGATTAGGGTGTATTATTTGTCCTTGTGTGTGTCAGTTGACAGAACCCCTGGTATTCTTGAAAGGCTCTTATTGACAGACATAATGCCCTTATTGGACATGAGACACGTGGCTGACACACTCCCTTAAGTGTATGTGTAGTCCAAGCAAATGTTGGAATTGTGTATATCTATGAGCATGTATTATTGTGTGTAGGAGCATTAGCTTGAATTGATCTCCACAGCAGAAGTCTTCTCTCTCTGCTAGTTGAGTTCTACCATCACGGGTCATCTGGTTGGTGCCCTCGGGATGTCAGATAACGTGCAACAGACTAGTGAAAATTTTAAAAGTTTTTATTTCAGTGGAAAATGCTGTGGTGACCAAACTTTAATCATGTCAGATAACCTCTAAAATCTTTAGTCTATTAGTGCTTCTGATTGCATCTTTGTAGTGGTCTCCCACTAAAAAAGTTTCAACTTTCAAGTCATTTTTTTTTTAGCCATTCCCTCCGCTTTGGTGTTGTATTTGACAGTGTGACATTGTTTTAATGACTTTACTCACCTATTGAGCAAAGCTTATCAGGTAGCATTAATTGAAAAGCACCGACTGAGGCAAAAGATGATTTCTGTGTCCTCGAAACATCATTTTCAATAAATTAATTCCTGTTATTCTTTGAAGCAAAGAGAATTGGGAAGCTTTGAATGCATCAGCCTCTCTCTCTCTTTTTTTTTTTTTTTTTGGCTGGGGCTTTTGTTTCAATAAATTAAATCAGTAAGAGAAAGGGATGCACGTAAATTTGAGTGGCACCAGACTCCAAAAAGTTGCGGACAGCTTTCTTCAGCCATTTGTCCACACGTAAGCTGAATTTTTTTTTCTTGTAATTCAGTCGACATACTGTGTATGCAAAAGTGTTGAGCCTGGAAAACCAAAGTGAATGTATAAGTTGTGTGTTTACATTCCAACAAGACCATCTTCTTAACAAGACTCTAGCTTGAGCAGCTCTGTGGTGCTGCAAATGTCGACTGTAAAGAAAACTAAACTGTATTTAGGCTCAAGGTTAAGGTTCAAAGTCTGTTTAGAATTTCAGTTTAAAGTTTCACATCAATCCATAGAACTAAACCACAATACAAACCTAATGGTGGCTCATTAGGATTCATCCTCTGGGGACCCTCAATATCTCTATCAAATTTAATTGCAGTCCACCCTGGAACCACACCTTTAACTGTAGATTTAAACTTATTTGTTCTTAACACTCACAAAAGGTAATTTGTGATAAGCAACATGTAATGGGAGCACCTAGATTCTGGTTCAAGTGTTTGTATAATAGTGTTTTTGTATAATTTCAATTTACTTAAAATAAGTGAAAGTCCTGTGGGCATTAGAATAGTCACTAGAATTGTAGTTTTCTATGCAGCTAGGTACTTATATTAATAAAGTTTGTGCCTTTTTAATCAGCAGATTTCAAAAACCAAAATGATTTACATGGAAAAATCAAGCTTTTAAAGAAATTTACAACAATAAACAAAAATAGTACAGAAAATACAATGAAATAACCCAGAAGAGTGAAACCAACAAAATAAAACAGATTAAAAACATCAGAATCTGAAAAATAAACCTTGGAGACAACTGATTTGTAAATTGTATGAGTTCTCTACATAGTCGAAGAAGTCCATATATGTGGGAGATAAAATGTATTGAATGTACATAACAATGACGGCCTTGTGGGTTCGTTGAATTCCTTTATTATTTATGAAAAACCATCTTGTACATTGAGTCCTAACAAAAAAAGGGAAAGTTTCAGTCATGTTCTAGTCTTGTTGAATGTAGTCTTGTTGTTGATTTAAAATTGCAAAGTAGCCCTAAGCTTGAAAAAAAGAAAGTTTTTTTTTTTTTTTTTGCAAACAAGGGGAAAATCTTTTTCTGCTGCCTGAATAAAATCTCTAAAAAAGAGAATGAGAATAAGAACCAGTAACATCTTCATGCTGTGTGTAAGTATGTAAATCTTCCCACTAGGTGGCATGGTGAGGCATCAGTACTCACCTGAAGAACCTGCATCCTCCACTGCTCCTGCATTCACTAATTATGTGATGTAAAATGTGTCTCTTTCACATGTAGTCTCCCTCTTTCCCTCTTTTCCGCCTCCGCTCTCATTACTCCTGTGTCTCAGCCTTTTAACCCCACTCTTTTTTTTTCTAATTTTTTTTCTCTTATCACTTTGGCTTTCTCTCCTCCATCCTTTCATTGCCTCCTTTATTTTCTTTCTCCCCTTCTCACCCCTTTTTCCTTTCCTCTTTGTGTGATGAAAAAGTGCAGTCTTGGCGTTTCAGTCTCATATCAAATGCTCATATGCATAAAGGGAGAGAGCAAGAGAGATGAAGATGCCAACCAGAATGTTTATGTGTGTGTGTGTGTGTGTGTGTGTGTGTGTGTGTGTGTGTGTGTGTGTGTGTGCGCACGTGTGTGCCAGGAGAACATTGCATTGAAGCACCAGTGAACATCTGGCCTATGTGCCAATGATTGGTTGGGGAAGTTCCTCAGGATATAACACTTGAAAATGTCTTGGCATGTTCTCGACAACAGCAGTGCAGTTTGTGCAGGGAGTGTGTATGTGCGCATGTATGTGTGTCAGCTGTATTTTGTGCGCGTGAATATTGGTAAGTGATTATATTTGTGACATATACTGTAAATGTGAGGGATGATTGTATTATGTGTGAGAAAACTATTTTGTTTGAATTAGTTTAAGATGATTGTATTCTTATGATTGTGTGCGACTGATGATTGTATAGTACATCTGTGTAAAATTGTATTCTTGTGTGTGTTTGTGTGTGTATGTGTGGGTGCTTGTGTGTGTGTGTTGGGAGCTTTTACTTCCCACCATTAGCTCTAAACTCTTTTTTTGAGCAGGCGGCTGATTCTTCCCTTGATTACTATTCAGACTTTCACTCGTTTACCGTGCGCCATCTCTCCTTTGTTTTATCTCTCTGTTTATACCTTCTGCTCGCTCGTTACTCCTCTTTCTCTGGAATAATTTTATTTTCTTTGCCCGTGGTTCATAATGGCGCTACTTAGGTTCAACAAGAGGCCAGTAGAAGTTTTTGTTCTGCTTTTAACTTTTCCCATTTGCTTCCATAACAACCTCCTTCTCTTCTCCCATCATTATTCTTTTTATTCTCCTCTATATTTTCATTATTCTTTCCATAATTTCCATTAATTCCGATTAAAATTTCCTCTCTCCTTTGCGACTCTCACACCCTGATTGGTAAATACACACTAGGCTACACATACACGGTTTCGAATGCCACCAATCACCCTGTGTGGCTACCGTGTTTCGTTTGCGCCCGTAAAGGAGGTGGTGGCCCTGGTAGGCGACGTCCGCCCCGGCGCAGGCGGCGGGCGGCGGTCCGTGGAAGATGCGGCCGGGTTGTTAAGTGTTGTTAAGAGAGCGGCTGGCAGCTGTTCCTGACAGGTTGGGGATGGAAGGACAGATGGTGTTTGATTAGTGAACAGACCGCTGATGGAAGGAGAGATGGAGGGATGGTGGGAGGAATGAGGGAGGGGGGATGAATGTCAGTTAGAGAGGGGGGTAAAAGAAAAGATGGAAGGATGGATTCTTGGACTTAAAGGTGGATAAATGGATGAAAATACATAGTTAAAGGAAAATAGATTATAGATAAACGAATGGATAGGTGGTAGATTGTTAATTGATGGATGATTGGAGGAGTCAACGGATAGATGCAAAACTTTTTGACAACTGAAAGGATGTTTTTTTGACAAATTAATTATTGATGAAGGATAGATTAATGGCTGAATGGCTGAAATATTACAGAACGGACAGAGGCATCAATTGAATGCAAAAGAGAGATGGAAGAAAGGATGGATAACAGAATGGATGGATGAATCAGGGTGAAGCAGAAGCATGGACTGATGGAGAAAACAAAGATATGCAGAGCGTGCTGGGAGGAGTGAAAAAAAAGCTGTTGGGGCAGCTGTGCTAAACAACAATTAGCTCCGTTCACCTGGGTGCCATCTTAAAGAAATGATCCAAGAGAACATGCAGCGCTGGCTGATTAAAGTCTGTTCAACAAGCTAAGGGTGATCGTTGCGGCAAGCGATGGTCCAATTCAATCCGTCATTTGTTTGAGTGATGCCTTAAACTTAATGGTTTAAAATGAGCCATGATTAAAGCCAAATTTGGTTTTCTAACAGGTCGGTCTGAGGTCAAACAAGGCTCTTAACACACAAAACACAATGAACACAACATCAAACAGCAGAATGAGGGCTCTACTGTGCAAATGTGCACATGAGATAGTTTAGACAAAGAAAATTTCTTGTCTACTAAACTTTGCTACTACATGAAACAGGTTCCACAGAAGACATGGTTGTCATTGTCCACTTTTAGTAGTTGTCAACCTATACTCCTGATGTTTGTCACTGTGTACACAGGTGCTTAAAGGCTAATTCTTCTCTCTTACTGGAGATGAACTTGGAGGAAAAAAGCAAAAGCTGTCCGCTGTGCTGAATCAAATGAACTAGTTGTCACCAGTTGTGACGATGCAACAGGGGTCATCCCCATCAATGTAATCCGATCAATCTGATCAAAAGACCAAGGCAAAAACAAAAGCAAGACATAAACAGCATAAAAAATATTAGCTTTTTCACAACCACTAACATAGGAGTTCATTTGTGTGCTTATTCTGTAGCTACTTAAATCAACTGATGCTCCTGCCTCATCACAGGCCATTGCATCCATTTACCAATATGGTAAGGGATGTGAATGAAGAGAGAAAAAAAGACATCTCACACTTTCAGACACATACTCGCACCGCAGTTCACTTTAGCAGCAGTTAACACAAAGAAGAGAGTTAGGGCTATTAGAGTTATGTCGAGGAGAGAATAAACTCTCCCTACTCTATAATAACGGCGGCTATTGCCCAAGATGCATCAGTGTCATGCCATCTCCGCAGACAATAACTGTGTTTGTGTCTGCGTGAGTGTGTTTGCGCGTATGACGGGGTGATTGAGAATGAAACAATCAGCAGGCCAACACAAACACAGCTGTTTTATTGTTGCGCTGCTCAGATGTGCTTTCACAGGCAGACGGCGTGTGTGTGCGCACGCGCTTGTATGTGTGTGTCTGTGTGTGTGTGTGTGTGTGTGTGTGTGTGTGTGTGTGTGTGTGTGTGTGTGTGTGTGTGTGTGTGTGTGTGTGTGTGTGTGTGTGTGTGTGTGTGTGTGTGAGATCATATATAGCAAAGACTGACCCCACCTCCTGTTCAGCCCCTCCTGTTCTGATGAAAAGCTCTGGCAGTGGAAGCTAATACACAAGATACTGCTCATCTCTCCCTGTCTGTGTATGTGTTTTTCGTTCTTAAAGATGAAATTAGCAACAGGTTCTTTTTGTTTTTTTTTTTTTGTTTTCTGTGTCTTTATTGTCTCCCAATGTGTCGCTTAGTATTACATACCAGTAAAAAGATCAGGCAACTCCTGGTTATCTATGTTAACTTACAACAACTTGTACAGCTGCATTAATCTCATTCATGCTCACACACCACTGGCCGTCGTTGCTGTTTTTCTGAGGCCCCTTTCTAAATCCCGCCTGGAAAGGCACTCTGATTGGTTGGATATTTCTCCAACTGGTGGTAAAAATGTGGTGTGTAAAAAGTTGTAAGGGTAAAGTTAATCACAGTTAAAACCAACAAATATTTAGCTATTGAAAAAACTAAAAGTGGGTAGTATTACGATTGTCATCGATACCTGTAAGGCCATCGTTGTCCTTCCAGCCATTGTACGCTCTCCTCTCACCATAAAAATCAAAGGTAAAAATAGTCTTAAACAGGCTTTTGTAAGCTTATAACCTTCATTTTTTTCCTGGATTTATTTCTGTTTGACTTCTTCATATAGTAGAAAGTGGATTATTACAGATGGCTTTATTATTCTAATATAATCACGGTACATCAGGCATCATTACATGCAAATGTTGCCATATAATTTTTTGGGATTTTATTTAAACTCGAGCACAGAAGAATTTGTAGCCATGTTTCATACACCTTGCTTTTTATCCCTTTCATATTTTCTGGTGTGTGTATGTGTGTGTGTGAGGGAGAGAGATTGAGAGAGAGAGAGTAAGAGGAGAGGCACATTGAGTGCTGGCACTTTATCCCATGCTGGTGATGGTGGTTGGCATTGTGTGATGCCAGTTAGTGTTTGGCGCCAACGCACAGAGGGCATGGTGTGTGTGTGTGTGTTTGTGTGTGTGTGTGTGTGTGTGTGTGTGTGTGTGTGTGTGTGTGTGCGTGTGTGTGTATGCTAGGGAGGTAAGTGGTGTGAGAGGAGGGTGGATGAAATAAAAGCTATTAGAAAGGAAGCAGAGAGGAGACGGAAGAGGTAAAAAAAATGGAGGAGAGTAATATCAGTGATGGAGGGCTGAGAGAGGATGAACAGTGAAGGGATAGAGGAGCGAGAAAGATGGTAGGGCAACAGGGGCAGACAGGCCTCGTCCCTTTGCCTTTGTGTGTGTGAGTGTGAGTCTGTACCTATGTCTTTTTGTGTGTGTGTGTGTGTGTTCGTGTCTGTCCCTGTGTCTTTGTACTGGCTAATCTAGGCGTCAGCAGCTTTTTGAGGCTTTTGTGCTGACAATAATCACACGGCGCTCCTCTTTTCAATTCATCAGCAACAACAACAAGGGATCACATGTCCCCTATACAGAATCCAGAGAACGAGGGAGAGGGAGGGGGGATGGTGGTGGCGGTGGTGGTGGGGGGGCATGTACAGAGTTAAAGTGGCCATCGTGTTGCCTAGTTACTGCTGGGGTTGATGGTGATTCGGTGTGTGTGTGTGTGTGTGTGTGTGTGTGTGTGTGTGTGTGTGTGTGTGTGTGGGCAGGCGCATGCAAATGGTCAACACCCTCTGCACCTCTGCTTGGTGCAAATAGAAGAGAGAAAAGTACAATTGCACACTTACAAACATTACCTCCTCCTTTTTTTTTTTTTTTCAAAGAATAATTTATTTCATGTTGCAGTGTGATGGATAAACAATGAGTAAACCACTGGTCAAATCTGTAGCAAGCATTAATAATAATCATCATCATCAGAATAACATTAATAGGAATAATTATTTCAATTATAAATAATAACCGTATCAGAGTGATCAGAGTAATTATTACATCTATACAAGCTACAAATATCAGCATTTTGTTGTGTTTTTTTTTTTCCTTTTTTTTCTGCTGTTAAAACCTTAAACACTTCACACATGACCTGGCTGGTGCAGCTGCCCCCCCGCCCCCAGAGCAGAGAGAAATAAAGCCAAGTTTCTATACTGTGGGCTAAAAATGTAAAAATGTAACATTTCTGAATGTGGGAGCAAATTTAAGGACACAACATGATTGTACCACACTCAGTCATCAGAGTTTTTAAAAGTGTAAAAATCCTCAGTACAAGTGTTTAAGTCCAATCCATACTTAAAAGAAGAATCACAATTCTGTCGTTTTTTTAATCATGTGTTTTGATGTGCTAGAATGAAACACTTTTACATATTTGACTTGCATGTATACAAATTACTTCAAAAATAAAATAAAAAAGAAGGACATATATATGATTTTGAGGTTCTGTGAAGTGTAACGTAAAAATGAAACACAAAACGACAATACCAAAGTGGTAAAGCGTCAACCATGGCCTAAGTACTCCATGATGCGTTTATGAATTATCCTATATCAGTGCTATAGTTTGAAAATATAAATAAACCAGTAGTAGCATTGCCATCATCATTTTGATAATGGTGTATGTCTAAAATGCAGTACAGAAATGCCAGAAAAACACAGTATGTTTGAGGTCATGTTTTTGCCATTACATAGCTTGTCCACTGGAGAGCACTGACATGAACATTTGTCCTGCAAAATGTTGATCATAAATCCTAAATAACGAAGTTTAAGAGCTCCTTAATGTGCAGAGAAAAGTGTTTTGCACAATTGCACGCAAAAGGTGTGAAGGAGATAAAGCAGTGGTTCAAAACAAGCAGCTTTCATCAGGCTTTTGATACTTTATATGTATTCATTGCCTGGTGAAGGTCTGAAAAATAGATATTTTTTTGTGGGGGGGGGTAGGTTTGTGTTTTTTTTCTATGAAAAAAGAAAAAGGGCTGTTTTCAAATGTCATTTCTAGTATCTGCCTCAAAAATCTAGTTTGGTCAGGCTCTAGTAATTAAGTAAATTTGGTACTTTGCATGTTTTGTCAAAAAATATGGAAAAGGATATTGGGTAATCACTTAATCTGTTTTCTAACAGTTCAAAATAAATGTTTGTTTAATATTTGTCCTCCATTTTGACTAACTCTTTTTCTCAAATTGTACAAATGGGACATGCATAGTATCAGTCGTTTAATTTCATAAGAAATGAAACGGTAAGCTATTTTGTCATCGATGCTCTGGGTGCCTGAATGCAACATGAGCCAAAAGGGGCAGCTGGGTAAGGGGGTGGGCAGGGGGGAGCCACACAGTCAAGACAAACACCCAGTAAGTCTCAGTACAGTAAGAAGAGGAAGAAGTAAAAAGAGGAGGGAAAATGAAGGGGAATAAACAACAACTAAATTTGTTTTTTTGAAGATTTGGGATCACTACTGTGCTTTCCTGTTCAAGGGATGTGTGTGTATGTGTGTGTGTGTATGTGTGTGTGTGTGTGTGTGTGTGTGTGTGTGTGTGTGTGTGTGTGTGTGTGTGTGTTGTGGTTGTGAGTGTCTGTGTAAGGGGCCAAGAAGGTGTAAGTTCATACAAAGGAGAAAAAATACAGAAACATCACCTTTTTTTCCAAAAATGTCCATGTAACTTAAAAACATCCACAATAAAAAGATTTTATATATTATCATCTTTATTTTTAGTTCCCTCCCGACCCCAAATTGTTGGCTGAAGATTGATCCATAATCCTCCTCGTCCCTGAGGGAGGACGAAGAGTGATCTTGGATGAGGTGGAGGAGGAGGAGGATGTGGTGTTTTTTTTCGGCAAGGAGGAGCTTTTCTTGTAAGTGCAAGGAGGTTCACTGTTTTCACCGTTTTGCTTTTAATCTATAAAAGTCTCAACACAATTTGTTAAGCTGAGCGTCGTCTGACTCAAGTGTCTCAGCCCTCGACCTCGGAGAGGAGGTATATTTTTTTCTCTATAAAACATCTCGAGGGCAAGGTTTGTCTTTAAAAGATGGGGTGACCAAAAACAACCGCAGACAAACCTCTCTAGACGTCTCCAAGTAGATTAACTTCAAGTTCCCGCATCGCGTCACCAACGCCAAACTCCCTCAAACGCACTTCACCGAAGACCTCAACCTATTCTAGCGTGCCTCTAGAGGCCTTTTTCATAAAGTCTTCTCACAGTCCTTGGAGGTTTGTCTGGCTTGCCGTGTTTCCCCCCCTGTCCTAGTCAGTCGTGGAGGAGCTCCTGTAGGCAGTTGGGAGATTTGAAGACCTCAGGAACCTCGCTGTCCAGTTTGCAGATCACCTTGTAGATGGCCTTCTTCCAGGACGGGTCTGCGTCTTTGCCGGCCACGATGGCGTTGAAGAATTCACGGAGAGTCACCTGGGCCACCTCCAGAAATCGGTCGGGGACCTGAAGGACAAAGGGGGGGGGGTGGACAAGGGAGGCGAGAAAGAGGTAGAATGAAAAAGGAAATCGTGAGCAATAGGTCTGCTTTTGTTGTTTGAACTGAAAAGAAAGAGGAACTTCCCCTCAGTCACCTTGTTCCTTGTCCTAAATATAAATTTACTTTATTTATGACCATAAAAAACCTTGATACACAGAACTGTGCTACTTCTGTATAAGAAAAATTAAGAACATTCCACAAAGTGCCGAGTGCATTCAGATCTTTCTAGTAGAAATGATCTTGAGACATAGTTATATCGTCAAAACTATGTAGACACCTTAACGTTATACCCTAGATTTGATTGTTGGGTATCTTATTTTAAAACCATGGACCATTGTCAAGAAAAAAAGTCCTACCAAGAGATACCAGGTCAAACTCCTGACTGAAATGCAAAATATCTTAAAAGGAAAATGTAGAATAAGAAAACATAAAGATTATGCCTTTAGAAAAGCAAGATTATGACTTAAAAAGTTATTCTACGTTCCAAGATTCCAAGATAATTTATAATGAACAAATGGTTTAATTAAAAAATAAGGGCACTGTTGTTCCACTGAACTTCTCATGCTTCAGACTTTTTCAGAAAAGCCATTGTTTGACTGAACCGTATCACTGAAGTGTGTGTGTGTGTGTGTTTTCAGGTGTCCATGTATTTCTATTCCTGTAGCAAGTTCTTCAGTGTTAAACTTCCCCTAAATGTACTTCCCCTTTCTTAACAGCATCCAGCTGTGTGTGTGTGTGTGTGTGTGTGTGTGTGTGTGTGTGTGTATGAAAGAGAGAGAGCGATGTCAAGTTCCTTAAGCACACACACATACACTCACACACACTGACAGGTGACACACTCAGTCCTTGACAATGGCAGGTGAACAGTTGTCTGTGATCTGTCACTGTTTGTGCGTGTGTGTGTGTGGCAGAGTTTAAGCAAAAACGAAGGGATTGCTAGGGTCCAATTGTCCTTTGTGCATGCAGGCATAAATATACTGTCATCACAAGGCTGTGTGTGTGTGTGGGGGGGGGGGGTAATGTATATGTGCTCATAGCAGTGTTTGACAGCAAAACAATGATGCACACACACACATGCATACACACACATTTTTCATTCTTTATTTTGCCCTTTCTCCCGGGGGCAAGATCATACAAAGACACTAAACAACCTGACGAGGTTTCTCTCCCTCCCCCCTTTTTTCCTCTTTGTGCCTTTTTTCTGCATGCAGATGGACACACACACACAGACTTACAAACACAAGGCTGACACTTGCAGACGAGTACATGCTCCTATACGCCAGAAACCAACACACACACGCGCGCACACAGAGGACAGCGGAGTGCTGTCTGGGTGTAACCCCCGTCATGCGTGGTGGGACATGCCAAGGTTAGCCGCCACTAGAACGGATGAATCACCCTCCACACACACACACACAACACCCACACAACACACAAAACACACACACATACACCCTAAATGAATCCCTGGACTCTCGTATACTCTGTCTACCCTCACCGACCCTCTCTCTCCTTTTAGCTGGCCCCTTGAGACCACAGTTATTTCAATGAGACCCTCTGTCACTGTCTTGGTATAGACACTACTGTGTACACACACACACACACACACACACACACACATTCTCACATTACACACATCGAAATTTAAACTTCCCTGGTGAGATCCATGTTTATTACTTCGTACTTGTAAACTTTCTGCTTTATTACAACCTTTGTCTTAATTTTGTTTCATATTTTCTTTGGCCATCCCGTCAGTCTTTTGACTAACATGGCAATTTAAAACTAGTTAGATCATATGACCTCTTGTGTTTCTTTCCCAGTCTGTCTTCTTAAGAGCTCAGCAATTAACTTGTTGAACACAGTCTTATTATTAGAGACAGGAGTGATGACCATAAGTACAAAAAGACATGGCAGTATTGAGCAGGTGCCAAAATTTTGACGCAATTTTTTTTAAAAAGCCCCAAAGTCAAGCTGCTGTTTTTAAATAGCTGCTATGAAACTGTCCATTGGGGTAAATTAAACATTTGAAACCTGAGCTTGATTTTGGAGATGAATTTGCCTTTGAGGCTTCCTCTCCCTCCTGGATTACATCTCTTCATCCTTTAGTTTTTAGAATTTTATCTCAAATCCATTCCATTCACTCCAGGTTAGTCCCCCCCACCACCACCAACACCCCAAAATCTTTGACCTGTTTACCAATTGATTGGTGATATTCAGATTGAAGCCTTTTCTCTAGTGTAGCAATGAAATCTGGATCTTGTGACTTAATACCTTCATCAAACCTGTCTCAACCCTAGTCTGTCCACTGTTTGTGATTTATATCTCAGATTTCTATCAAAATAAAACCAACACACACAGTAGGACAGTAATTGATTCAGTGAAACTGGCTTGGAAAGGTCCTGGCCTGAGTGTCTTTGTGTTGCATTGCTTCCTATTGCCTCGTTCAGCATGGTGATCTTTAAAAATGTTTCAGGATGGCAGCGTCATCGAGCGGTTTGAGGCAAGGCTGCGACGGGGAGGACACCGCTGATTTACACAGAGGTAAGGAAACACAAGGAGAAAGAGTGAAATGAAGCAGGGAGGATATTGTGCGTCCGGTCTGGGTATCAACTGGACGACACACACAAGCGCACACAGACACACACACTCGGGTCCAGATGCCCAGATTTGTCTGGCCATCGTAAATCAGTCCAATAAAGAGATCTAAATTAGGCCATCATCAATACAGATGGGCCTGTTTCCCCTGTGTGTGTCTGAGTGTGTGTGTGTGTGTGTGTGTGTGTGTGTGTGTGTGTGTGTGTGTGTGTGTGTATGTGTGTGAGTCTGTGTGTGTGATTTACTCCTGGCTTGGATCTTGATATGATGTCTAGTTGCCAGGAGAGAGAGAGAGCAGGCGAGGAATGGGGAAAGTGGCAAAGAGAAAGAAAAGATAGAGGAAGAAAGACACTTTGTGCCCGGTAAACATAATTCGCATGATTGCTCTGGTTTGGTGGGTAAATATTGGATGAAGGGAGGCTCAATTACTCTCCCTTCTCACACACACACAGGCACACAGGCACACACACACAGAAGGACAAGACCCTGTAAATCTCTAAATCGCTGCCCAACAAAGAGGCCTACTGGGACTCCCTCCCTCCATCCTCGTCTCCTTCCATTCTCTCATCCTCCCACTCCTCCCCCTCCGTCCTCCTCCTTGTTGGGTTGTCTGTCTCTTATCTCCTTTCTTGGAAATGTAGTCTTATTTATTTTTTGATATCTCTTAACAAACCACAAGCTCACTTAGCCGTTTATTTGTCACCACACATCCCAACTGATGGTGTATTTTGAGAAATTTGAAGTTGGAAGGACCTACAGAAACATTCGCTGCCCTCAAGAAAAGTTATCTGCATTAAGGCAACTTCACCTGTTATTTGCCTCACCATTTTAATGTACTGCTTGTTCTAAATAGAATTAAAATAATAATATAATAATAAAATAAATTAAAAAATAAATTAAAATAAATTAAAAAAAAAAAAACGGTCTGGAGTTCTACACATTTTAAAGCAGCAGCTACAGCAGATGGTTGTCCGAAACAAACGACAGCCACTCTGCAGAAACTCAAGCTATCACTAGAAAACCTGAAGTACAGAAACAGCTCAGCAATAAGCACTTAGCAACAGTGACGTCTACTTTGCTAATTTTGTCTTTTTTTTTTTTTTTTTTTTTTACAGTGCAGGCCACGAGCACAAAAGGGCAGTTTTGTACAAAAACATTATTTTTAGGACAAAGGAGAGCATTTTATAAGTAGGTTACTTCTTTACAGACCCACTGTCCCATTTTACACCTCAGAAATAGAAAAACTTAACATAGATTTAAGTTACACACTGGCAGGAGATCAACACAGATGGCACCATTGCCCAGAGAAGACATTTTTCTTGGTCCTCACTGAGAATATCCTCACTTTATACATGACAGTTTGGCACAGTGACACACACAAGCGATCAGATCACTTTATCGTATATGTAACATTTAAAACGCCATAAGCACCCAGCTCCCAATCTCCTCCAGTTCTTGCCCCTTTAGATGTGCTACAGGTCTCCCCCGAACTAAAATATGTCACATGAAAAAACAGTTCTTCCTTGGTGTAGGTCAGAATTTTCCCTTTAAACCAGACAAAGGTATGTAAATATTACATAGTGACAACAGTGTAAACATTGTCTTGATGAATTGTTGCCTACTTTGCGAATTTGGTCTGTCATTGCTAATCATCGCTGCTGATGTAATATTGATGTTTGTCTAAGCTTCTTGCTACTGTCACTGTTCATCCTGCTCAGCAACAGTGGCAACTGTCAGCTATTTGGCTTTGAGACTTTTTGAGGATGGGTGAGGTAACTCCAACAAAAGCAGCTTCTTTCTAGAAATGGGTGTCGGTATCCTAATCGCGAAAACAAAACAAAATAAAACAGATTTCACTAATGAAACCAGTTGTGTTTCTACATTTGAACAAGTAGAATTTCCAATTTTCCTTGTTTCATACATTATTATGATGATATTAAGAAGTCAGACCTCAGTAACTGAGTAAAGGACCTAAAACCATTGGAGATTTTTTCGCAGTGTGAGGCAGTAAAATGGCAGTGAATAATAGTGATAAACTTGTGAAAAAAGTTCAGCAATAAGATCCTTGTATAATAAGTGTGTTGACTTTCAGAATTCCCTCGTTTTTTGTCTTATTTCTCTAATTCTTTCAGCTTCCAATTTCCTCCTTAGCACCATTAGACTTGACTCTTTATCCACTTCTACAAGCTATCCATCCTCTCCAGCTCTCATCAGCTGCTCACCCTCCTCTCCTCTCTCACCTCTCCTCTGCTTCCTTTCTTCTCCTTCCCCTTTTTGCTCCCCATGCCCCTCCTTGCTCTCCCTCTGCCTCCCCTCCACTCCACTCCTCTGAATATAAGCCACTCCTCTTTCTCCATCTTCCACCATCTGAAGAGATTAATGCTTCCTCCTCGTCGCGCCCTCAACCTGAGACTGATGCAGACATCTGGGCTGTGTGTGTATGTGTGAGTTTTTAGTGTGTTTTGCGTGTCCTCAGTTGACTCATTCATCCCTTCATACGTCTTTCAGCCTTCCTGTCTCTCCCCCTACCTTTCTATCCTCACTCACTGCCTTGCACAAAAGAAAAGAGACACACACACAGACACACATTCACACACACTGGGTTCCTAAGAAATCACTGCACAAACACCATATGTCTGATTAACATTTGTCTGTGTTATCTCATCATTAATCATTTTTCAGCTGTCTTGTCCCTTATAAGCCATACTTCTGGTCTTGCTGCAGGATGTGGTTCTTTTCAAGTTCAGATGACCCTTACACGTACACACACACACATACACATAAACACACTCACACACACCTCGACACCCTTCATTTTGTTGCCATTCATTCGCTCTGTGGCCTTGAGGTCAACTTTGCTGTTGGTCAGTAGAGTATTTTTCTATCACAGAGACAATACTGGAACTCTTTCATCTGCTGTTCCTTCTGTGGACTGAACAAATGCTTTGTGTGTGTGTGTGTGTGTGTGTGTGTGTGTGTGTGTGTTTGTGTGTGTTTGTGTGAGAGAGAAAGAGAGACTGAGTGGACATATCATTTTTGTGCCAACACACGAGCATCTGCTTCCTTTTTCCTCCTCTTCTCGCTCACTCTCTCGCTTTCCCTGGTATCAGGCCTGGCTTTAGTCACACACACCCTGGCAGGAAAATGCAAAACACACACACACTCTCACACAGACAGACAGACAGACAATCAGACAGACAGACAGACACAAACCAGTTTTTCCTTCACTCTTTCTCATCCCTGTCTTTTCTTCTTATCCTTTCTCCTACAGTGAGTGCTAATTGATGAAATATGTACTTTGACAAATTAATTAATTTCGTCTTTTGTTTATGTTTTGTAGATAGAGATGCTACTGCAACCTAACAGTCATACAAAGATCCCCTAGTCTCCTTATAATGTATGACAGTGTTGTATGGGTTCTTCCCTGATACACAATTCTATCTCATACTTAGGCTTTGAATGTTATAGTAGGATGTAGGAACACTGTGGTCGCTTTGAGGGTCTGTAGCTGAAGTCGTGTCCCAGCACTTACTAATACACTTGATTCTTTTCCCTAAATTTTCCCCGTCTGTATCTGCATTCCTGTTTTCCCATTTTAATTTCTCTTTATCTTAGGGAATGTAGACTGAGCATGCTTTTGCTTCTCCTAGTCACATCCACTCTCACTGTAACATAGATTCATACATTTGAAGCACACACTGTAATTTTGGTCCACAACATTGTATTTTTGTTTGATTCTCCAAGAAAACACACCTCGACTGCACAAAGGTGTGTTCTCCCCCTTTACCCTGTGAGCTCTTGAAACATCTGCACATGGTCTCCATTCTTCTACCAATCGTACTAGCTGAATGTTCATAACTGTCCTCCTCTAGCATAATGTAGTAGCATAATTTGACTTGAAATGGCTTTTAATGTCAAATTGTGTTTCTTAAACATTTAGGAGCATCTAATAAAACCACAAGCTGCTACTCCTGGCTTAAGACTCAGTTCAGATTGTCATCGAGACATAAATAAGTACATCAGAGGTGTGAAAAAATAGGAGCGACGCGCGGGGGGGGGTTAAGTACAGTGGACCATGAAATATAATCCAGGAAGTCCAGTGTGAGGAACAGATCCATGAGTCGGAAGCCTTTTTAGAATGGAAAAAAGTTCATAATATTAGAAGAAGAATTGCTTTTAGATCGCTCCTGGAACTTATGGATTAAAAAAGGCAATGACTGGCAACCCTTACATAGCTACCTACCTCAGAAACTGAAGGATTAGGCCAATGAAAGGACTTGGTTTCAGGTTTGTGGGGGGGAAAAAAACAAAGTATTTTGTTATTCAGAAACCTGAAAGACTTACAAAACCAATTGCCTATGAAGACTTTTGAATGGGACTCGCCTTCAAGGACTCAAGATGCCTCTTGGACTTGTCTCAGTCAGTCTAAAAACAGCTCTGGTTGGGGGTTTAATCTCCTGTTCAAGGTCGTCCTAACAGCAGTTGTTAAGGGAAGATGAGGCAATAGTCCATTTAATTTATGTCGTTTCTATGGCCCGTCAGGGGAGTTCGGCTCTGTTCCCCTGTGTTCCTGCTTCACCTCACATTCTCACACATTAATAGCACAGACAACAACCTGCTGGTAAGGTGCTCTTTGACACAGTCACCCACATTTGTGCCAGCCAGAGAGCCGGCATTCCCAAGTGGGGCGGGGAATGGTTATGTCTTTCACAGACATAAGACTAAAAAGAAAAACACCCTGTCGCTTTTGAGAGAAATAACCGACGATTCGATAGCAAATAAATCCTCCTCGTTTCTATTTAGACAATATCTTGACCTCAGGTTCATAGTTTATTTTATAGCTGCAATTTAAAGTGAGAAATTAAATGTAAAAGTGGGCCTGGAGGTTCCCCCAGGACATCAGCAATATGTTTCCTTTCTCTGCTGCTCTTTTGTCAATCAGTCACTGATCTCACTGTCACCAGCACAATGGCAATAAAGTTTCTCTTTGTTCAGACTGCATGTGACCGAGAGGAAGGGTCTGCGTCCTGAGATTGCGTCTGTGTGTGTATGTGTATATGTGTTTGTCTGTTCTCACTATCTCATGAGCGTGTGTCGTCTTTTTGTGTGCAGCTGCTGCGTGTGTAGTTGTGTGTATGTGTGTGTGTGTGTGTGTAATCTGTGCTTCCTTGTGTGTGTGTGTGTGTGTGTGTGTGTGTCATCCATAGAGGACAATAGCCTGGGTCATCTGACTGAGAGGCTGCAGACCACTAGTATCACATGACAGAGGCTGAAGGCCACGTCTTTGTTACCAGGCCTATTGTTAAAGCTAAGGAGACAGCTGGGGCAGGGGAAGGGAATCACTGCATGCACAACACACACACACACACACACACACACACACACACACACACACACACACACACACACACACTCACTCACTCACTCACTCACTCACTCACTCATATTCAAACACATATACAGGAAGACCATACACAGTCAAACATGCACAAACATACACCGCCCCCTCGTGACTCCAATCAGGCTCAGTGACAAAGATGATGCCTTTGTCGTCTCAACTGGAATACGAAGACACACATACACACACGCACATACACATACACACACACACACACACACACACTGCCTGCAGATAGCTATAATTATAGTGACAGAAACTGGCAGGTGGCATTGTCTGTACCATACCACTTTCTGTCAACCAGCAGCAGAGGGGAAGAGACATTGAGGAAGACTTGGTGGCTCAGGGCTTGGACTTGCTTGATGACACTTGGTGACAGCAACATGTAGTGTTTGCTCACGTGTTTGTCTGTGTCTGTGTTTCTGTGTGTCTTAAACCCTCTTTCCTCTAAATATATGTATATATTTAACAAATTGCATTAGCAAATAGTTTTGTAGGAAATGTAATGACATCAGGATTAATTTTTTTTTCTGAAACATAATGACGAAATGTTTATACATATATTTTATATGTATATTTTACTGTAGTCTATAATTCTAAGGTTAGGGAAAGACATCTTGGTTAAATTTTGAAAAAGATAATGCTAAAGATAAATCACAAAATGTGATGTTTTCCCTCTTCAGAATTTCAGCTAAACCCCGATGTTTTTCTTAATCTTAAAGTGTTTCAGTTCTCAGAAATATATCTGGCAAATCAAATTAGTGACATATAATGGCAGTGTATCAAACTCTGGTCCATTAGATATGAAACATTTGAATTTTTTTTTTACGCAGTAATTACTGTAGAAGTCCACAGACCTACACTGGTTGTTGTTAGAAATCCCTTAATTTGGATTGATTCCCAAAGACACCCAAGTTATTTCTATTGAATAGGGAGTCTTGGTGTCCTATGATAGTCTAAAATTCAGTGTCAGATGTGTTGTTTTAAGGATGTTTCCAGGCAGAACATTAGTTATTTAAGTTTCAGAATTCCTTGGCATAAAAATAGTCAAATTACAGATAATGAAATCTGGTGTAAAGTATCATTTAGTAGGAGCTTGATTCCAGTAATGTCTCTAGTGGCAAAAGCCTTGTAAAACCAACATCACATTGAACCCTAGTGTGTAAGATGTAGCAATTGCCAAAAGCGCTACGCTCAGGATGAAAGAGAGAGATCAGAGTCGGAGAAAAGGAAAAAGAAAGCAGGACAGGTGTAGTGTTTGAAATTCACCGCTTCGCTAAAGGCTGAGCTGTTACTCCTAGTGTGTGTGTGTGTGTGTGTGTGTGTGTGTGTGTGTGTGTGTGTGTGTGTGTGTGCCTTCTGGGTAGGTTACATACAGAAGAGAAGAGAGGTGAGGACAACAGAAAGACGGAGAAGACAAGAGGAACAAAAATTTATAAGCAAAACACTAATGTTAGATGGATCTTTACTATTTTGGTGTGTGCAGATTACTAGAGCAGTACTGGGAACAGTACATAAATAAAGCAGTAAACCCAAACTTCAGCACCGAGGCGTTATTTAAAGCTGCAGAGCATTTCCTGTGGGAAGAGGGAATTTAATAGAAAGGCCGCTCTGAGAATCGATTCCTGAGAGTCGAGCTTGGCCCCTTTGTCAATGGATGTGCATGAAGAGGAAGCGGAAAAGATGAGTGAAACGGTGAATAAGGAGAGCAAAAAGACGACAAAGAATCTAAAACGGCGGAGAAAGACATGAGAACTTTAGCCTTTCATGAAGTGCACAGCTTATGAAACCAGATAGCCCTGAAATGTGAGTGTGTGACCACTCTGTGGCCTCCAGGTGTGTGGGTGTGAGTGTGTGTGTTTGTGTGTGTGGTTCAAAGTCAAAGGGCAGATTTTGGTAGCAACCACACCCACCCTTCAAGGGAGTGTACCTCTGCTCTTTCAGATGAACACAAATGAGTATCTGTGTGTGTGTCTGTGTGTGTCTGTGAGGCGCAGCTGTGCTGTCGTTTGGTGCTGACAGAGCCAATGAGGATCCTTGAACTGGAAAGATGAGAATGTCCTCTAGAAGGCTTCATAAAAACGTCTCATTGTCCCTCCTCACCCAACACACAGTCACACAAACACACACACACACACACCAAAATATGACAGCTCTATCCCTTTCAACATTCCAGGTCTCTACTCTTTGCTTCACATTCACATGTAGTTTGCTATTGTGCCTGTGTGTTTATGTGTTTTTGGTGGAGAGTTTGGAAGGGTGTGCATGTGCACTGGCATGTCTAAGTCACCAAAGCGTAGTTGTACTTCAGATATTGCACCAAAACTTCATAACACACAAACACACACTTAGACAAATTAAGAGTAGCATGCCCAATGTTGCTGGCAGACTTAACCAACGACTCATCAATCTGTTCTCAATATTAAAAAAAAGAAAAAAGAAAAAGAGGAAACGTTTTCTTCCTCTTGGCAGAAGGTAGAAGCTGACACCTTTCCCTGAGTGTCCTGGCAAAGAAAATCTCTCCGTCTCTTTTTGTTTTCCCTCTTTTTTTTTTTTTTGAAGATGATTCTATTCCCTGTTTCCTTTCCCCTTTTCCCAGCCTCCTTCCTTTCTTTGCCTTCCTCATTAGTTAGTGGGAAGAGCTGCAATTAGGACAAAATTGTTTCAGAAAACAGGGGAGGGGAAGGAGGAGGTGGGAGACAGTAAGGATGGAGAGAGAGAGAGAGGGAGAGAAAGGGAGAGAGGGAAAGAGACAGAGACAGAGGTAAACAAGAAAGAGGAGTTGAAAGAATGTGGCTGGAAAGGGAAGGGAGGGAGGGTAATTAATGAAGCTGCTATAATTACTGAGGCCTGTTTACGCCAACTTTGGAAGACACACACACAAACACACAAACTCCCAACAAATGACACTCACCTTTCCACAGCAATAATCTACAATTACTATTAAAATGCTGGCCATGTGCGTTGACTAATGACACAAGCTTTTTCTAATAACCCGTCAAACCTTAGACACTTTCTTATTTCACTGAGTAGACAGTGTTGACTAAGAAAACATAAAAAATGCAAATGACTTAACCTTGCAAGGCCAACTTTGACCATGTAATTTGACTAAGAGCAGGTATTGTGGAAACCAATGCTGTTGAAGAATAAAGATGAGGAAATGATGAGACAATCGCACAAAGGAGAATTAGACAAGATGTAAATAAGACGGAGCCTGGGAAAGAATAAGACAAAAGTCGTAAAGAAGGAAAGAAATGAAAGGAAGTGTTGAGGACTGAGAGAAAAAGGGCAACAGTGGAGGAGGAGGAGACTGCAGGGGACAGAAAGGGAAGCGAGGACAAAGGCAAACGAAAGAGGGACAAAAGAAGAAGGGGATGAGGATAGGAGGTGACGAAGAGACCATCTCGACAGAGGATGGATTCAGCAGGAAGGGAGGGAGGAAGGAGAGGGAGCAAGGAAAGAGCAAAAGGAGGTGGGCGAAGGAGGGGAGGAGGGGCCGGGTGTGTGATGGGGGACAAACCAAGGTGGAACTCTGATGATGCTAAATTTGGCAAAAGGAGGAGACTTCTGTATATGTATGTGTGTGTGTGTGTGTGTGTCTGAGACTTGCTGAATCGGCCGTGGTTCCAGTTTCACGCCTCTGAGTTTCACAGAGGGGGGAAGAGAGAGAAAGAGGGGGAGAGAGAGCGAGAGAGAAGGAAAGAGTGGGTCCCTAGCCAGTAATGTTCCCCCAGGGCGGACGGGATGGAAAGGATGGTGGGAGGGAGGGAAGGAGGGAGGTGAGGGGGGGGAAGGAGGCAGGCAGTAAAGGGGACAAAGTAAGAGAAGGAAATTTATACTTACCTGTGCAAACACACCATCACGGAATAGCACAGAAGGACGCACATGTTCTTTCTCAAAAGCCTTTATCAGCATCTTCTCCTGATAACCGTTACACCCTATGAAGTTCACCTAAAAATCTCTACAATTTTTAAACTCGTAAACGTAAGTTTTGATAATGATTTCCTTCCTCTCATGCATTGTATGTAAATAAACCTCTAGAGCCTTGAAAGTAATTGTCTCCTCTGCTCTCTGATCTTGGGTCTGAGGGTTTCACCGCCAGCTGTGATTGTGTGTCACGTCAAAACCATTGCAGGGGAAAACTGTGTATTTGACCTGCTCCTGCTTGTTAAAATGCCCTAACAAGCATCTGTCTTTTTTTTCTTTAACTCTTCTTAAGTACAGTCCCGATCCTGGTTCCTTCTGAAAGGGAACTTTTTGGAGTTTACCTCCACAGTGTTTACTGCCCTATTCTCCCTGTTACAAAGGGCTAAAACGACGAAGCCATAGTTACTGTTGCAGTGATATCTGGATCTTGAGAGGGTTTGCATCATTTGAACCATGGGGCTTTGTGCTTTCAAAGTATAGTTGGCTGCAGTGTGTTAATCTGTAGTGTATCTCCTGCTGGGTCTTCTCAAGTCAGTCGCATTTTGAATTGGATCTAATTACCCTCAGGTCTGTGTGAGTGCATGTCTGACAAACATAGACAAACAAGAGTGAGAAATGTATTTTTTTGATACTGAGTTGTTTTAAGGGTCTGAGTTGAAGCTATTACAATTTTTTTGTAATAGCTGTAAACATTAGTCAGGTGACAGTAAGTTGTGATAATTTGCTACTTTTCTTTTTCTTATTTTGTTAAAAAAAATTTGATAATTTTAGGGGTCTGGACAAAATGAGCTGTTTGAAGACATTTTAAAACATCCTGGCCTCTAGGAAGTTGTAACAGTCACTTTTTTCTGAAATTGCATAATGTATAAGAAAATAATTGGTGGATGAATTAATATTGAAAAAAATCATTATGTGCTGTTTTTAAAGTTTTCCATTTAGCAGTCGTTTGTCAGGGACTGTCTGGAGTACCCCATTGCTGATGGTACATTGAAATCCTTGCAGTCATATGGTCTTTTTTTGGAAAGTCAAGTTGCACATTTATGGATGAAATAGATAATGCAAAATGGTGACTTGGTCCTGGTGGAAGTCACCACCAAGGAAGAAACAGACACTCCTTGCAAATGCACTAATACAATATCCTAACTATGAGGGGCGATAGAGGAAACTTAATGTTCACTATAGTGGTTTACCTGTCTCGGTTGGTTTCAAGTGTCCTGAAGTTGACCTTCGTTTTGCTCTGAAATGAACCGAACCACAAGTAACAAATACCAAGGGGATGACGAATCAACTCAAAGATTTATGATTAGCTTTCAAGAGTTGTCGACACTTATTTAAAGTATAATTGATATGTGGTTGAAAGACTGAATTATGCAAAGCCACAGTCATAGTTCAAAAATTCCTGACCTCAACATGAACTTCAGTTTATAATCCCTAAAAATAACCCCACTGAAGGCCAGCCCAAATAAAAATACAGAAATTATTTTGCATGTGTGTCTGTACAAGATTTTTACATACACACCTATGAAAGGCTATCCGACTCTTTTATGCAGAGCATGCAAAGCATTTGCTGCACGTTCTTTAACAGAGGATGCTTAGTTGCCTTAAAGTCAGTGTGTGTATGACTGTGTCCGTGTGTGCTGTGTCTGTAAATTGTAAATCTTGTCCTTTATACATTTAAGCTTTAACATTCGTCCCCCTAAGCAAAAAAAAAAAAAAAAAAAAAAGAGTGTGTGTGTGTCAGCATGTGAGGTGTGTGCTAATGGACATCCAAATGCTGCTGTTATTACGTTGGATAGTTTAAGGGCCCTCAGGTCCCCTTAGACCAATATTGGGAGAGCAAAAGTGAGGGAGAGAATGTGACTTCTGCAAATCGCTTTGACAAGGACACCCGCGCCTCGAGCGGCGTCCTCTTTCGCCTCATCGAACACACACACACGCACACACACACACACATTCACATACACAAATACACACACACACACAAACTGCGACATCCACACCTCAGCAGAATCGTGAGGTGACTGTTGCGCGCCGAACAGCTGACTTGGTAGAGGGCGTTTGTGCGAATGTGCGTGAGTTGTGCTGAATCCAGTTTTAATTCCAGTTTTTTAAAAGTCAACTGAGAAACAGTTTGTAAAGGTTGAGTCTTAATCTTTTGAAATAATGTTCGGGGGGGGTGGGTCCAAATCAATCACATTTTGTCTAAACTGAAGGTGAACAAGCAATTTATCCTGAATTTAACCAAATGAACCTTTCAAGGAATTTTAACAAAAGACCTTGTAAATGCTTTTTTTTTTCCCCCCAAAAAAAGTTTTGAACAGATTCATGATCCTTTATTCTTAAAATTAAATCATTAAACATTCCAAAACTGGATTTAGATTTTGGTACTACAATCTGCATCATTCGTAAAAGGGAGTTACCATTGTGAGAGCAGCAGTAACAGAACAACAGACAATTTCAAAATGAAAAGAAAAAGCTCTCAATCTCATTGACAATGAGATGAGCTCCGTGTTTCCTCTCTCCAAATTCAAACCTGGTCATTATCCACTAACATCACTTATGCATACCCCCCTTCCCCCACCCCAGACCCCCTCCAGCCCAGCCTACCTCAAAGTCATTGGCCTTGTTGTAGTGCATGTTGAGCGCCCTGAACAGCTCGGCGTCGCGGCCCACTGTCAGCTCCTCGGCGGCGGTAACCCCCTCGTTGATGGCCTGCCGGGCAAACTTCTCCATCTGGATGTAGTAGAACTCCCGGAAGTTGCTGAACCACTTGATCAGCTGGGAGGTGATGCAGCGATTGAACTAGAACAGGAAACGGAGAATGAAAAGTTCCAGTGTGTGTCTGTGGTTAATTGTACATTAGTCTAATTGTAATACACAGTGTCAATACACTTCTATTTAGAGTCAGGAATTCCTACATTTCCCAGTATGACAATGGACGGCCCAAAGAAAACAGGTGTTAACTTGATGCATTCAGCCTTTTTTTTGCTCAGGCACTTAGTCATAAAATTTGACTTGGACTGGGCTTATGTATGAGTGCTGACAACATATAAACATGAACTGAGAATATTTATACATGCAGTTATAACTTTTCTTAAAAGGTTAGTACTTGTAAAATTTCTATTTTTACTTAAAGAAAACTTTATCATCACTGAGTTGGGATCTGAAATTGGCAGCTACCCAAGCAAAACAAAAGATCTCCCATGTCTTTTTAAGGTTGTTTGGTCAACGTACAATTTCATCCATTTGAAATCAATGAACTTTAGTTTTGTTTTATTTTCAAAAACACGTGCTTTAATCTGACACAAATGTTGCTTACTGCTGTGGATGAATCACTTACTTTTTTCTTTCTTCATGAGAAAGAAATGGTTGTAGTTTACTTTTGTTTTCTCATGTGTTTGTGTGCCTGTACATAATGCATGTGGGTAAATGCACTAGAAGACAATGAGCAACAGAAACTCTTCCTCTAATTACCATTAACCAACATAACCACAGTTAAAATCTCTAAAATATTTCCATTTATCCACTTCATTAGCCACTAAAGCAAAGTGTAAACCTTTGGGGTCTTTGTTGAAAAAAAAAACAGCCCCTAGAAATCCTTGTAATCAAACAAGAATGACCCACATATTAAATATATTTTATTATTGTGCCATCACTGGGGCTTTCAGCCTGAGCAGAACCAACATTAAACAACTCTCATCAAACACTCTTTCCACCCTGCAGGCTTTAACAGTCCACTGCAAAAAGGCCGACTGAAATAGGACATTTACACTTGTTTTTTCCCAAAAGTAAAGTTTCAATACTCTGAATAAAGGAATATTTGAGCACCACATTAACTTGTTTAAATATTTTCCAGTAATAATTGCTAATAACATCACACACATACATGAATAAAATGTTACGGTTTATTCATGGTGGAAATGACAGGTGGAACAGCAGAGCAGTGTTTTTCTGATCTGATCTGACTGTTCTTGTACACTGTTGGATCTGGTTATATGTGAGAATGTAAATTCATGTAAATGAAAGTAAGAAAACGAATTCAGAAATGAGTATGTGTACTAGCCTTAGCTAAAATGAAGTGTTAGGTATGTTTTTTTTAATAAGGAGGTGATCACTGCAAGTTGTATGTTAATCTTTTGTAGTGTGTGTGTGTGTGTGTGCGCGTGTGTGTGTGTGCGTGTGTGTGTGTGTGTGTGTGTGTGTGTGTGTGTGTGTGTGTGTGTGTGTGTGTCGGATATCTACTTGACCTCTTGCATTTTCATCCCTTCCTCGTAAGACACACAATATTGAGGGGAAAAAAGAACCCACAGTGACAGCCAAGTGAAAGTGTATGTGTGTGTTTATGTGTGTGTGTTCGGTGAAGGGGAAAAATGGCTTTGACACGGAGATTAAGCTCGGTATTGTTACAAGACACTGTCTCACAGGAACAAGGGATGAGCGAGAGAGATAGGGGGAAGAAAGAGGGAGACGGAGAGAGAGAGATAGGATGAATGGAACGAGGTGACATGGAAAAAGGAATGCAGTGAGAGAGAGAGAGGCGAGCAGTGGATGACAGAGGGAAAGAGATATTTTTCCAGGAGCGGTCAGAGGGTTGACATAATGGAGCATAATGGGGGGCTGGTGTGTGTGTGTGTGTGTGTGTGTGTGTGTGTGTGTGTGTCTGCAGCAGAAGGAAAGGGAGTTGGTTTTACAAAGCATAGTGACAGGAGGGGAAAGTGTGTATGTATTTTGTGAGGGGGGGGGGTGTTTTGACCCACAAAAGAGTTGCACAAAAGGAACGTGATAACTCAGCAATTAAAGCACAAACACACACACACTGTTACGCACATAAGATGATGTCATCTGTCCATCTATAACCAACCAACAAACAGCAGCCTGACACACAAACAACATATGTAAGATAAGGAAAATGGCTCCGATAACAAAAAACTAACCCACGTAAAAATAACTGAAACTCTGCATTTAATAGACATACAAGTACTGTACAGAATTCCAAATATGCTTTGCCAATGTATATTGAAATGTAGGAATCAAGTCCATGATGTATTATAATAACTGGATACCCAGAAAACACACCAAAACAATTCTTTTTGTTACACGTTTTGTGTTTTCGTTGTGTGGCCCATGACACATGACCATTAGTGACCATGACCTCTTTCCCCCACTCTGTCGACCAAACACTGAGATTAGAGCTAATACCATGAGCTGATTAAAGGAGACCTATTATGCTCATTTCAAGCTCTGCATTTTATTTAGGGACTCAACTAGAGTAGTCTTGAATGATTCACAGTTTTTTAAAAAATCCTTCTTTATCTTTTTCTGATTAGCAGTACTTCCGGAAGCCTGGAGAGAGCCAGCGCTTATGAGCACCGCCTTATCCTGTTATCGGTGCGGAGGTCTTGAGAGCAAAATGTAAAACTAAGTAACTACAACTAGGTAACACAACACAATAGATTGGAAATGGCGACTTCTCCAAACATTCTGTACACGTACAAGCCCAAATCCGATCAGGACTATGAAAGTGGACAGGACCAATATCCACAGCAACAAAGACATCCAACAGAAGGTAAAATGTTAAACAGTAAACTGTAAACCAATTACCTGCTTTTTGTGTGACACATTGGATAAGATCAGTATGGAAATTTTTTTCCACATATGCCAGCGTCAATAGGAAATGCCTGTAGGAAATGGGCGAAAATGCCAAATGAAGTGGAAAATGTCAGGAAATACCAGAGCCAAAGTTACTAGTAAAACGTTATTGTGTATGTGCCCAACGACTGAAACGACGGTTACTTGTATGCAGGAATATGTTACATTAAATGCCTATAATGCTACTTTACGGATGAACGTGTAAAGAAAAGTCAGTTCACCGCAGAAATAGAAAGGTTGGAAAACTAGCATCAGGAGCAATCAGACACCTGAGCTCTTGTCTTACAGGGATAACTTTTACATTCGTTTACTTAATTATTTGAAACATGGCCACATTTAGTATGGACATCTGATGCTGTAACATTATATATAGAGAGAGGCAGAAAATAAGGAATTAAATATTCATTTAAGTCGCTGAGTCAAAGTCTAATGTAAATACCTTTTTTTTTTTAAATTTTCCTTAGTTTCATGGAATAAAAATGAATCCCTGCTTTTTGTTGCAGTGCTATGGTTGGCCACTGGGGCAAACTCGCAGCAAGTTTGACCTTGCCTCACAGTTGGACTTTAGAACCTAGCCTGAGGTGCTTTAGGTCTTTCTGAGGATGCTTGGGCTCATTAGAGCACTGCAACATGAGGCGCAGGTGTGGCCTAAAATCTACATCTGTAAAATATGTGTTTCTCAACCTCATGATTTCTTTTAAAAGGTCAATATTTCAGGAATGACTTCAAATGTAAACAGGCTTGGTGAATAAAAACTGCCACCCCCCCCAGCTGTCCCATCCAGCTCATCACAATCAGCGCATACCCCCCCCCCCCCACAAAAAAAAGAAAAGAAAAGAGAGGCAAGAGACAAAAGCCAGAAAGAGAATGGGGGGGGGGGCAAAACGCTGAGCTCGAGGAATGCCATTTTCTGTTTACAACGAAAAGGGGGAAAGAGAGTGTCAGAGAAAGTGTCAGGGTGCCCCAACTCCCCTCTCCTTCCCTTGATGGCGGGTGTTGTCAGCCCCCCCTCAGGCCATGTTGGAAGGGCAAACACACACATCCTTTAAGAATCTGCCTACTTCAACCAGATTCGTCGCAGCTCGGCACATTTTATGGAGGACAGTGTGAATGTGCACAATCAACACAAATCTACGGCTTTCTAACACTGAAGGTTTCCTGTGGATCCTGGAGGAATAGCTGTTGTTGTAACTTTTTCTAATTGTGTTTTTTTTCCTGCTTTACTCGACAGTATACACGTGCAGGAAGGTTGTGTGTGTGTGTGTTTTTGCGGGTGAGAAGGAGATATTCTCAAAACCACAGATCCATCGTCATGGAGTGGCAATAGTAATTGTCTCGCTTAATTTTTGATTTTAAGGGGTGTCTTGTAATCCCACATTTGATGGGCCAATTGGTTGGCCTGAAGAAAATAAAAGCTAACTATCAGCTGTTGTTTATTGTCAGAGCTGTTACTTGGTTTTATTGAATTTGGCCCATTTTGTTGGTTTGTTGGACCCTCAAAAATACAGTTTAAATCAGTAAAAAATAAAAAGTAGCTACATTGTCTACATCAGTGCCTCCACTGTCTTCACCATTCATAAAGCAGATTTAGATGCTTCGAGGAAACACTTGAACGTGGTAATCACTGAAGTTCAGTTACATCGGCATCGGAGGACGAGCTTTTGCTGCCGCACAATCCTGATGTTGCCAAATTGGCTGTGCAACTGTAATTGACAAGACAGGCGAGAGGGCGCCCCGGACGCTAATTGATTCCTGCTGTGAGACGGCGGCAGCAAGATGCCACGACAGCCCCTTCGAGGCGGGAGACTTCAGGGCTCTCGCTGACTAATGTGTCGCTGCTTTGGCGTGTGCGTTGGCGAGAGTGTGCGGTGAAAACCTGCTGGCGGGGAACCTGCGAGTGAGAGAGCGTGCGAGTCGGGAGGAACTCCCGGAGCCAGTGAGCCTCTAATTAATCCTTACTCCTCCAGTCTTGACAAGGTCTTAATTACTCTCACTGACTCTCTCAAGACACGACAGCAGTGACCCCGGCGTCTCATGCTAACATATATGATTGTCTGGTCAGAAGGCAAGAGCTTTCACTAAGCAATTAAGATCCCATGTGTGTTTGTGTGTGTGTGTGTGTGTGTGCGCTTGCTCATCTGTGCCTAAAACAGTTGCCAGCTCAACCCACTTCCCACACTGAGTGAGGCGGACATTGTGTGTAAGAGGCTCATCTTTAAGAACCAGTTTCCCATAGACAAAGTCCATTCAAGTCCAATTAGGGGAAGCCATTCAGGGCCCTAATTCCCTTACAGTGAATCTGCCTGATCCTCCTAACACATGCTACTTATTGTTCCCTGGGAAGGAGGAGGAGGGGAGAAGGGGGGAGGGGGGAGGAGGAGTAGGAGTAAGAGAGAGGGTGAGAGAGAGAAGAAGAAAAAGAGACATTGACCCGGATTTTGGAAAATATGGTAATGAATGAGGGTAATGAATGCGATGGGACAATGAAACAGGACAAACACACATACACCGGCAGACAGCAACAGGGTGCTCTCTCTACTCAGTCCTACACATACACACACACACACACACACACACACACACACACACACACACACACACACACATACACATACACCAAAGCCCTGAAAAGAACAGCCTTGCTCATCAGAAACAGGATTATCCATGATTCATTTTTTTTATTGAGCGTAATAATACCAGTGCAGTTCCTCCCACAGATAGATATGATGGATTAACTGGGATTACAACTCAATTAAAACTAAATTTGACTGTAAACCAGTATTTGCATAAAATGTGACCAAGGAAAAATTTTCATAAAGGATAATTCACTTTTTTTTTTTTGACTTGTTGCATTTCCCATAAATGTGGTTCTTGTGGCTTTATGGGTGGCGCTAACTTTACCCTCACCACCTCCATTGTTGAGATTCAGTGTAACAAGGACAGTGTATACAGTCAACAAGCATACTACAGCTTTCCTAATAAACATGGTTTTTACATGGATCATTTCGAACTCCTGTCCCAGAGTCCCAGACTAGAAGTAAACACAGAAATTAGCCTCCTGGAAGGATTTTTGTGTTAATCCATAGGGATCCATATCCAGGGCGACTTGCCGGTTGACCTTTTCACCCTGCACCCATTTGTTTACATGTGTGAAGTTGGCTGTCTCCACCGGTAGGGCTGTTGTCTGAGGGAACTCAAAATGCAAAATGCAACGGCGAATTATGCTGGGGAGTATTGTGATGACGAGCTATTTCGCTGTAGCGGTTGGCCGCATTTGTCCAAGCCAGAGCAACAAAAGGGCAGAAAGGCGATGGGACCATCCCGAAAGGGAATGTACCTCAGGAATCAGCTGACTAAGGAGAAACCGTTTTGTTAGTTCATATCAGCCTCACCATTTACAATTCAGTTCCCTAACTCCTTATCAGAGCTGTATAAAGTTACTGCTATTCCAACCCTGGTTGTCGAGCAGACGTCTTAAGGATAATAATGTATAAAGATGCATTGCGGCTGCATATTTGACTAAACTTGTAGATAGGGAAAGAAAAATTGCAAAAAAATCAATTGAAACCATGCGTCTGGTTTTCAATGCAAGCTACTGACACAGTTAACGGTCAGTCCTTTAACCCCAGACGATCAAATTCCAATAGAACAAAACGTTTCCATTCCTCTGAATCCCAGTCCTGTATGCAGTTCTGACTGGAGTTACAGATCGAAGCCGTAATACCATCCATCTGCTGAGTGGCAGGCCAAAGCACTGCAAACATATCCTAATCTAAATCCATGTTTGTTGAGATGAAGAGATTAATTGAATATCAGTTTGGATATAAACCCACAGATTGGAGACTAGATTAATTTTAAAAGCTAATATCAATCTCCACAAGATAAACTCCAGAACTGAGCCTATGTATTAACTCATTAGTCCTAATTTATTCATTTTCCAAATTAAACCCTAAATCCACAGTTTATTTGGCCACAAAAAATATTAAGCATATTTACTAAGATAATAGATTATGATTTAGGCAGGGAAAATAAGCTGATTATGTAAAATTATCAATGTCAGCACGTAACAGTTTTAAACTGTTTTCTTTCCTTTTCCTGCTCAAGGTTGACAAGACTTTTTGAAATGAAGCAAGTTTGGTGACACAGAATAATGTTAAATCTCATAATAACTTATTAACCAACTCATTTCATTTATGTTAATGGTGAGATTCAGAAGTTCTTACATATTCTTCATTTACAGCCTCTTTTACCCAGAGTTTTTTCTCAGAAAAAGTGAAGAAGTGAAGGATTCCAGCATCAGTGTAAAACCACAAAATTAACGCATTCAATACATTCACTTCTTTCAAAAAAGTGTAGGTGTGATACAGAGAAAAGTCAAATCATCATCTGGAATAAAGAGCCTTTAGCTTGGATCATCTCTAAATAACCTTTGTTTGCTTCTTTGTGTATGCATTAAATAATATTTAGCTTGAAAATGATGCAATGAAGAAATTCTTAGAAACCCTGTCTTTGAAAGAGTATATCAGATTTAATATGTCTAAGTTTATGAGTTGACAATTTTAGGATTATCAGTGTCAGTCTTTAACCTGAACAAAGTGGACCCAGCAGTACTTAGGCAGCGAAGTTAGTCATTTTTGGAGGAATTAAAGTTTTAAACTATGTTGGTTTTGGCAGATTTTTGATAATTGGTTGATGAAATCCAACATTTGTCTGTTTTTAATATCTCAGTAACACTGGAGACACACTATAACTTGGTAACATAACACGTAATGGACTCCCAGTTAATGACAAATCGAACTTGCATGTACTGGGAGCAGGTAGGCTTAGCAACCTTGTGTTTGCCTAGCAACCTGGTGTCCCAGCGACCCTTGTTGCCATGACAGCCGATAAGGATGGGGCACTGCCATGAGGAAGTGGTCACCACAGATATGAGCCAAAGGGCAGCTGGTGTGTGTGTGTGTGTGTGTGTGTGTGTGTGTGTGTGTGTGTGTGTGTGTGTGTGTGTGTGTGTGTGCGTGAGAGTGAGCGTTTATATGTCTGTGTGTAGCTGCTCATTTGAATACAGTGTCCTGAATCCGTCGAGGAGCCGTATGCTCTCTTTTGCAAAACACATAGCAGCCTGTAAACACAAAACAATCAGTGCCTTTGTTTTAAAGCTGTTGTTCTGTTGTCATCCCTTTCATTTGTTTGTTCTCCCCTCCCCACGTTCCCTCTGTCATTTTCTCAAAAACACCCCACCACATACACACACACACACACACACACACACACACACACACACACTTTCCATCATTTCCTCTTTTCCTTCTAACTCATTTTCCTTGTGTTGCTATTCGCTGTTCATTTTTCTTAATGATTTAATTTCCTCTTTTTCCTCTTTCTATTCTGTCTTTCTTTCTTTCTACCTGTGCATCCTGTTGTCTGTCAACTCTCAAACTGTGATCTCTTTCTTTGTGTCTATTTCGAATTCTCATTTTTACCATTAGTGAGAGTGAAAGTGCGTGAGTGTGGGTGTGTGTTTTTGGTAAAAGGAAGATAGAGGTCGAGGTCACTCTACGTGTGTGTGTGTGTGTTGTGCGTGTGTGCATGTTTGTGGGGGTTAAAGTATATGTGTGAGAGGGAAAGTGGGTGTTATCACCCCCCTTTCCAACCCCAGACCGATTAAGGCCAGAAACTCTAATTATGCCACAAAGATGTGACAGACTGGAGCACCCATCTGCGCTATAGGATGTTACACACATGCACACCCACACGCACACACACTCACTTATATGCAGAGCAACATAATGATACACAAAAACGGTAACAGTAAGTGACAGTGAAAGTTGGTGAGGAAAGAAAACAATCAGGAACAATAAAAACTCAACTGTCGCCCAATCTAAAAAAAAACCCAAAACACTTCACACAGAGAAACACACTGGTTTATAACTGTTCATATTCACCCATCTGTCACTGGAAAACACTCTGATGGGATTTTTGAGTTCTGATCCTAAAGATGACACTGACTTCCCATCGCTTTAAGTCCACACTGGGCATGAAAGTGACTGCATGGCTTCTCATATCGCTTGTCTGTTCAACTCACGGTAT